>JAHWFO010081857.1:637854-679169 GCA_023313115.1 Rhysida immarginata
TTTACATCCCAAGTGTAATAATCCCGGGCAACGCCGGGTACCTCTTCTAGTTCATTATAACTGTCTTCGCGTACATGTTCTCCATTCGGGAAGAATGTGGTTTCTATCTCCTTAGGCATTTTTCCATGCTCTCACAGTGTGGCGCTACTGCATCTGCGCATGCGTCGAAGATGCTGTGAAATTTGTCTATTGATATACAATGTATTCTCCAGTCGTTATTCCTTTAATTAAATGGTTTGGTTTATTAAAAAATTTTGGCGTCGACTTCTAAGGTTATTTTGCGCCTTTTACACAAGTTATATCTGTACGCAGTCCAGGACAAACACAAACATCCATGCCCACGGCGGGATTCGAACCCACGACCAGGCGGACTTGAGAACTAGAAAGCCTATGCCCTAGACCTCTCGGCCACCTGGCCGGCCTTAATTAAATGGTCTACCTGTCGTCAGGTCCCCGCCATCTTGTAGGGCTTTCGTGAATATCCAACTCGAGTTATATTTTCTGGGGTCGACTCAAAAATTAAACTTTTATTCTGACAACAAAATTCACTTCGGGAACGGAATTCCATAACTAGCGTTCGTCTTTGTGTCTTCTAAATTGGCTTCGCTCATAACCCATGTTGGATTCTTCAATAATAAGCCCTGAAATGCGATTAAACGTATCTTCGGATGATGATGTAACAACGTCTGACGTTTTCGCGCTCAGGCCTTATCTTTAGGAGGCGTTGGCAGAGCAAAGGGTAAGCATTCTAAGCGTAGGAGAAGAGAAGGAGCTATGGAACGGACAAGGGTATTTTCTGAATTATACAGTATGCACTATACGCGTTTAGTAAACATTCCGTTAATGAGCCTTAAGTCTTGTACAATCTTGTCAATTGATCCGAGATTGGTGACTCGGAAATTCGAGTCAAACAACTCTTACTGATATATGTTTCCAAAGACTCTTTTAAATGGATCGTCTTGGAAGAATCATAGGACTCTCACAAGCGAGTCATATGTCCCTCGTATTGCTGTGAGTGCACGAGATCTTGAAAGTGTTCTATTCCCGAACGGTGCGGTCAATCTCCGTAAAATTTCCACCGGTTTGACGCCTTCACTTGTGAGAAATTTGATAATGGTTGCGCAGTCGAAGAATGAACTTGTTAATCACACATTGTGAATGTTACTATCGAACTAGTCTGACACGGTCTACTGGCAGTTCATTCAACTCTTGATTTCCATATCCGCCCCCCTTTAAACGCAGTTGCTGCTTCCATTCAAAATTATGCGCCAGAAGAAAAAAGTCTCGTTTAAACACCCAGCTTTGTTAGATTGTGTTTTAGAAAAAGTTCACGCGGTAAACGGACATAAACTATATACCAAGCATAAAAAAAAATTAACGTAAAATCCTATACCTAAAGGATAATGATGAGTCTAGGGTTAATAAGAACCATGACTTTGTCATAAACAAATCTGTAGTACAGCTAACCGCCAAGGAAGTGGATATTTTGTCCAAAGAACTCAATTTTGCTGTCGATGAACCATAAGAAGACTTAAAAGACACTTGTATGCAGTATCATTTTAGGACCACGTGGCCTGGATCGGAACCAATTTAATGAATTCACTTCTCTTTGCCGAAACCAATTGACCCACAACGTTAAAATCAACAATGGTGAGTACGACAAAAACACTTAGTGGTTTTGAAAACAATCAGGAAACTTAAGAAGGCTGATTGTGTCTTTCTTAAAGCCGACAAGAGCAATCACGTTGTCTTACTTGACAAGGCTGATTATCTTATAGCTGCTGTCACGTACGTTGAACGATCTTTTTGACATGCGCAGTAAGTCATCTCATCAATATGCTTTGTCTGGATTTTACCCATGATGCACTTGTTCTACTATGCAATATGGTGGAGATAGCGTAGAAACATGGAAAGTCCTATTAAAAGTCATAATATAAAACAAATTGCATTCGAGTCGACTATTCTGCGTCATTTTTTAATTTATTAATTTCATTTATCTATTTAAAAGAAAAAACGAAAATAGAAACTCAATATAAATACGAAAACAATGTTTCGAAAACGAAAGCGGATGTTTCATGGAATAGCTAAGCGAAATACTTCCCGTTAGCGTCTATTGGCTGGCGTTAGAAATGACGCAATCCTGTCGTTCAACTTATGTGGTGGCAGCTATAGTGGTTTAGACAAATTACTTGAGGCCCGTATGTTGAGCTGCAAAGTGACCTACTCCTACAATTAGTCAGGAAAACCAGGGATTGTGTCACTTCCTGTAAATATTTTTTTAAAAACCTAAAAGTATGCACATTTATCCCTAGCAATTCCCACTTACCACGTCTATATTGTTTACCTAAGGTACACAAACCCGGTAACCTATTTAGGCCGATTATTGACAATATCAACTCCCCTACCTGTTTGATTGCCAAATTTCTCTTCGTAGATTAACCCTCCCAAGACGGGATTTTTCTATCAAAAACAGCACTACGTTAGTAAACCATCTCCGCAGTTGTACCATTCCCACCAACTTGTACTTGTCTCTTTTGACATTAGCTCTTTATTCCCAAGTATACCCATAAAAGATACTTTGGACATTCTTGAAAGAGTATTAGAATTTAACGAACTCCATTAGGCGAAACAAGGGACATCATGATAGCCACCAGGTTATGTTGCTACAACAATCTCTTCCAGTTCAATGGCCGCTTCTATAAGATGACAGATGGCACTCTTATAGGTTGTTGTATTAGCCCCTTTCTTGCAGCACTCTTTCTCCGTGATTTTGAAAAGTATTAGCCCCTTTCTCGCAGAACTCTTTCTCCGTGATTTTGAGAACAAAGCCTGTAAATCTTTCCCTTATTTTCTTGCAATTTGGTACAGGTATGTCGATGATGTATTTGCAGTCTTAACCGAACTAAACAAAGTCTCACAATCCATTAAATTCACCATTGAAATTGGGTCTGACCACAAACTACCTTTCCTTGACTTATTGATAAATAGGGAAAACAATAGAATCTCCTTTGAAATTTATAGGAAGCCTACTTTTGTTCCCCATTATATAAACAGCTCCTCTAACCACTGCTATACACAAAAACTAGCCGCTTTTCAACAATGATTAGGAAGGCACACTCACTACCCATGACCAAACAACAAAAAGAGGAAGAGATAAAGAAGATATGGCAATTCACAGTATTTATGAACTGAAATGCGGTTCTTGTCCTGGCGTTTATATAGACGAAAGATCGCTACCCAGATAAAAGAGCACTACTAGTGCATCAAGAACCACAAACCAGAATGTTCTGGTTTTGCTCTACACATTATCAAGACGGGCCACGCTGCAATAGCAAATAATTATCGAGTTCTGCACCAGGTTAGTGATTAGAGGCACTTAAACTTCCTCGAATCACTATAAATTTCCAAAAAAAGGACTGGAGAACTCTTGAACTCAGATCGAGGTCCCATGGATTTATCTGATTGGTCAACCTTCTTGGAATTCATCAAATAAGGACGGTTTTTAGTTTGTAATTTTCTCATTAATTTTTATCTCTCTCCGTGTTTATTGTAATATTTTCTTATCGTTTCTTATACTATATAAATATTGGTGTAAACTTATTATCAATTCAGTCATGCTGAAAGAAGGCCACGTAGAGACCGAAATTTACGTACATGTATATTAAATTATTTGTGAAAAAGCGGTTGGTTGTCTCTCTTTGGTGTTAGTCTTCACATCCACAGTCTTAGGTAATTACTGTTTTAATAGTCTCGTTTATATTTGATCTACCTTCGTACAAATATGCCCATGGCGGGATTCGAATGCGCGACTCTAAGAAAACCCATACCAGCTCTCTTGGCCTTATCCTCTCCCCCTTTCGTTGCATAAAATATTTGATAGCTACCAAAAGATATACACTGGGATGGCTAAGAGGCCTGATGGTCCCAAATGGTCGTCCGCATGGGCCAATACTAAAATTTGTTTCATTTGAATTTTTTTGAATCTTAGACGGCAGTTTATCCCTTTCCTATTGGAGGAATTAGCTCTTGTCGAGTTATTTTTTGACATTACTTTTTGGCTCCTTCTAATGAGGCTTAAGCAATGAGAATGACATTCGCCATTTATCCGACCCTTCCCAAATCTTTAGACTATATAAAACTATTATGTTTGTAAGTTTCATCGCCAGCGTAGTCGACGATCTGTAAAGTAGATGGAATGAGCTCCATTACAAAATGTTATACCGAGGACTATTGCCCAACTTGGCAGAGGAACTGACGATCGGTCCATAAGCAGCGATTTCAAAATGATGCACATCGGAGAATTCGTTGAAGATCTCCTGGTGAATATGATGAAGAAAATGAAGACACATAGCAACGAATTCTAAGTCACTCGCTGGACTTAACACTCACGCGAATTATCGGAAGCCAAAGACGTTAATGTGATTGTTGTTATCTATCCCGTTTTCTGTATTTTTTTGTGATTTTATCTTTTTGGTTTCCATCTTGGTTCTTTTCCGACAATCGTCAATGATATTTTCCCTTTCGTGTTATGTGGATGACCTGTTGGGTACATCAGACTTCTCATCTACCTCAGCGTATTTCCCGTGGTATTTGTTGCGGAAGAGGGTGCTCTGCTTCTGTACCAACCAAATATAGGTATACTTCGTATACGTCACTATACATATATTGTTTATTGTCAATTTCAATTTTGCCATTGAGAATGAAAGAGCCTTCAAAATACGTATCTAATATTTCATATCCTGTTGACTTTGTGCTTGGAAGGTTTTCCGTTCATAGCCGGTTTTCTCATCTCACAGTTTCTTCTAGATATTAGACCGCATAATGTAACTAAAGAGTATGTTTACCACGTAAGATAAGGTTTTAAATGATCATTTAGTGTATACAGGTTTATTAAAAATTCCGTTGTACCCCTCCAACCTGTGTAGAAAAGGAAATATCCCTAATCTGTTGCAGCCAATAAATATGTAGTCGTGAATGGGCTATCTGTTGGTGATCTTCTGATGATCTGATTATGCAAATTAGATTATATACAACATTTATCTCAAATCGTAACAGATAGCGACCAATTTCCACTTACAAACTTGCTCTGCATTCAATTATAAAAAAGGCATCACAATGAGGAATAGGTCACTCAAAAGTGAAACAAACATTTCTACATGTTTTGATGTCTGTTCTCATAAAGGGGAGCTGCAGGTAAGACAATCTTATTAGCAGTACCATAGAAAATGATCATGGCAGTCATTTCTTTGTGTATTCAGCTATCGCCGTGTACAATGAATTCCTCATGTGTCAATATGGCTTTTTATGCCAATAGAATAGAAGATGGTGCTGCTGTGAAAGCCTCCAGATATATGGAAACTGGCAGTTATCATGACATGATTTGCACCTTTTACAGTTATCATATTACAGTTTGACCTGGACTTTATTTTTTATAAAATCAGGAAACTACAAACACACACACACACACACACACACACACACACACACACACCCACACACACACACAAATTATTTCTCAAAGACCTCGCCTTGCTTCTCAACACATTTTTCCAGCGTTCTGGGAACATCTGGATACTGGTTCTGAAGAAATCTTCAGGCTGATGTCGAAACTACATCAGGATAAACTTTTTTTTTACTTCCTCATTGGAGCCAAAACTCTACCCTCCCCCCAAAAGGTGATAGTCGCAAGGGATAGAGATACGGGCCGTATGGAGGATGTGTTAAGATGTCTCATTTGAGTTCCATCAGTGTCTCCATAGTCAGTTTGGCTGTGTGATCTGGTATTGTTTTGCACAAAACAAACACCACTGGTAAGGAGACTTGGTCGCTTTGTCCTTAGTACCGGCTTCAGGGGCGTCCTCAAAATGTCACTGTAGTAGGGTGCCTTTATGATTCGATGTTCTTCCAGAAAAACGACACGAATGATACCCTTAATATCCTAGTGTCACGAGATATCGTGACCGATTCGACTTCGTTAGCGCGAGGTAAAGCGAAGCCGAAAGTTGATAACATCGAGAAGTTTGCGGCATCTATGCTCGGATTCATCGTCTAAGATGAGGTATAGGTCTAAGAGATGAAAGCATCATATGCGCGGAAGAAATAGGGAGAAAAGGGCGTGGAAAAAATTACGGTGCGTAATTTGAGAGGTAGAGAATTCGAGAAAGAATTGAGCGAACCTTCAGCGCGACAAAACGTACGCAACGAGCTTACAGATAAAAACGTCGAAGGTTCAGCAGCCGTTCTTCCAGCCGAAGTGGCTACGACGGGAAAAGCAGAGAACGTGGCTGTGGATTTGGTCGTGTCAGCATCGAACGAATTAGCTGGCTGAGACTCAACTGTGGCAAGCGCGAGCTTGTGTTCGAGTAATAATGACTGTGGACTGTTTGCAGAGGTTTTATCGAACCATAAGGATTCCTTATGCGAGTTGAACACTAAGAACCGAATGCATTTCTCGCTCGTCGTCAGAGTCGTCCCTTCCTCAAGCTACGCCAGAACAGCTTAATAATTTTCTTGCCCGTCAGAGCGAGCTACGTGTCGTTCATCAATGTTTCACTATTTGCCTGAGTGCAGGCGAAGGACTTCCTGGACTATGCATCATTAACAACACTGCCTGGTCGTGCCTGATATATCCCACGTTGGCCTAAGGGTCGGGAGCCTTCCACTGCCTAATGCGCGTGAGGCATGTGCTCGTATCAGAGTCCTACTCATTCATCGAGTGGATACTTCTGTCCCACATTTCTCCAGAGGCCCTGGTCAATGTGATACTGCCCTGGAGCATCAAAGCTCTTGTCAAGGAAGACTTAAGAGCCGTTATAGGCTGCGAAGGTAAGCTCATGCAATTTTCTCTCTCTCTCTCTTACATATCCTCTCACATGCTCAGCATTCCATACTATCCAACCTTAATATTAGTTAAGTTAGCTATGTTAGATGGTCCTGATTGTTACTAATGCAATTATTTTTGTCTATTATAGTATCTCTTACTTCAACAGGACCTTAAACGCCATATGCGTCGCCACCTTCCATGTGGTTATTTGGCAGAGTTGCAAACGCTGAATTTGCTTAGTTGGAGGACAGCTCAGGAGGTCAAGTTTTCTTGTGGATGTTCTATAGTTCTACCGAACATTTGGTAGGGTGCCATAGTGGACATTTTCTTGAAGAACAAGACTGTTAATTGGGAATTTCATTATTTCCCGTTTACAATCCCGCATTGAAACAATTTTGATATTTAATTAATTACTTTAACTGACTAAACATTATTTATTTTGTTACTTTCGTGACAGATAGTAACATATCACTAATTATTTATTTTCATTTTGTATTCTTTTATTTCTTATTGTTTCTCTTATTAATTAATTAATGAGAATGTATAAACTATCTTAATTAGTTACTTTACATGCTTCCATGTAAAATTACTATTTTAACTGTGACATAGTATTTATACAGTTTTCTGGTAGCGAGAGTCACATTTTCTTGGACAGGGTGAGGTCCAGTACTTTCCACGTGTGACTCTTCTGGTTGCGAGCTTTTCGGTCCACTCTTCTGGTAACGAGCATTTCTTTTCCCAGAAGGGGGTCGGGTCAGCATTTTTCACGTGCATCTTTTCTTATAATGAACGTTACGTTTCTGGACGAGAGTTTGTTCAGTGCCTGTTGATCTGACACTATTCTAGTAGCGAGCGTTTTGGTAGTGGATTTTAGTTTTTTACTGTTAGTTTTTATACATTCTTCTGGCTTGTATGAAGGTATTTGATGGTTTAGTGCTTATTGGCAGCTAATGAAGTTTATTTGTTTTACCATTTAGGTGATTTCAATCACGATAGTTAGGGTCTAGGTTGAGACATTTAAGCTAAGCATGGGCAAACAAGACAAAACAAGGAAAACAATTTTCAACATTTTGGCAAGTACTGACTAAATTAAATAAAATATCAAGCAATTTAATCAATGCCACGCTTCCTTGTCCAATTATCCAGAACAGAACATAGTAACATTATATGTGGGGGCTTTTCCAACTCCAGTTATAACTAAATTGAATGAGAAAGGGCCTTATCAGTTATCAGATGCTATGAGCTATGCTGAAAGGCTGTTAGAGGTAAAGTATGTCGAAGCTAAGTGGTGTGGTAAATTAGCTAATTCCTCTAGTCCATTGGGAAAGGGCAACAACTAAAAGTGGATAAAAAAGAAAGTGTTGCTAAGCGAAAGGAAGAGCACCCAGTTGAAACACTAGTTTCAACTTGGAAACTAGACGAGGACATGCTTAATGATATAAAGAAAAGAGTCATAAACTTTGCTAGTTCACCAAGACGAAGATAGACAACTCAAAGCAACCCCAATTTTGGGAAGAGGGTTTGTTATATAAAAGGGTAGGAAAGGATATTAAACTAACGTTTCTTGAAGTCAAAAACGTCGCTAGTGCTATCATTTAGGCATCCCATAGTGATCCTGCAGCTGGGCACCTGGGGATACGCAAAATTATTAATGAAATTGCAAATAATTATGCTTGGACAGATATGGCCAGGGAGGTCATCAATTTTATCAATCAGTGCCGAGATTGCCAAGCTAATAAGGCAATACATCGGGAACCGTTTGGCAATATTCAGCCCTTGGAGATTCCACCGCAACGCTGGCACACGAAAACGATTAATTATGTGATGCCATTGCCAAACACAGCAAGAGGGCATGATGCTCTACTGACAATTACCAACAAACTGTCGAAAAGAATGCATCTATTGCCATGCCAAGCCACTATTACTGCGTAAGACACAGCCCGGTTGCTGATGGACAACATCATAAAAATCCATAGCTTCCCACAAGCTATTGTTTCGGACTGCGATATCCGTTTTAATTCAGAGGTGTGGCAGCATGTGTTAAAAATATTAGGTACAACTTTAAAATTCTCAACTTTAAAATTAGCGCCTGTCATCCTCAATCTGAGAAGGCTGAGCAGATAATTCCATCCCATATTGCCCCAGAGACCCTGCTCGACATTATATTGCCCTAGAGCATCAAAGCTCTTGTCGTCGAGGAAGACTTAGGAGCTGTTATAGGCTGTGAAGGTAAGCTCACGCAATTCTCTTTCTCTTTCTCTTTCTTTCTCTCTCTCTCTCTCTCTCTCTCTCTCTCTCTCTTATGCATCCTGTCATGTACTTAGCATTCCATGTTATCCAAGCTTAGTATTAGTTAAGTTAGCTATGTTAAGCGGTTCTGGTCCTTACTAATGCAATTATTTTTGTCTGTTGTAGTTTGTCTTTCTTCAGCAGGACCTTAAACGCAAAATGCGTCGCCGTCTTCCATGCAGTTATTTGGCCGAGTTGCAAGCGCTCAATTTGTTTAGTTGGATGACCGCTCAGCGGGTCAAGTTTTCTTGTGAGTGTTCTATAGTTCTACTGAACATTCAACCATTTTTAGAGCGCCATTGTGGACATTTTCTTGAAGAACAAGATTGTTATTTGGAAACTTCAGTATTGTTCGTTTACGATCCCGCATTGGACCAATTTTGATATTTAATTAATTACTTTAATTGACTAAACATTATTAACTTTATTACTTTCGTGATAGAGGGTAATGTATCACTAATTATTTATTTTTATTTTGCATTCTTTTATTTCTTATTGTCTCTCTTAATAAATAATTAATGAGAATGTATAGACTATATCTTAATTAGTTACTTTACAGCTAAAGGAATCTTCCCTGTCATATCGCTGCAGTAGCGTGAAACAGATTTCCAACTGGATGGTTTTCTGATCTTCAGAGAGTTGCTTAGGGTCCCATCTGGCACAAAGGTTGTAGAATTTCAGCTTATCGGGGTTGATGATCACCACACTGCCTGTATTGAAGCCAATTCTCGGACATGAATCCACCTGTTTTCCCTTATAAGCTCATCTATTCATGCGATGATGCCATCATTGACAGCAGTTGCTGGCCTTGCCTTTTGAGTTTCATTGCTGGTAGATTCTCACCCTCATTCACATTTTGACACCAAGCAAGGACGGATGATCGAGACAAACATGAGTCAGTGAACTGCCTTTGAAGTCTCTGATGAATTTCAAATGTTTTCACACCTTCATTATGGAAAACTTGATGATTATTCGTTGTTAAACTTTGGTTGACACATCGCCGTCTGCCATCTTGTTTAAACCAACAATTGTTTGTCATGGAAACCGGATGAGTGGTGCTGCATTTGCATGACAGGCGAAAGTTGCCATCCCTACAATGAAAGTTTAGATTTTTACAAGAAAGTCCAGGCCAAATTTGAACCCCCCCTATAATGAAAACTGCAGTTATTAATTATCTCAAGAAACCTTTGGTTAATATTCCTCATGAAATTATTTCATTTTTCATTTAAAAACTAATTACATTGGCTTTCACTATACAAGACTTTAAAAGAAAAAACGGTTTGAATTTGGAATCTTTATATCATTTATTATTATAGAGCATATTCCATTTCTTGGACAACTTTCACTGGTGACAGCTGGCAAGGTCGAGCCACACGGGTGTCCGTCAAGGGAACCAGTTTTAAACTGAAATGAAAAGTATACAGTACATTCAAGATTAGTTATCCCTAGTTCAACTACGGTTACAAGATGTTAAGTGTTTGCATTATTTAAAATATTCATTCTACCTTTTGTTGACGTCCCTGTTTATAATGAGGAGCGAGTTGTCAGGTCGTGTTGCAGCATCCTCTGGGATGGTGATGTTCTCCAAGTAGTGGCGCAGCATTTTGCAAAGTTGTTCATTTTCGGCGACTAGAGTTTCCTTTTCCTTCTCCAGGGCCAAGCGGTCCAACCTCACTTTGCTGAATCGCTTCCAGAAATTATCAAGGCCAGTGTAGTCATCCTGGAACTGGAAGAAAATATCAAACTATATATTCGAAGAGAAAAAAATTATTAGGGTTGTTCAACAAATAACCAACCAAAGACAAGATACTGGAACAATGCATTTAATATTTACAAATATTGCCCCCATTATTCAGACACTTATCATAAGCAAAACAATTAAGAAAATTATTCCCTTGTGACTGTATTGTGTCAGATGCTGCAATTTTGTCTGCTGATCGTTGAGAATATGTGCATACACTTTACTGTAATTCAGGTAAATCTGCATAGTTCACATGTTTAGCATCCATATTCAATTCCACCTCAGATACAATTTGACGGATCGTTGTTTGTTTGCCAGTACCAGATTTTCCATCCTTTTCACCTTCTTTAGAGTGGCTGCATTCTGTGGATCTCCATACCATTGTATATCATGAATGGACGTTCGGCTTTCCCGAAATTTTTTTGCCCATTCCTTAACTTCAGCAACGCTAAGGGTGTAAGGACTGTATAGCTGTACCATTCGCCAACGAATGGCAATGTTATCATCCCCTTTTGCAACTAGGAACAGGATTACACCTTGTTCAACTGCGGACTATTGTCAACTAGGTGCATGCAAACAACTGATGGTGGCTACAAATGTTTGCCGTATATAGAGAGAAATCTTGTTTCCTCTGCATATTCATCACGAAAATTTTCTTTCCAGTGCTGTGTCGCTTATATTAATTATTTACTGAATGACCCTTACATAATGAAAAATAGTTCATAAAAGATTATTACTTTAGTCTCAGAGACGCTGATCACAACTAGCAATTCATTAATGACAGGTATTAGATTACCTGCCAGTTTAAAATAAAGAGACAACTACAACCCTTATTGAAAACACTAAAATAAATCTTTCTCAACAAGTGCAGTTACTTAATGACAAATATTTCCTCTTTATTGGATGCAATGAAACAACTATTATAATTGAATTAAAGTGTAGGATATTATCTTTATTATTCTCAACATGCTATATGGATTATCACATTGCCCATTGCTCTCACCATTTTACTAATTCGTCTCTTGTCTTTAATGATCAGGCACGCTTTAAAGCCTTGACCAGTTCATCCCTGTTGCTGAGAGATTAGGTTTTGAAGTTTCATCCTCATGTCCCTTCATATGATTGACATCGGGTGAACTGGATGTCCAAGGAAGGTATTTCTAAGTCATGATGCCTGTATGGCAATATTAAAAACAAAATTATCACTGCACAACTCCTCTGCTGCTGGAAACACACATCAGAATTTATATATCTGATGAGAATGCACAGTTCTCCAACTCCATCTGCACATATACTTCCCAGAGATACGTCAACACAGAAGTAGAAATTTAACAGAACGCTTTAAACATTCTGTTAAAAGTCTCCTCTTTTAGTAGCCATACTCGAGGACCTTCTTCACCAGTGCTGATAAAAAAAAGACTTTCATTGCTACAAAGTACTCCTGCCTAGCCGTCATCAACCCATAGCAGTCTTTCTTTATACCATCTCATCCGAACTTGTTGTTTACATATTAGCAAGGGCTTGATTTTAGGGACTTTGGACTGATGTTTTATGGTGTGCAGTCGTCGTAATATTGTTAATCGAGATATGCCAACACATTCTTTTTTCCAGAGGAAATGAAGACGGCTGATACTTATGAAACGATTGTTCTTTGCAATTCTCTGGAAGTGTCGATCATCTCGAGCTGATGTTGACCTCTTTCGATTGCAGTTTCTGATACTACAGATTGTTTGATACATGTGCACTGCTTTTGTATCGATTCAAACAACGTAAAACAGTGGCTTATGTACAGTTCATTCGTGCAGCAATTTTCTTTTGGATTTGTCTGGCTTGGTGAAGAGCGATTTTCACATCTTTCGTTGCCGAAGAACTCACTTTACAGCCCACTGTCAACTATGAAAGCTTTTTTTTATTAACAATCGAATGTTGTTTTAGAATAACAAGCTTTTTAATTGGCAGATGCATTATTAATGGATGTTACAATGCTCTATATGCAAATATTCTAATATCCTGAAACAATCAACCAGGATATTATAATTTTTTCATTTTGGAAAATGTATCATCATTTTCAATTAAAATATTAAAATCCATTTCATTTTCATGGACAAGGAAGATAATATTCTAATCTTTAATGCAATTATAACAATTTTCATTTGCATCTAATGAAATGGCAATATTTGCCGATTTGTGACATGAAAATTTGTGCTTGTAAATTGACGAATATTCTAATTTTTGAATTAGGGTTGTAATACTGCAATCAATGTAAAGAAACAAAAATGCTTAAACAAAAAATTACAGAAAGCGTGTCATAAATATTCGCTGTATCACTTAAAACTTTCAACATGTCTTGCCTTAGCGATCGAGAGAGAAAGCCTCCACAATGAAACGTAATGTATTTTTACATCCTCATAGATAGAGCAAAGTTAGAGCTTATTCTTATTTCTATCAATGATAAGCCCTAAATTTCCCCTAGGATGTAACAATGTCTATTCAAAATCGCCACTACCTTTGAATTAGCGAGACTCAACGGATTCCCCAAAGACGTAACTTATTTCATCCTGAAAAGTGTCAAGAGGAGCTTAAAACAGCGGAGAAAGGAAGCCATCAAAACCAAGAGGGATTATGCTACTTTTACTTACAATAATCCCAGCATCAGAAAAATCAACAACGTTTTTCAGGAGTATGGCCTGGGAATAGCCTATAGAACTACGAATAATAGCAAATTCTTCCTTAACCCTAAGAAGAAGACCCAAGAGGAGAACTTCTACAAACCATGTGGGGTATATAAGTTCGAATGCCCAGACTGCGAAGCCTATTATATCGGATGCACAAAACGATCATTTACTATCAGATACAATGAACATAGAAGATCCTGGTTAAACAAGGATAAAACGTCAGCCTATGCTGTGCATCTAGTCACTAGCAGACACAGGATGCTCCCAATTGAAGATTGTATGACACCTATATGGATCGGAAAGAACCCACAAAGAATTGCCATACAAGAGGAAATTGAGATAAGGAAACATCTAAGACTCAACAAGGACAATTTACTAAACAATCAGGTTTCTTTCGAGAAAGATACTATCATAGATTTCTTAATTGATTTTACGGACAAGACAGACCGGAAATAGATACCTCTATTAGGTCCGCCCTTTGATCACAAACTTCGTCTTTAAGTTTTTGTTTTTTATCTCTTTATCCTCCAATTGCAGAATTGTAAACCACCAATCAGTGGTATTTTCCCTGATTAGTGGTCCTATCACTGTTTTTACCTATACCGATGATTTTGTATTTCACATTTGTTACTTTTGTTAATGCCCGTTGAAGATGGTGTAATACCGAAACGCGTCGGCAATAAACGCTTAAGTATCCGTATCACTCTAGACGTCCATTTATTTTTCTATACTAAGTGATACTAGTCCAATGGAAATTTTGGATGTAACAATGTATTACGTTTCATTGCGGAGGCCTTCTTTCTCGGTGATCACCAATGAAGTATATTAAAGGTAGATTCCAAATCCTATTGTTAACATCGCTACCAAAGTGAAGCCAATTGAAGCCATGACGGTTCTGGGCAGGAGTGAGCCGTGGAGAAGTTAGCTGTCTAGCTGCTTTGTTTTTGACGATTTTGGGCCCAAGGAATAATTAAAGTTGTTCCGCGTACAAATAGACACAAAAAAGAATCAGGAATACTTTCCACAAGCATAAATAAAATTACCTACTGAAATGAAAATACGCAACTGAAAGATGATAAAAACGAAACTGAAATTTATTTATTTATTTATTTATTTATTTATTTATTTATTTATTATTTACGGTTTACACCATTTTTACATAAAGGAAAAGTGGCAGACATTCATAATGAAAGAAAGGTAAAATTATTGAAAATATAGTAAAAATCAGTATACAAGTAATGTGAACCTAAATTTAGCAATGCAGCTTAAAGTTGTAAAAAAGTTCTGTTCAGATGTTCCATGGAATCAAAAAAGAAATCGTGGTGAGGGGAAACAATATTTCCCACCCTATGAAGACGAGGAAGAGGGCCATTCATTTCGTAGTTAGTAGTGAGCACCTGTCGATAAAATAGTTCAAGAGAGCGTGTACGTAAAGGTACTCTAAGCTGGCAGCAACTCAAAAGGTCAGAACAGTCGATGTTGGCATTAAGAATCTTTTTTAAAAAGATCGCGTCGTGGAGTTGTCTTCTTTTGATCGGGGGAATAAGTCCCAGGAAATCCGCAACGGAGTCGATGGGCACCGAAGCATATTCGAACAAAAGTTTAATTCCTGCAATGCGTGTAAGTCGATCCTGAATTTTCTGGAGCCGTTGAGTATGTCCAATCTGATGGGGAGCCCAGGCTACACTGCAGTATTCAAGAATAGGTCTGACTAGTGCCGCAAACAATATTCTTAGGGCGTCCACACTGAGTCCATGTCTGGAAGTTTTAATAATAAAACCCAGTGTTCTGGAGGCTTTGCGGCAAATATTTTCGATGTGAGAATTGGGACTTAGGTTAGAAGACAAGGTTACTCCAAGATCGCGTATGACGTTCTTTCGTGGCAGCAAAGTATTTCCTATGTAGTTATCTGCAGTTATGGGACTAGCAGAGCGGAAGAAAGTTACAACTGCACATTTCCCGACGTCTAGCTTCTTTGAATTCTTAGAACTCCATTCTATGACCTTCACTAGACAGTTTTGGATCTTGGTACAATCGGAGATTTTGATAAAAGCAAACAATTGGCAACGAACATTGATGCTTCTAACAATGTCATTAATGAACAGAAAGGGACCAAGCTGGGAGCTTTGCGGGACGCCTGAATGCATGAAAAACGGGTTAGAAGTAGCCCCATTAAACTTGACAATGAGACTAGGATTGCTTAAATATGATCGGAACCACCTAAGGAGGCTGCCACCAAATCCATATGATTTTAACTTGGCTAAGAGTTGTTCATGACTGATGGAATCAAAAGATTTAGAAAAGTCCACATATATACTATCAACTTGTAATCCCTTAGCGAACGCAGACAAGATGTAATTTTCGTATACCACACGAACACGAAATTGATCGAAACGAAGCTGAAATTGATCAAAACGAAATTAAAATTTAAACCAAGATCGAAAAATTGTTTATAAAATATAATAAAACTAGACTTCCACGTGTCAACCATACAGGTTGAAGGGTAAAGAAAAAAAAGTGAAAACTTAATATTTTACAACGATATACTGTTCATCTATATCATTCTCTGACCCTTCCAATATTACTTCTTCCTCCTTAACAGAATTTTTAAAGTCTCTATTACCACCCGCTCCTAATATATCCAATTTTGATTTACATTACCCTTACAATACTCCCCCTACATCCCTTTCATTCTTTATCTCTCCTACTTGCCCAGAAGAAATTGCCAACATTTTTTGCCAACTAAAACCTTCTACCACAACTGACCCTCTAGGATTTCGTGCTGACATAATAAAAACTGTATCCTCTAGTCTACTCCTCCCCCTTACTCATATTTTTAATAATTCAATATTTTACGGTACCTTCCCTAAATGTCTTCGTCTAGCCAAAATCATCCCAGTCTCTAAAAAAGGTAATCCGTTAGACTTTGGTAATTATAGGCCAATTTCAATTGTACCTGTTTTTTATAAAAATTTTGAAAAACTTTACTTTTGCCGATTATCTGACTATGTATTTAATAATAAGTTAATTTCTTCAGCGCAACATGGTTTCTCACCAAAACACGGTATTGAGACAGCTTGCTACGAATTGTTTGAATATATTACTTCAAATATGGTAGATAACAAATACGTAGTCTCTATATTTCTAGATTTTTCAAAAGCCTTTGACTCCATACACAAACTCACTTACTTTTACAACGTAAGTGGCCCACCCCTAACTTGGTTAATTGAATTTTTATCTGATCGACAATATACATTAACTATTGGAAATAAATCCTCATCGACTTTAGTACGTAATCATGGTGTCCCTCAAGGCTCCATATTATCCCCGCTTCTTTTTAACCTCTTCATAAATGACCTTTAATACACACTTATGCCTTCTTTTGTTATCCTCTATGCGGACGATGTGACCCTCTCTTATGCTGACACTTCCATTTCAAGTATCCAAAAATCTATCAATCACTCGCTAGCCATTTTAAATAAGTGGATCCAAATAAACCAGTTATCTTTAAATCTTAACAAGACCAAATACATGATTTTTGCCCAAAAAATAAACAATCTGTCCCTCACAAGTTGCTAATTTATTACAACTCAGTCCTTTTATCTCCTACTAATACTTTTAAATACCTTGGATTACATTTATCACCTGACCTTTCCTGGAATAACCATATAAATGAATTATCCAAGACTCTTAGTAAAAGATTAGGTATAATATCACAACATCAATATCTCCCTACTGAAATATTATTGTTACTATACAATACGCTTATCCATTCATCACTATGTTATGGTGTTCAATTTTGGGGTTCTACTTCTAATACTAACCTAACCAGAATCTTCCGCATGCAAAAAAGGTTTTTTAGAATACTTTTAAAAATTCTAAATCTATATTCGGTAACTCATTACTTTGGACATTTCCGAATACTAACAATATATCAAAATTATATCCAGCAGCTACTATCATTCATTTTTAAGGTAATTAATGGCTATCTTTATGTTCCTAATCCACCAATAATACAGTTTCAACGCGATTTTCACCCTTACCCCACTAGATCTGCCTCCTCAATACGTTGCCCATTCGCCAAGCGTCACTACCAAAGTAAGTGCATCTCCCATGCAGGAACAAAATGGTGGGCTATCTTGCCAGAGTATTTAAGGCAAGCCCCAAATCCAGCTTCCTTTAAAAGAAACATAAAATCATTCCTAAACTCAATTAACCCCTAATGCCCTTACTCGACTAACATATTAAATTCTCTATTCAAGCTCTAATACTAACATAAATTTTGCATAATAAAATCTATTAATATTAATTATTACAAAAATTCCAGATAATTAATAAACTACTATTTTATTTATATTTTACCCTTCGGAGACCGCACTTGTCGGCCTAGAGGCCATACCGGCTCTGGATAGGGTCATTGTAAAAGTTTTCTTTTCATAAATAAATAAATAAATAAATAAATAAATAAATAAATAAATCTGCATATAAAAAATCAACACTGAACATTTTTCAGTTCATTTATTTAATTCACAACAATGATTTAGTATTATCTAATGTCTCTGCCCAAGTACTTTGCATAATGATCTTTTGTTTTCTGTGTTTGGTATAGACCTTATAAAAGTATGTAAGCTTGGCTGTCCGGGTGTCTGCGATAGCCCAACTGGTAGAGGCGTCGACCATGATAGTCGAGGTTCCTGGTTCGAATCCAGATCGCAGAATTTTTCCTTTCATTTTTCAATCGAAAAATTAATACCTATGCTTGGAGATCATCTCCAGTATATAAATATTATTATTTACGTAAGTACTTCACTATGCCTATTTGTTATCATACTGTTTGGTATCCTGGTGTTTAGTCGAGTGATCTTCATATCGGATCTTCCACACGTTCATTTGAAATCAGTTTCCGCCCTCTTCCTCTCAGTACTCCCAACTCCCCAGTCTCTTCAACTTTAGTAATCATCTTATTCAAACAATTACTTGCCATAGGCCCTTATCGCAAGTCTCGCAGTGACCACAACAATCCTTGGCTTTGGACAGATCAAGAGAATTATTATTATTATTATTTAGTTTATTTATTTAATTAATAACAATGAGTATTGTCTTACCACAACAATCCCTGGCTTCGAACGGATTGTTGTAACTTTCTTTGTATCGGCCTCGGTGGCTCAGTGGTTGCGTGATCGTCTCTGATGCCCGAGGACGCGGGTTCGACTCCGGCCGAGGACGACGAGGATATTTTCAGGGGGAAAATCCTGAGATCACGCACATCCTTCGGAGGGGAAGTAAAGCCGTTGGTTCCGTATAGTCGTTTGCCGGCTGCACGTTAAAGAACGCTCGCGAGGCAAAATTTGTTGCCCCTATAACGCCATCTTGAAATGCCCATGGCAGCTGAAAAGGACGTTAAT
Source organism: Rhysida immarginata (assembly GCA_023313115.1). NCBI lineage: Eukaryota > Metazoa > Arthropoda > Chilopoda > Scolopendromorpha > Scolopendridae > Rhysida > Rhysida immarginata. The sequence continues at coordinate 656,788 of JAHWFO010081857.1, forward strand.
ACCAAACAAACCAAACCAAACCTAGCTTTCTTTGTTGACCTCAGGCGGATGATTCGGACATACAAACGGATAAGAGAATTATACAGGGTGTTTCATAATTGGTGTCCCGTCTTTAGGTCCAAATAACGACTCAAGGGGAACAGATTGGGGGAAAATGAATATTGATTATTTGGTTTTAATGTCCCCTAATTCAGAATAAAAACATTTCGCGTCCCTGGGGGTGAAAGGGTAAATTTTGAAAATTTTAATTTTGTAGGGGTAGGGGTTATGACCCGTGTGTTATTTAGAAAGTCGTAGAGCATCATGTATAATGCGGGTTTAGCAAAAAATCCTGTGAAAAAATCTCATCCCCTGCCTTTAATCGAGTACGTAAAGTGAAAGGTATGACTAGCTAATGTAGACAAAAACAGAAAAACTCATTAGAAACTTGTTATAAATCTTTCACTTTACCCACTCGATAAAGGGCAGGGGATGAGATTTTTTCACCGAGTTTTTTGCTAAACCCACATTTTACATGATGCTCTACAACTTTCTAAATAACACATGGGGTCTAACCCCTACAAAATTAAAATTTTCAAAATTTACCCCTTCACCCCCAGAGACGCGAAATGTTTTTATTCTGAATCAGGGGACATTAAAACCAAATAATTAATATTCATTTCCCCCCAATCTGTTCCCCTTGAGTCGTTATTTGGACCTAAAGACGGGACAGCAATTATATTATACCGGGTGATCCAAAAGTGTGTTACATTTTTTCATGAAACTAATAATTATTTTGCCTTGACGAATTCTTTAGCAAAACAATTGTTTGCGCGTACCTCGTGATTCTTATGAAAGCATTGAATATCTGGAAAGCAAACACTTAAAATGCCGTTAACAATGTAAAAAAAATGTAATACACTTTTGGATTACCCGGTACTCTGTCGTCACCACCGAGAGAGAAGGCCTCCGCAATGAAACTGAATACCTTGTTGCATCACATAGATAGTGCATTACAATAAAAGAAATAAAAGACTCTTTAACCACAACAAGTTTTAAAAAAGAAAAATACATCCGTATCCTGTAAGCGCTTTTCGAGGGCGAAACTCTCATCATTCAGCAGGTAGAATAGGGAGTAACACACCAGATGATACTGAGTGTGATAGAAAAATGAATGGTATTTATAATGAGAATCGACCAATTATCGACCAATTGACCCGCTTTAAGGAACACCTGAACCACCGGAATTCCGGAAGAAGTGACCTCTCTGCCGTTGCTAAACACTCCCTGGAGACAGGGCATGACGTCTCCATCCAAAACCTTAAACTTTTGAAAGCAATAAACAATAAATGATTCCTGGACGCCTTTGAGAGTATGGAGATCCATTCCACCAACAGCAGTGATTTACTTAACTAAGACAAAGGGCCAATCAGCAACTCCTAACTGATTCAGTGGTGGACGACCATAACCAATCACTGAATCTCTTTATTGTCTGCTTTTTAAGTGCTATTTCTATAATTGGTCGATTCTCATTATAAATACCATTTATTTTTCTATCACACTCAGGGTTTAACTGCTGGAAGTTGAACCTTAACGTCGGAAAGTGCAAGGCTTTGTACCTTAATATGAAGCTCAAGCATCCCCCAGATTCTCTTGTTCTGTTCAATAAGAAATTGGACTGGGTGGACAACTACAAGTATCTGGGAGTTATCATTGACTCAAGACCCTCATGGAATCAGCAGATGTCCTATGCTCTGAACAAAGTGAAGAGGGCTAAGTACAGTATCATAGCTCTCATGAGTCGCAACAGCGCCCTAAGCATTGACAACAAGCTACTTCTGTACAAATCGATTATCCAGACCATACTCTTCTATGGCATGCCTGCATGGGTGACTATCTGTAAAACCAGATGGAGTGAACTACAATCATTCCAGAATGTTACCCTGAGGACCATTGCTCAGCTGGACAGAAGGACGGTGAAAAACCAATCCATTAAACATGGCCCATATCGGAAAGTTTATACAGGATCTCCTTTTGATTATGATACAGAAGATGAAGACTCACGACAATAAACTTGTGAATGGAATACTGAAGAACTCATTGAATACGAACTGGCATACGAAGTATCGTAAATCGAGGCACGTTCTTGACGTCAATTCTGAAGATATTCGCAACGTCTCTTTCCCGGACTACTGGAAGATGTGATAATCTTCTTTCTCCTTGTGTTTTTTATTTTGTTTGTATTTTGTTTCTGACAATCGTCAATCTTATTTTCTTTTTTGTATAATATGGAAGACCGCTTGGGTTAGGCTTCTTGAATACCTCAGTGTATTTCATTTGGAGTTTATTCTGGTTGGATGAGCTTTGTGAAAGCGCTGCTTTCGTCCCATCCTAACAAATGTACACTTCACTGTTCGATTGTCGACAACTTTCATAACTTCAGGATAATTCTCTAATATTCTATTTGCTTTTAGAGAATTAACCTTTTTTGCTTTGATAAAGGAAGTCTCTACTCGAAACGTCAGCTTTTTATTATATCTTATTGTTTTTTTGTTTATTATATCTTATTTTTTATTTAATTTGTATTTTTAATTAATAACTATTATTTCCGAAAAATATAAATAGAAAGAATATTTAATAAAAAATTTAAACTTTTAGTTGTGCGTTTTCCTTAGTAAGTAAATACAATCTATTTGTGTGCACTAAGTGCACGAATTTATCGATATTTTTTATAACAAGAGATATTTGAAATTTGGGCTACTTTTGGGCACATCAGGGGTCGGATTTGCGATCTTATCCTAAAAAAAATCTGGCGATTATGTCGGAGGTATTCCTACAGTCTCTAGAAGAACAGTTTATTGCGCCGCTACTGGAATCAAGAATTATACTATATTATTCAAGGTATGTAGACGACACACGTATTGCTTTTAACCGGAACACGATAATGGCAAACCAAGTCCTCGAAACCTTTAAAAATTTTCACAAAAACCTGAAAAATGTTATATACAATGGAAGAAGAGGTGATTATAAGTAAACTTCTTGGACATGTCAGTTTAGAGAAACGGAGAAAAAGCTGGAGTTCAATATCTACCGAAAACCAACTGCCACATGCAATATTATGAATTATTATTGCAACCACCCACCTCAACACAAGGCTGCAGCTTTGAACTATTTATTTCACAGAAATCTTACGTGCCCAATATCCGTGAAGGATAGAAATGAGGAGATCCGCCTCACCTATGATTTAGCGAGGATTAATTCCTTTCAGAATCTGTAACACGTTCCATTTTTCAAAAAACCAAGCGTAAGATCGGAAAGAAGCATGAAAACAATTCACCCAACAACTTCACTACCTTCACGTATGCAGGCCCTGAGATCACTGAGATATTGTAGCGTACCCCCGCCCCCACAATATGTTCTATAAGGTCTTAACGTTCGAAAAACGACCCCGGGGTGGAAGATTGCTAAGGTTCGAGACCGATTTTCATTGAAAGAAACCACGATACTGCTGTATTCCATTAGAACGACATTCACTTTATTATCATTAGACATAATCTATATTTTTGCTTACCTTTTACCAAAACCTTACTCTTAATTCACTAAGGTACTTTTGGGGCCCCAACTATTAAGTAAAACGATCAATCATCAGGACTTAATGCTATATATTTACATATCAATTACAATAAGTAACCGGCACACCTGCCTGTGTAATAGGTGAAGTGGGGGTTCATTCGTGCGTTAGCAGTGCTGACTAACTGGATACTTAATCAGGGTGAGGGTGACTGATATAGAACTAAGCACTCCCGGATAGGGGTGGCCGTGGCCTGGTTGTCTCGTCGGTTGGCTTGCTAATCGATGGAGTTCAGCAACTTCAGGCGCGGCCAGCTGCTGGCTGGGTGACGGCCAGGGCTTGAGGGCCACTGCTGGCGGGACAGCTATTTGGGGCACGGCTGTTGGAGGACTTTAGTCTGACCCATTTGCCAAGTGACCATAGCTGGTTTTCCAGCAGTTGGTAGAGCCACTGGTTTGTTTGTCCGCCAGCGGCTCTTCCATCATGAAACCCCCTGTGCTTCGGAGGGCACGTTAAGCCGTCGGTCCCGGCTGCTACTATCATCTCGTAGCAGTCGATATTTACTGGGATGGTGCAAAACTTCCTCGTAGGAGTAGGTGCTAGATACTAGAAGCACTCCCGGATCAAAAATTCCACTTTCCCACGCATGGAAGCGTGATGCACTTCCTTTACTGTACATGTAGGGGGGAAGAACAGAAATCCCTCTTGGCGAGTGTAGTCCTCATGTCTCCCACACACCCACTGGCGAGCTTGAGTTTATCCTTCAAACGGTAAACAACATCCTGCCCACTATTCCAGCAAACGTATCCGTTATATTTTACTATGCGACTGTCAACCGACTTAAACCTCTAGACCCCTTACACAACAGGATGCTTAATTTAATCATATTATTATTCCTAAACAGTTACAAACGGAATTGTGAAATTTTAGCATTAGCAGTTCACAGTACGGTTGAGCTTAAACAAATCTCGAACGCAGTTGTTACGGCTTAAAGTTCTTGCAAACATGCCACGGGCGGGAGGACTGTTGACATTGCAGACTTGAACACCGGAACAAAACTGTCTAGTTGCTGCCCTTGCATTAACTAACTGTTTTATACCACTCACCGGAGATTGTCGACATACTCGCCCACCTCTGCTGAATCATACGAGGTTCCCGTCTGGCGCTCCAGCCTCGCTTTTGCTGAACGGGTGCAGATCCATCTCGCTGGTTCCATCGTGCACCATTTCGTCCTGAGTCCTGGACTGTCTTGCTCAAGTCGTCACGTTAAAGGTGTAAAGTAGAAGATTGTCCCAAGAACATTATTAAAAATTGAGTTATTTATGCAAATTACGACTATCATATTCTGCACATATTATCTTACTTTTCCTTCCGACATTCGACTCCTTTTTCCAAAGTTCATGGATTTTATATGTGATTTTAAACATTTCACATCACAAAAGTACTAAACTACATTAATAGACGGAAAAATGCAACAAAACAGCTTTCGATCGATGCCACGACCGAATCAAAACAAACAAAAAAAAAATCTTAAATTTTTACAGAAAATTTTTTTTCACAACAAACGAAAACTCACGCACATAATTTCTCCGAAAGTGATCGCAACAATCCCCCATTGGAAGCTGAGCAATCTTCTTGGAAAACATCCTAACAATAGCTGCTCCAACAAAGGACCATTTACGATCGCCCACGGAGGATTTTTACTACTCATTCATACAACAAAACAAACAACGTGCACTTATATTTCACTATACACTACACACAGCACACACATACAACGAACACAGACTCATTATAAACACTACAACAAAACAAAAAGGCCCAACAATCGCGTAATCAACTAAATACACAAAATATTTTTAATTATACCGACCCCCTACCTAGTTAAATATGTAACACACGTGACTGCTACACTGGAACGTCACATACCCCCAATGACAGGACTCGAACATACCCCATCAAGGGTTCTGTTCGGATTAGACACCTTGAAATCCCCTACAAATCAAATAACCCCCATAAGCATAAAATTCCAATTTGCTTACACACTAATTCAAAAACTCTTTAAACACAAAATAATTTCATACGTTGTCACACAATCTAGAACCATGAACGCATCATTATGCATGCCTTCATCATACCATCATCATCACCAGTAAATCCAATTATGCAACACCAAAACATTTACGTTTAACAAAAGAATAATCCATTCACCTTTTACTACCATAACACTCACAACAACTAACACAAACAATTTTCAATAAACACCACAAGCAAAATCTCAATCGTACAATCTACCATTCCAATTCGCAAAATCCCGTTTCACCCCTATTTAGGACTGCAGGGACCTCAACGTAATCATCCATACATGTATCCTCATCCCACGTGTTTCCAAACGACTCTGTACTGTCTTTTGGCAGTTTTCTGTCATTGCCTTCTTCCCATTCTTCTTCAATAACCGTCATAATCAATTTTCATTTTTTGTGACTAACATTTATTTTGATTTCATTCCCATCCGTTTTGAATGCTTTACCACCCTTACCACGTTTAACCTTTTTCCTTTTACGAGCTCCCTTTCGAACAATGTCATTTTTACCCACCTGTTTCTTTACACTTGGCTGTTCCAATAACTGATCATGTATCTTTTTGGCCAATTTAATCCCTTCCTGCCAAACCAATTGTTCTTCATCTAATCCCTCCATGCACACCTGATTCCCCAGCTCTGTCTGTAGGTCCCTCTGTGAATAGTGAGACATCAATTCCCTGTGTCAATGCAGCTCTGCCACATTCACAAATTACACCTCCTCTAGGTTCCGTTAACCTGACCCCACCTTCCACCTGCTGGATATCAGGGTGCCGTTTATTACCCCAAAGTGTCGTGGTTTCTAATGTATTTTGTGGGCTTGGTGTTGCCACCTTAGCCTGGGGAACCCAGCCCATATACGTATTTGAACATTCACCTAGATGATTGGGGATTTCAGTTCCACATCGTATAACCAATTAGGAGAGTCGGTCAGATTTGGAATAGTCTTCTTAATCCCATTACCCATTTGTACACCATTGTACCCTGGCATACTCATACCAGACTCGCAATTCTCATTTAGACTAGCAACTCCAGCCTCATTCTACCTGTACCTCTGTACATTCCGCGCATTTGCTTGTGGCTCATTTAGACAAGTATAACTGTTCCCCGTCTGTACCCCCAAATCCTCACCATACTCTCAATGGTGTCCACCCGTTTTTACCCCTAATTCCCATTTCGACCATAATTGTCCCAGTCTTACCCATTTTATATCGCCAAATCTTACTCCCTTAATTTGCGCCCATCCCATACCATCTGTAGAGCAAACTTCAAATGGCCCTACCCACCTTACCATTCTTCCTGTCCTTCCTTGACCAGCCTCCCTAACCATAACATGGTGGGCGAAATTAGCGCCATAATTCTCATACCCCATGTTGCTCATATTCGGACTACGCTCAACACCCTGATACTGCATTCCTTCCTCTCTATTGAGGTCATCATTATGACACTCCTGCTCAATTGGCAACACATCCGCAACTCCGGACACGACAGCCGAAGAGCACTAGAATGTAAGTCCCTTGAGGATGTCCATCCCCAGAATGCCATCATATGGGCGATCATTAAACGAATAAACCAGGGACGTTCGTGTGCCCATATGACGATCCTGGACTACTACGTCCAGTAAACCTCCCTTCTTCAAGCACAGGCAACTACCATTTATACCTTTTATGGTCATTTCCATCTCCTGTAACGGGGAGCCAGCTAATTGGTGGTAGGCCTCCTTGTCAATCAGTGATACTTGGGAACCAGTATCAAATAACATGGTTACTGGATGTCCTTGTATATAAACAGTAGCTAAGCAAGTACCGCCCTCGCCACACTGGATTAGTATAGGGCCCTCCGGTTGCCCACTTATGTTAACACTACGTGGCCTTGGTGCGGACTGGGGACAATTTCTCGCCAAATGTCCCAGTCGCCCACACATATAACAGCCATTATTGGGTGTCGTTCCTCTTGGGACAACTGCTCGGCCTTCACTTGGTACAGTGGCAGGCGCCAGCTGAACTGACGGAACTTGTATTTGGACAACTGCTAATTTTTCAACTGTTCGGGCGAGATTTTCGACCATACTTTCCAGTCTTTTTATCGAGTTGCTACATTTACATTCTGGGACTTGTTGTTTGACCATCTCAACATTTCCAGTGTTTGATTTCGCCCCCTTTTGTCCCATTTTCCCAGCACTAGTTCTCGGGTCATCTCCTAGGCTCATCTCCCCGGCCTCCACGACATTGGTAGATCTTCTGAACTTCTTTTCCAGTTCCTCTGATCTCAGTGCAAGCAGTACCGCCTCTTTATAGGACTTCGGGTTTGCTATCATCAGCGCCCTCCAGTGGGCTACCAGACAACTATTACAAAATCGTTTTAACAGCACTGTCTCCTTAATGGGGCCCGCTGATATACCTAGCCATTGCTAGCTCAAGGCGACCTGCGAATGTGACGACAGATTCGTTGGGTCCTTGTATCGTGTCGTGGAGGCCAAACACCTGCTCCAAATGAGCACGAAGCTCCTCGTATTCTTCAATGTCGAACAATTCGTGCTCCACTGCTCGTTTAGCCGCTACCCCCTTCAACCGTGAGTGAATGACTCATCAATATCTGGGGTCCAATTGGCGAGAGCTCCAATTCTGTCAATACTGGCCAAGAAGGCCCTAATCGTGACACCTCCCTCCTCCCCCACAAACGCCGGCACTGACCCAGTATAACCTGCCAGCTCGGGAGTAGCAGCTGCACCTGCAGTTGCTCCCACATCATCCTCAACTCCTGGCATTTTCTTAAATCTTCAACTCAAAATTATAAACTGTTATCTACCGTTTCACCATATCACAAGCTAAGGATATATCATACATACACAGCTAAACATCTTTTAAATGCACAACAAAAAAAACTCCAAAACGCAGCAATATCGGGGTGACTCCAAAAATCCGGAAATTCCGGATTATCGGTCCCTGTTCGGGCGCCAGTGTAGCGTACCCCCGCCCCCACAATATGATCTATAAGGTCTTAACGTTCGAAGAACGACCCCGGGGTGGAAGATTGCTAAGGTTCAAGACCGAATTTAATTGAAAGAAACCACGATACTGCTGTATTCCATTAGAACGACATTCACTTTATTATCATTAGACATAATCTATATTTTTGCTTACACCTTACCAATACCTTACTCTTAATTCACTAAGGTACTTTGGGGGCCCCGACTATTAAAGTAAAACGACCAATCATCAGGACTTAACACTATATACTTACATATCAATTACAATAAGTAATCGGCACACCTGCCAGTGTAATAGGTGAAGTGGGAGTTCATTCGTGCGTTGGCAGTGCTGACTAACTGCATACTTAATCAGGGTGAGGGTGGCTGATATAGAACTACGCACTCCCGGATCAAATATTCCACTTTCCTACGCATGGAAGTGTGATGCACTTCCTTTACTGTACATGTAAGGGGGAAGAACAGAAACCCCTCTTGGCGAGTGTAGTCCTCATGTCTCCCACACACCCACTGGCGAGCTTGAGCTTATCCTTCAAACGGTAAACAACATCCTGCCCACTATTCCAGCAAACGTCTCCGTTATATTTTACTATGCGACTGTCAACTGACTTAAACCTCTAGACCCCTTACACAACAGGATGCTTAATAGGTATAGCTGAATTTAATCATATTATTCCTAAACAGTTACAAACGGAATTGTGAAATTTTAGCATTAGCAGTTCACAGTACGGTTGAGCTTAAACAATTCTCGAGGGCAGTTGTTACGGCTTAAAGTTCTTGCAAACATGCCAAGGGTGGGAGGACCGTTGACATTGCAGACTTGAACACCGGAACAAAACTGTCTAGTTGCTGCCTTCGCATTAACTAACTGTTTTATACCACTCACCGGAGATTGTCGACATACTCGCCCACCTATGCTGAATCATACGAGGTTCTCGTCTGGAGCTCCAGCCTCGCTTGTTCCATCGTGCACCATTTCGTCCTGAGTCCTGGACTGTCTTGCTCAAGTCGTCACGTTAAAGGTGTAAAATATATGATTGTCCCGAGAACATTATTAAAAATTGAATTATTTATGCAAATTACGACTATCATATTCTGCACATATCTTACTTTTCCTTCCGACATTCGACTCCTTTTTCCAAAGTTCATGGATTTTATATGTGATTTTAAACATTTTCATCACAAAAGTACTAAACTACATTACAAGACGGAAAAATGCAACAAAACAGCTTTCGACCGATGCCACGACCGAATCAAAACAGCAAAAAAAAAATCTCTTAAATTTTTACCAAAAAATTTTCACAACAAACGATAACTCATGCACACAATTTCTCCGAAAGCGTTAGCAACAATCCCCCGTTGGAAGCTGAGCAATCTTCTCGGAAAACATCCTAACAACAGCTGCTCCAACAAAGGACCATTTACGATCGCCCACGGAGGATTTTTACTACTCATTCATACAACAAAACAAACAACGCGCACTTATATTTCACTACACACTACACACAGCACACACATACAATGAACACACACTCATTATAAACACTACAACAAAACAAAAAGGCCCAACAATCGCGTAATCAACTAAACACACAAAGTATTTTTATTATACCGACCCCTACCTTTAAAAATTTAAAAATTGCTTAGTAGATAATGGATTAAAAATTCAAAATCTTGTTGGTGTTGGTGACGATAATGCAAATGTAATGATTGGTAGTCATCATTCATTTGTGGCACTGCTTAAGAATGAATTGCCTCATTTGATTGTGGTCAGATGTGTCTGTCATTCACTGCACCTTTGTGCTGAAAAGGCATGTGAAAAGTTTCTGTCAGGAAAATTAAAATTCCTAGTTCGAGAGGCACACAAGTGGTTTTCATTCAGCACGAAAAGATCTCATGAATATCGGAAATTGTTTGCAGCAATAAATGAGAACATGACACTCACCAGCGGTACACGTTGGCTTGCAAGAAGAGAAGCAGTTACGACTATCATAGATCAATGGGACGAACTACTCATGCTTTTTCAATTAGCGAGGGATCAGGACAGCTGCCATGCTGCACATAATCTGTGAAATATCATGAATTGCTAGCCATATAAGTTGTATATGATAGTTTTGCGAAATGTTCTGAAAGATATTTGCCGGGTGAATGAACTATTTCAGAGTGACCATGCTGATTCACAGAAATTATTCGAAGACCTATTTCTTTTGTATAAGCAACTGTTGCAGAGAATTGATGTACCATCTAGGCTGGACAGAGTAGCAGATGATAGACTGCTGTCATTTGAATTTGAAAATTTTTTGATGCATTCGTCTGCTATAAATTTCGGTTATGAATTCAACCTTGTGGCATCAAATGTTCGCCTTGAAGATTTAACAGATGTGAGAACCAGAAGTCGAGATTTTATCAAGATCGGAATAAAACTGCAGATTTGTATAAAAAAGAAACAAACAAACATACCCACAAACAGACCCACAAACAAACAAACATCCTTCTTTATACAGGGTGTTTCAAAATTATGTACAATGAATATAGTGACATATTCTTCAGTTCAAAAGAAGACGAAAATGTTCTATAGCACTTAGTCTGAAAACGATTTATTTACGCGATACAGCCAACTAAACCCGTGGCTCCAAATTACAGGAATTGTTCAAAGTGCCCGCCACCAGCTCGCACGCACGCTTCGGCTCGTTGCATGAGCGACCGTCTGATGTCATGGAAGAGTTCGTCGCCAGCATTACGAACGGTTTGGCATGCATTTTCAATTCGTTGTCGCAGATCCAAAATGTTAGGAACTTCTGTGCTGTAGACGATCGTTTTCACATGACCCCCCAAGGGATTTAGGTCGGGTGATCTTGCAGGCCAGGCTACCGGTCCACCTCGACCTATCCACCGATTCGTGTATGCAACATTAAGGTGTGCTCGCACAACATGGCTGAAATGTGCTGGAGCGCCATCATGCATGAGCCACATGTTAGATCTTATCAAAAGAGAAACATCTTCCAGTAATTCTGGCAATGCATTCTGCAGAAACAAAAGATAAGTTCGCCTAATCAATCGTGGCGGCAACACACAAGGGCCAATTAAGTTATTTCCGACAATTCCACACCAAATGTTCATGGAGAAACGCTCTTGATGCGCTCGAGCTCTGGTAACATGCGGGTTAGCATCTGCCCAATGGTGCTGGTTGCGAGATTTTACGATTCCTGTCCGGGTGAAGGTTGCTTCGTCCGTGAAAAGTATCTGGCTGAGACAACTAGGGTCTGCAGCATGACGACGTTGTATCCATTGGCAAAATCGTTGTCGGTGTGGATATTCCGTTGGGTTCAGTGCCTGAACCAGTTGCAGGTGGTATGGATGCAAAAGCTGACGATGAAGAATGCGCCAAACAGATGAGTGCGGAATGTGTACCATGGAAGAAATACGACGGGTGCTTGTCTGTGGTCATCATGTATGATGTCAATTAACACATCATCCTCATCCGGAGATTGTGATACAGGCTGCCCTTGTCCTGTTTAATGGCCAAAGGAACCACACTCCCTCAAATGTCTGTCGACAGATACAAATGTTTGGTTAATTGGCAAACGTCTATTCGGAAAGCGTTCTTGGTAGAGTCTTCTTGCTTCCACAGCATTTCCGTCCGCAAGACCATACATTAGGTGCATGTCAGTGTATCCTGCACTGGAATACGTGTACATGACTTTTTTTTACGTAAATCGTAATGTGTATGTCAAAGCACGCAAACGTTATGAAATTGATATTCCTAGTGGATGTACAGTAGTGAAACTACAGTAATGGAAACAACCGTACACAACTAATGGAACAACCCTAAAGTAGGTTTAAATGGAACAAACCACTCAACCTAGTGTTGGGTCGAAACGCTGGAACTGCTAAAATATCGTCCGCTAACTACCGTGCTTCCCTACTGTATGATATTGGATTACTCGCAAACAAATCGTTTCCAGACAAAGTGCTATAGAACATTTTCGTCTTCTTTTGACCTGAAGAATATGTCACTAATTTTATTGTATATAATTTTGAAACGCCCTGTATATATAGATTTGTGGTACATTTTTCTAAACTTGATCAATCAAAAATACATTCAGTAGTCCTGCTATAGATCCTTGAATTATTTGGTTAATTAGAAAAGTTTTATTTTAAACATTTTAAATTTCACGCTAGGTGGCACGTGCTATTCAGTCGATCACAAATTGTTCTATCAATTAGTGATTAATTTACATGGATAGAGGAATTGTTCATCTATGACTCGGGTATTACACTTTCAACTACCTTAACAGCTTCATGCCGGGGAACTTTGAGAGTATAATTCTCACTCAGTAACCAGCAAGGTGCATTTTTTGTCTTTATACTAGATCGTTCCTCATGATCCTTTATAACTTACATGATCCTTCCTCATGGCTGCCGAACGGGGCTACAAAGGTAGCGATGGTGGCATCATCTGTTGCTGAGAAGTGACTATTGCAATGTCGCCTACAATTTTCCTGCCGACTAAAGCGACTACAGTATCGCCTCAACATAGTGATTATTGCAGTTACTAACACCAGTTTTTGTGCTCGGTCTTAATATAGCTCGCAAAAGACCATGTGATATTTGCAAAGACAAAATTCATCCAAAACAAGATGTACTGTACTGTATCGACAACTGCAAAGTCAATTATCATGCCAAACTCATGCAATCAAGTTTACAAGATGAGCAGAAATCATTTATCTGTATTGGTTGTAAACAGACCAGTTAAACGTTTACTGGAAAATCTTTTAAAAGGCAATATACTCAATCCTCACGACTGCAGAACATGCATAATGAATCCACGTAGACTATCGATCATCTTTCTACCTCAGATAATTTTATCGACAATAACACTCCAAACAATAATCATTGTGCTTCTAACTTCTCAACGTTTGAACCTCACAACAAAATTACCGAGATGTTATTCAACATGCAGCAACAGAACATGATCATCCTGAAATTACTACGTGATTTACAACAGTCTAACATTCACTTGACGAGGGAATGTGCTTCTCTTAAATTGGAACTGCACCTGCTCCAATTTTCCTGTCAAAACACTGATCATAGCCAAAATACTTAAGGGCAATAGCTAGATGAATGTGCGTCTCAACTTATACTTCTGTGACTCATAATAACACTCAGTTTCATAAACGTAGCAATCCTTCTTTGAACAATCTCACAACTGCAAAACACAATACTGCCAGGGCTGCAAAACACAATACTTCTCTCACCTCCTCAAAGGACTCACCTCTTAACAAATCATATACACAAGTCACAATCTCCCCTCTTAATAAATCATACTCTATTAATGCCATTGGAACCATTGATATAAGCGCCTCTGATGTTTGCACAGCTGAAAATAACTGCAAATATTTTTCTCTTCAAGCAGCAGCACATCGGCCTAAGTACTCAAAAGTATTCGTCACTCGACTTCATCCTAATACTACAGAGGAGGAAATCATCGCTCATATGAATGCATTAGATGACTGCAAAGTAGTATGCTAAGAACTAAAAAAAAAGTTGCTGCTTACTCAGATTGGCAAGTGTTATCTGTTTCTTAAACATAACTGGCCAGTTGGGTCAGTTATTAAAATTTTTCGAGGTCGTCTAAACCCTAATATAATGTTGAGCACAAATAACACGTCAACTTCTGCCGACATGAAGCAACTTCAACAGCATGATGACCATCAACTTCACACACAACTGATGGTGCTGTCATAGATAAAGATTTACGTGATGGATTAAATGTAAGCAATCTTCCAAACTGCAATAGCCCAGACAGTACTGGAGGGTACGATAACTCTTATGGTAAGCAGAATCGCTCTTATTCTCTATTGTGTAATACAGCATCGGAGGCTAATCCTGTTAATGAAATCAACTAATAATGATTTATTATTTGAACTGCAGAAACCTCCGAACAAAAATCAATGAATTCTATCTGATTTTGCTAATTGACTTTTACCCTATTATTGCCACTACTGAGACATGGCTCACTCCCGATACCTCATCATCTCTGCTGTTCCCCAGCACTTGCACAGTATATAGATGTGAAGACCCTGAACATGAGAGAGGCCAAGGCATAATGCTGGCTATATGTACTAATATTCATAGCACACCTTTATATCCCACACTGGTTGCCTTTATATCCCACACTCCCTTACCGTCTCTGAGATCTATGCTGTTTTTAACTAACTTCAAGATATGATCATCTCCTATGAGGGAAATGTTTTGCTTATGGGTGATTATAATATTAATCTTGATACTGGCAGATACTACGCTCACCTAAAGAACAAACTTCTGGTTGAACTGCTTGAGGTGACCCAGCTTTCCTGCCTTCCTTGCACCCCTTACAAGATGCCGACTTTGGATCTCATTATTAGTGATATTCCTGCCCGTGCCTCTATAATCCCTAGTGAATATAGCCTGGTTCCAATTGATTATCATTCTCTAGATATTGAGATCTCGTTTCAACTTACAATGGAACCTCACATAGACTAACTGCTTTAACAATGGAGTCTTTGTATGGCTATGTATGCTGAAATTTTTTCGTTTTCACGGTTTATTTTGAAAGAAACCCAATTTCGCACTCTTATTTTGCAAGCATCTATAGTAGCTTCAGATGAGTAACATATTTCAATTTGGTCGAAATCTGTGACATACATGTTCGAGGGATTCCCTTGTTAGTACACCCTCCCAAAGGAGCTTCTGTAGCCCAACTTGGTACTTGCGTGCAGGCAACTATCTGCAGCTTTGTGTGGGTGTGAAGAATCATACCTGGAAAAATCTGCTTGTTTGTACTAACCCTTCTTAGGCTGCCATCATCTTTGAGAATGATTTGCGAAAATTGGTTGAGGCTAACTGTCACGGAATTCAAGCTCCATCATGAATTCCGATGACGCAAACGCTCGCTTTCACTATCGGATATTTTATCATTCGGGAAGGAAAGTGGAGCGACGTCATCAGCATCAAGGAAAACATCAACACGCACGGCCCAATCAGCGAGCGAGTGAAGATTCGAGCGTGGGATATGAAAGGAGAACGGAAAAGAGGGCAAATTGGCGTGAGTTTCGGAAGAAGGAAGGTCGCAGGAGATGCGAGCCTTGATGGGAAACCGATAATGAGCTTCGATGCTGTTACTCAATTGGAAAGCCGACCTACGGAAGGGAATTGAGAGTTTCCACGGCGGAGAGCGGAGCGAAACGCCTTATTGCGTCGTTGGAAAAAGCTCGACCGTGCAGCGAAGCCTGGAGGGCGGAGATTTCCTCACCAGCGGAACCGGAAAGCCAGCCAAGCGGCTCGTTGCAGTCATCGCCGGGAATAAGGTTTCCAAAAATCTTCCAGCGAACAGTAGTGGACTGCTGCAGCTTTATAGTAAGTGCTCATTTCCTTGTGGGCGTTAATGCCCGTTTGATTAAAGCTTCATTCATGGAAATATCACGGCGAGAACTAAATTATGCTTCAAATGTGAAGGGCTTATGGCCTTTTGGTCTGTGCGCATATATGCGATATGAGCTAGGCTTCACGATAATATGAAGTCAAGCAATTTCTATGCTCAAAGTGTGAAACGTGTTCTCCGTCTTTCTCGATGAATGTGAAAGTGTTTAGTGTTAAAGAGAGTTTTCTCGCATTAAATATTAGTATTCCATTTTGTTCCTACCTGAGTGTTTTACAATTGTCTATTACCTTTACATAGAATTATAGACAGTTGCGTATTTAATTTCTTACCGTATGCTCAGTGGTTTCTTTAATAATTTCAGCTCCTCAAGCTGTAAGTGTTATTTAAAATGTGATTTGAAGGACTCATAAGACTCCGGTAGGGACTTACCTGATAAGACGTTATTATTGTGCAAACTTGTGCTTAGGAAAAAAATAATTTGTGACTTACCTTTTTGGACTTACTACGAAATTGTAGTTTTGTTACCTGGACATGGACTTGATTAATTATCAGGGATAATACCTTTCGTTTTCTGTTATGGAGTTTCGCAATTTAATTGTGAATATGGAATTGTTAGCTTTTGCTTATCTCGCATAAGCTTGAATTCTTAAGTTTGATTAAGGTTATTCTAATTATCTGTGACATGTTGATGTCAGTGAGGGTTGCATATGTCCGACGGGAAGGGAAAATAGCAAACTACTGGTTATGGGAGGGATGTGTGCGAGTGATATGAGCGATGCTTTGTTTTGTTGTTTTGATTGTTGTGAGCGGTTTGTTTGCAGTTTGCGTCTGTTTGGGTGAATAGGAAGTGTTCGGTCTGTGGTGGATTGTGTTAGTTAGTTTGTTTGGTATAGAACGGTGGGTGAATGTAATTCGTTGATCATATTTAGTTTGAAGGGGGTGCGGCCGCTCTTTTACGAGCATTTTGCTAACAGCGCAGAGTCGGTCGCGTGTGCCTTTGTTTTCATTTGTTGTGTGACGGAGTGTTACTTGGCTTCTTCCCCGTAATCGTATAGTGACTTCCTACCTCCACTACCTACCCCCTTCAGGCTGAAAAGTTATATGACAGCAATGAGCAAAATAAAACATAGATATTATGGGCTCTAACTCTTTATTACTAGGTCAAGCAAAATATGTAAAAAAAAAAGAAGAGAAAAAAATAATATAAAGTTAAAAGAATAACAACCACTATTTGGCTGATTGAATTAACACATACTTGAAAATAAAAATAATAACATAAAAAGAATTAATATTTAACTTAGTCTACAAAAAAAACTTCAGTCAGTAGTATTCTAGATATATAAAAGCAATAAAAAAAAAAGAACGCTTACACAGATATACGAGCATATAAGAGTGACGTTCAAAGCCAAAAATAAAAAAAAAACTAATCAATCTCAAACATTATTATAATAGCAAATGATTATGTACTGATTGGCAACTCGCTGTCGCATAAAACAACTCGAAAGAAAAGGTCCCGATTTCTAAATCCCTTAATAAACCGATAGTAAAATTATTCAGAGTTTCTCAGCATCAGAAAGAAAACTTTAGTTCATTATCTGGCTTTTACGATTGTCTCATTAGTTCCTTCTTTAATCAAGTCTGTCTATTACTGTTCGCACAAAATAGCAAAAAAAAAAGGGGTTCCTAAATAAAGAAAAGTTTCACTCGCGTGGGCCCAGAATAAATGTTCACTACCTTTTTCTTCTCAACTTGATCCCGGCTCGTGTCGATCTGCCGCCGCCGCCTCCAATGTCAATACCTCGCCGACGCCGTCGAACTCCGCCGTCATGTCGTACCGTCTCCGCAGAGTCTCCGCCGTGCCGTCCTCGTACCTCGTTCTCTGGTTGTCGCTCGCTGTCCTGGGTCGCCGCCACACGGGGTCCGCTGAAACCATCCCACGTATTAGCCACTACTACCGGCTCAGGACTCGAGAAGCACCTGCTAGAACCCACAAGGCACGCCTTCTCGCCCCGTCCTGCCCCACCGAGTAATAGTGCTCACGCTACGTACGGTCTCAGCTTACCGGTGTTGGTCCCAGCTCTCCCCCGGCGATCTGTCCGCCCGTCGCTGGCATCGGCAGTCGCCCTCGTCTATGGCTCCGGCGTGCTGGCCGACGATCGCCTCTCGCCTTTCCCCAGCTCGTCGGCTATGTCGATGTCGTCCGCTTGGCTTGGGTAGAGGGTCGTCCTGTCCTCCCAGTGCTGTTCAGACCCCGGCTTTTTCTTCGGCGTTATATTATCTACGATTTGCTCGCTCCTCTTTTCGGCTGCCACATTTCATCTATCTCTCTCGACTGTTAACCACACACTCTCTTCAACTCTCGCTGTCAACTCCCACCACACACTATCACATTTCAACTCTCTCTCTCTACTGCAAACCACACACTACTACATTTCAACTCTCTCTGTCCACCACCAAATTTCATCTGCCTCTGTCTACTGCCAAATTTCATCTGTTTTTTTGAGAACAAAATACCCTCCTCATTCTTAGAATTCTCCTTTCTCTTTGCCGAGGAACTCTGACCTTGAACTTGCTATTTTCCCTGAATTTCCTCTGCCCCTTTGTTCCATATTCCTTTCCCTTCCTATAGCGATTCTCCCCTCCCCCATCAAAGAAAAAAAAAGTTACTTATCTTATTTCCTGGTGTTTCATAACCCTACTTTTAAGCCTACAGCGAATTGCCAAAAATGTACAACTGAACACTTAATGAAATAAAAAAGATAATAATAAACGAAATAAATATTCTCAATTAATAAACATAGTCATTTTGCTCGTTCTATCTCTCTCACCACCTTCATCCAAATCCCCAGCCTGATTTCTCCCTATTCCCCCCTTTTTTTAATATAATTTTGAAACAAATTATCATAAGGTTATATATCCACGCGGATATAAACACGTTTATATCCGCAGGGACATATTCATATGTCACAGTTGCATTGTTTGTTGGCGACTTACATTGTTAGTTTTTCTTTAGAGTTTTATTTAGCCTCCAGCAAACAATCGTTTATTTTATCTTTTATGTAGTATTGTTGGTAAAAGTATTGGTATTATATTTTTTTATTTGTCTTCCCAAAAGAACGCCGTGTTGAGCAGACATGTTGTTGCTTTGCTCCCTGGATTGCATGTCCTATGTGTTGTAGGGAAGCTCTTGTTGGAATTTTTGGTGCAATTAGCACCCAGGTTATATGTCTAACGTTTAAGATGAATATATTTAGTTCATTTAAAATGAGATTCAGGGCTTAATAGAATTTTATCTAGCTATGCAGGAAAGTGGCGGTGTTGGCAGGATGATGGCGGCCATTGTGTGTACGAACTGAGGGAGAGTGGCCAAACAACATTGACCGTGAGTTTGGAAAGTATACAACCAAGTGAATGAAGATGTTTATGCATTTTAGATGTCAACTGGGGTGAGTAACTTTTAAACTGTTTGTCAATTTGCGCTTTGGAATGCGTCCGCTCTGAAGCCACCCAAGTGCGGAAAAAACATTCGTGTAGATGAAGCAGTAAAGTCTAACCACAGGAAGTTCAACTAGAATGCGACTCCGGTATATTAACAGGAAGAACATTATTATAATGCTTCCAAATGTTCTTCTTAGACTATGTACTGATGGTCTTGTTATTTAGCTCGCCCAGATGGTGATGCGAATTATTGGGACTTGTGTTGCATTTATTATTCTTTCCTTTAGATGGTTGTTAATTGCTTAATTAGGATAAAATGAATCAGCCAGCTGGGGCCATCGATTCCGAGCGGGAGTAACTCATGAAACAGGTTGAACTATTTATCAGTGCGAAGTGCTATTAGGGAGGGTGCACTGAAGTTAACAGTGAGAACACCTGGTCCTATTGGATTCCGCAGAGAGTCTGTAAAACCAAATACTACCACTCGCCAAGGAGGGGTTAAGGTGCCCTCCCCTCAAGCATTGTAACAAAAGGGTCACATCACGCGTTCATGAGTGTGGTCTGGGATACTTCACGGGAGTTGGTGGTATTTTGGGTCCACTGGAACAGATTTCTATAGTGCCGAGACCTGATTGTGATACTCGAAATACACTTCTGCGTATGCTCGGAGTTGTGATGACTCTTAACTGGTTTATTTATGTCAGAGACTTGTACATGTATTCCATTAGAACTTAAGAAAATAGTCTTAGCTCTAGAGGGGCCCCTCCTATTATGCTTAAGATACCGACCGACCCTGTATACGCTCTCGAATAAAAGTGTGAATCCTGAATAATGTCTCTGTGCCAGCATTTCTTCAAGAATTAATCCAGGTCCCGAACCCCTGACAGTTCCTCCCCCTTACTAGTTATATCCAGGGTGCTTTATCGACCTAGGAGGGTAGGGGGTGGCTCGTCACATATCCTTTGATATCAATATTTATAAATTGAAGATTATCATTTAAGTTTTTTACATACAGTGAATGTAATATTGTGGTTAGTAGTGATTAACCAGCTCTGCTATACTTAAATATCATTACGACTTGCTGATCCTGATTGTTGGATATTTGTATGTTAAGACTCTGTTTAATTTAATTATTATTGCGTTGGTGTTGAATGCATTGCATAGCTACGTAAGCTTTTACGGTATGATTGACTATTAGTGATTAAGTGATTCTATGCTAAGATTACTTGCTGAATTTGTTGCTAATACATTTTGCAATGTAGCTGAACTCTTTATTGCTAACGATATTTATTTGTATTTAGTTATTATTTGTCACGTTTGATTGATTTTTGAACGCCTAGCTGGCAGTCAAATTTATTTATTGTTGTGCTTATTTTTGATTTAGTTATTCAGTTATTAAATAAACATTTACTTATTTGCTAATTAATCCCGTGCACTGTTGCATACTTTTGTTTCCACTGCGTACTCTCATTTTTAAGTTTAAATACATGTGACAGTAACGTTCCCTGTACAGAAAAGCCCCAACGAGCAAAATTTCCTCAGTGGTATTCCGACCGGTTGATAAATATTGTGAAGTGCAAATATTTATCACCTCCACCACAGCCTCAAACTCAAACCTAATGTGGAACTCCTCGAATCCTACCGAAAAACCCGGCAATAATGCAGACAACTACCACATCTTGACTATGACAAGTTTAAAAATGATACTGAAAACAACATCACTAATGATCCATCCTCATTCTGGAAGTTC
This sequence comes from Rhysida immarginata, assembly GCA_023313115.1. NCBI lineage: Eukaryota > Metazoa > Arthropoda > Chilopoda > Scolopendromorpha > Scolopendridae > Rhysida > Rhysida immarginata. The sequence continues at coordinate 678,018 of JAHWFO010081857.1, forward strand.
TTATCGCAGAAACACAACAGCATGTTATCTTGTGACGAACCTCCCTCCCAACGTTTGTACCCCGGTCACAGTTCACGTCAGTTTTCGCGAGTGGAGGGCTTGTCAGGACTTCGGGCATGTAATAGAGTGACACATCGATACGGACTCGATATATGATATATCAAACAAACTTTTAATTACCATTCAACTTTCATTACAAATACAAAAAGAATACTGAAATAATTTCAGAATTAAACAAAATCAGTTCAAGCGGCAATTGCGCTAATTAACCTGTGAGGAGCCCCTCAATTCAAACATGCATTAAGTCAGCATACATTTGAATACTGTTTTCTTGCTACAATGTAGCATATTCTATTACACACATTAAGCTATGCTATACTGTCTTAATTCATATAAAGATAGTAAGGATAAGGCACTAGGTTATTGACCTCTGGCACCTCACTAGGTTATTGACCTTAACGCGAGTTTCTAGCTGTCACTGTTTCGAGCAGGTCAGTCCCTATGGTGCTCTCTATAGCTTGCCGAATGAGTGGCGACACCCTATCGTGGCCTAATCAACGTCCCTCACGACGTCGTGTGATTCCTTTAATCAAAAGGTAAAATGTTCGGAGTTCAGTAACCCCAACCAAATACGAAACTTGCTGGGCAACCCCAAAGATAAGGTGCCAGATCTACAAAAGTCAGGCATCTACGTCGTCCATTGTTCGCAATGTCCTATGCATTACAAAGGTCAGACCAAACGCAGTTTATCCACCAGATTCAAGGAACACCTCAACCACAGAAGATTCGGTAGATGCAATCAATCAGCCATAGCCAAACATTCAATAAATAAGGGTCACGATTTTTCCATCGACAACTTAAAACTCTTACAATTGATCAATAAAAAACACTTGCTAGATGCTTTCGAGAGCATGGCTATCCATAAATCCAAGAACAACACGTTATTAAACTCCGACTTAGGCCCTATTGGTGATTCCCCTCTAATTCAGTGGTGGTCTCAATTAGCCAACCATTAATATTGTTTTGATTTCTTTTCTATTATTGGTCTGCCTTATATCTCTCTCACTATATAAACCGCTTTCTTCGGTTCTGCTGGAAGAACACTTACTTCCCGGATGCTTGGAAGCAATCAGTTGTCTTAAGCATTCCTAA
>JAHWFO010081857.1:698591-722528 GCA_023313115.1 Rhysida immarginata
GAATTGTAATTTTGCCTTTATATAACGAGATTTTCATACAAAATAGCTTTGTAATACAACAAATACAACTCTTTTGCTTTCGATAGATCAACAGAATAATGAGAACAATTTGGCTAACATCTTTGGTAGGTATTCCGAATCAGCATTTTCGCCATATAATACATAATACATACTATACAGGGTGTATCAAAAATACGTTTACAAACTGTGAAGGCGAGTTTTTCACACAAAAACAATAAAGATAGTCCACATAAATATATGTCATAAAATTCTTAAATTTTCCGTTATTATTGAAAGTTTATATTCAAAGTGGTTTCTGGTATAATCTATCAACGAAGTTTGTAATCAATCAGATGGCGCTGTATTGCTATGGAAACTTGTTTACATTTGTCATTTTTGTGCATCTGTGGTTAATCTGTCTTCAATGTTTCACTTGTAGTAAGTTAACTGAAAGGTGATCTGTTTAACCATGGCAGGTTGTCCATTTCGTGAGCTGGTATCTGGTAGTTCCATGGCCAGCACGTTTCTCTGACCATAATCCTTCGGATTTTTATCTCTGGGGTCACTTAAAACAATAAGTTTCCCCAACCGACATTCCTAATACAAGGACTCTTCATCAACGTGTCATTGAATCCTGCGAGACCACTCGGCACTATCAAGAAGTATTTGAACGGGTGTAACAGTCAATGATCCGGAGAGTGCATGCGTGCATAAGAGCTCGCCGAAGGCAGTTTGAACATTTGTTATAAATTTCTGAGGTGAGGAACATAACTGAGCGTTCATCGTCAGCAATTGCATCAATAATAATAAGTGGAACAACCTCTCCATCAAACAAGGTAGGTTCCCAGGGCTTAATAGGCCCTGCCTTCCAACCATAGTCTTCCGAATTTAAGGGTTGCATCGGGCCAGATTTGTCAGCGTTCATCCATATATGCATTTAAAATATACTTCTTTTTAAGTGCAGCAGAAGTGATGATTGACGAGGAGGAATTGATAATGATTCAAAAGTTCTTAAGTGAGAGGCTCATTTCTTTGTTTATAAGCCATCTTGAGTTTTCTATATATTTGGTATTTAGCGAGATTGGACAGAGCAAACAAATTTTTCTGTTGTAGCTATGGGAACAAAATCTGTGTCATATTCCTTTTAAAATGTTCTAAAATATTCAGGAAATTCATTATCCTCTTCCATTATTATTCTGAAAGGAATAACTTTTCCTTTTTTGAAAACACGAGATATTGTATCACAACCTGTGAAGGCATGCAAACCAGACAAGACCAAGTTCAGCGAAGAGTCTTTTAATTGGTTTCTCAAAACGTTCAGGGTCTTTAGAACAGTCTGATATGAATTCATTCTGCCCTTCTCTTTAATGGCCTCCACGTTTTGTAGAAAGTTAGATATTTCATCAGATTACTATCAGATAGTACTTTCCCAGTTGAAAGATTAAACAGCATTTTTTTTATTTAGAGTCTCATCAAATGGATTAGGTGTCATTTGGTTAGACATACCAGTCTCTTATAATAAATAAAGAAATTAAACTGGAGCTAACTCCAAACATCAGGTAAATGATATTAATTAGAAAATAGATGGAAAAATTCTGCGACCTGGATTCCAACCAGGAACCTCTACTTCAAGATACCAATCTCTTTATTGCATCCCTGTTTTTCGTAAATCTATAGAAAGCAATCTCACAAGGGAGCGGGAAGATGTGAGAAGCCAATCCTGTATCTCAAAAAAGATAAGCTGTATCTCAAAAAAGATAAGATGTGAGAAGCCAAGCAATCTCAAAAAGGAAATCAATTTCGCATGTCGACCATTTGGTAAACACGAAGATGAGATCCTGGGATGAGTGCGTGTCAAATATAAGTGGCAAAGAACAAGAAGTTTCCGAGTTATAGCCATTTTTTGTTTCCATTATAAGTCTAGTGAGCAAATCCGAAAATATTAGAAATCATTTTTCTAACGTTATTTCTTGACTTGGAGGGAATGAAGAACATCTACACTTTGCTTAAACAGTTATGAAGTTCTTTGACAGAGTGGTTAAAACAGAAAGTAGCGCAACAACGAGCGCATCTCATGAACTTCATACCCTGTTCTGAACTAAACTCTACAATGAATGCAACGTGTTTACCCTGTGCTCACTGCTGCTCAAACTGCGCAGGCGAAGTCTCCACCCCTTCATCTACTTCCACACCAACCTGCAGCGATATCTGCTCTGAGGACGCTTACATCCCCCTTGTCAGTTTTAAACCAATGTGAATTTCGCCACTTTGAGAATTTCTGAGGTGCTATAACTCCCCTCCGGGCTGATACCTGCAGCTAAAATATCGGTTGGAGGTACAACTTATTGTCTACTATTTATCTATCAAATTGGTTGGAAATCGGAGATTGGCACTTCGGGAGTGTTCCGTGTCAGCTACAACATCATTGCCTTTCTTAAGTCCTGTGAATTAAACTAGATGAAATTATGCCAGCTTTGATTAAATGAATTCTATTCCACCTCTATTTGACTGATGTAGAATTAGTAAAATTCGAAATCCCGGTTAACTTGTTTGCTGCAAACTCACGGTCACCTTCTCTTATGTTTCTATTGAAGATAAAAAGTATTTTATTAATCTAATGTAAATGAGATAAAAATGTGGCATTTTTCCTTAAAGTCTGCCAAGAATATCATCGCGATACGTTGTGTACTTCTGTAAAAGATCTTTTAACCCAGATGAACTTCCAAGGACTTTAGTAGCCTGTCCTTTGGTGAAATGAATGGATCGTTACATATTAATATTTCACGATTTACTGTTATTAAAATCTTGGCATTCAGTATGCAAATATTGTTACATAAATTTTAATTTAAAGGGCATATAATTTAGTCTGATTTTTAAAAGCCAGAATGTCAGATCAAAATATTTATACTCAGAAAAAAATCCAAGAAACTAGTATTAGACAGTCGGTATAGTTCTTCAATTACATTGCTAAAATTGAAATTAGACTCAGAGTGGTAAGATCCTGAAATGTGTGGTAAGACTGTGTCCAATTTTGGCTTTTTCCAGAGTTTCTGCGACTCATCCTTCTTTTCTTGTACATATGTCAACTGCTAAAATTGACTAATTTGACTCTTTAAAACGGTCTGGCACCCTTTATCCAACTGCTTCGGAACGCCAGACCGAATAATTCGTGAATGGCAGGCTGTTGGGTACAATTTGGTTCAAAAAGTAAAATTAGATCATTCCGGTTAAATGGAAGTCAATTTTTCCGAACTTTGGATTGGTCTGGCAGCCATTTTCCGGCCGATTTCAAATGCCAGACCGAAGAAATTTTAATTAGGGAGGAGTAATCTAAGGAAAAAACCATGAACCAAAAATAGATCCGGATTTTGAAGGACTGCCATTTTTATTTCCGGCCGCTTTGGACTGCCAGACCGACCAATTCTCATTTCCCACGGGCAAAAATTTGGATAATTAAAAAAGCTATGGCTAACAATTCCGCTGAGAAGATGGAAAACTCGTTTGCAAAAGATAAGAAAAAACCAAATTGTCTATGAGAAACGCATAACCGACATCTTATCTGGACCCATCTGTGTAAAATAAGATAGTTAACTGAATTAGATCTCTCCGGTTAAATCTAATGGGGCTGGCTCCTGGTCTAACAAGAAGTGTTGCAGCGCCTACAGTTCAAAGATGAAAAACTGCTGTTCAAAGATGAAAGATCTTGCACCTTGCGACTTTCACCACTTCCCAAAGAAGAAAAAGCACCTTAAGAGACATTCAATCCCTGATGACGAGATAAAAGAGCAGTTGCACGTTGTGAAACACTCTGCTTAATATGGCTGGTAAGATTTGCTGAACTTCAGTTGTGATTTCCTCTGTCAGCTCAGGCAAAATGTGCAGAAAGTGCTCAGCTCAGGATTTCCTCCCTCAGCTCAGGATCAGCAAAGACGTCCTGCAGAAAGTGCATTGATGTGAGTGCTGTACACGTTTCCGTGCACTACTGCACACTAACTTTTGAATCACCCTGTATCATGAAGCCTGTATCATCTTCAGCTGCCTCTGCAATTCATCTCGTCCTTCACGGTAACTCAGAAGTGACTGTCTGGGAAAGTGTAAAGTAAATATACTTTTTTTATTACTAACAATTCGACATCATAATGCAAATTTATATTTTCTTACTATATCATCTTCTTATTCAACAGGTGCTCAATACGTTTCTGACTTCTGAAAAAAAAATCAGAAGTTCTAAGAACATTTTTCTTATTGATATAATTATTATTGTAATGCTATTATTGATTTTATTTTTTCGTGTAATTATAATTGATAATACTATTTATATAAATAATATAAATTAAATAAATGAATGGTCCCAAGGTTAAATGCTTTCTCTTCCCTGTACGAGTAGTCAAGGGTATCAGATCAATTCGTCGAGCGTCAGTTCGTCGGCGTCAATTCGTCGAGCGTCATTTCGTTGAGAGTGTCAGTTGATCGGGCGGTCAATTTGTCGGAGGTCAATTAGTCGAATGTCAATTCGTCGACCGTGTCAGTTGGTCGGGCGGTCAATTTGTCGGAGACAAATTCGTCGGGTGTTTCAGTTGGTCGAGATAATAAGTAAATGGTCGAAAAAACTTTCATAAAATTCATTAACGAAAAAAATTTTTGTTACTAATTTATTTACTTGAAAGGTAAACAATAAATACCGTTACTGTTAAAACTCTGTATCTATATACAGCTTTTGTAAGCAATGTGACATAGTAGCCACAATACATCTAATCTTGTTGATGACATATGCCCCAAACTACTTATACCGCTTCAGTATCTTGCATTTTCAGAATGAAATTAATAACTGTATAAAATTAATTATCGGACAAATTGAGCACATACAGGAAATTATCTTTTTATTAAGTAAAAATGAAATAATAACATAAATAATAAGCTTGCCGAAACATTTAATATCCTGTGGTCGATTTCCTCAGTTTAATACAAAATTTCACGTCACCTGTTCGCAGAATGGCATATGCACATATTCATAACAACATCTTCTATATATATAAAGAAGGATGTTTGTGGGTGGGTCTGTTTGTATGTTTTTTATACAAATCTACAGTTTTAATCCGATCTTGATAAAATTTCGCATACATGACCTTCAAAGCATGAGGAAGGTCACTGTCTACCTCAGATTTTGGAAAAATAATAAATATTGATAAAAAATCGATATTCATGGTTATGGCAAGGCATATTAATGAGAAATATCTCACGACCAACAATGCAAGGCAAAGTTTGTACAACAATAGGTATCAACAAGCCATCACAGTGATAAGTATGCGGGCAGAGCCAATGGCCTAATTTAACGGTAATTAACGAAATTTTCTTTTCTTTTCGCGATTAAATAAACGCGTTTAAATAGCAGTAATGTTTATAATTATCCAGATAGTATTTAAAGTAAATTTCATATAGAATAGAATAGCTTAGATTAGGGTAAATTCAACAGTTAGATCGATTCCGGGGCTGACAAATTGCCGAAGATCACGTGGATTTTCTTTGTGTAAAGATTTATCCTAATAAAATGTTTCCCCCCATATAATTCTGTTAATATCAGGTTTGTATAATGTATAATGCGTTTTATAGTTAAAATATCTTCCAATAACATCGATTTAAGACTGTTTGATGCTAACTTCTTTGTTTAAAATGTGCGGAAATTAAAACTTGGATTTAGTAATGAAATTTCAACTTTTAAATAAAATAAATGATTATTAAATAATGAATATCCATTTAAGAAGGTACATCTGCATGAATTCATGAATTATATCGCAAAAATATCGATGAAATAGGCTAAATTTCGTAACGCACGTGCAAGCTAATAATATTAGTGATCCGTGTTTAATTTATGCCATCCGTTGCTTAAAACTGCTTAATCTGCATCAATATTGCCTAAGCATAATGTTTTCATTGTATTTAATGTTTTGAAAACAGATTTTTCTTCATAATTTGAAGCTTTGTTTGGTTTTAGCTTGTCAAAAAAAAATTTTTCTTTTGTGTAGCCATGTGATTCATGCTAGTGTGCCTTTTTGCCTTCACAACCGATTTCAATGTCTAGATATATGTTTAATACTTATAAATATAGTTACAGAATTTCAATATAGGTAGAGAAAAATTTTTTTATAGCTTTAATATTTAATAGATAGGTAAAATAAGGTTTGGAATCGAAAATACTCGATGGTTTTAGAGCTTTAGTCCTAGCATAAGCATATAATGGGAAAAATAACCCTTAATATTCTAGTAAATGTGTAATATCATAATTATAGCATCTTTTTGTAGTAATTAGAACAATGCTAAGTAGTAAGAATGGTTTAAATCTTAACAGAACATTTTTTCTAATTCGATTCCTATCAGAGCTTTTGTTCTCATGGATGGAAGGAGGGGGTTATGCCCTCTGGTTACAACGATCTTTTTAAGTGTTTGTTAGCTTAATATAATCGAATATGTTGCCAATTATCGAATAAAATAACCACTGCCCATTGTTCCATGCTCAGACATCCAATTTATTTTAAGTAATAGAAAGTATCATTAAGAAATATACCATATATTCATACACAATTATTTTTTTTTTGTTTGTTGGACCAAGTGAGGTTGCTGTTCTCAACAAAATAGCTTTGTAGCTTTAAACAATGTTGGTAATAGAAATGGAATTCTATTTCATCAGCTTAAACAACCCACTAGAATTTCTTTTTACCATCAAATAGATGCAGGCTAGGTTGCTTTATAGGTTTAGTGATAATTTTGAATGAAAAAATTTATAAACTTCCTACCTTGAGGTAAATTTTCTCCTGCTTATGATTAAACACAAAGGAATCGAAATGTTACATGTAGAATGATTAAATCTGAATTCGGCTTTTAATAAACTCAACCTCATATTGAATACATGTTTCCAAATCTTAACTAGTTGTTCAAAATAATTTACTAACGCTATGAACTGTTTATAATTTACACCATTTTTGGTTTAGACTTTTTAAACAATGCAATTGAAGAATCGAATTAAAGGTTATTGGTTCAATAAGCCTATTGGATAAAATGAATGCGAATGCTGTTCAATTCTAAATATACACTTAGAAAAAAAATGGAAGACTTCCTTTCCATGTTGCATGAGGATAAATCACTGCAATTTATAGATATAGAATTTTGGTTTGACTCTACACTATTATACTGAAACAGCTATTAACTAATTATTCATAAAACTGCACACCATTCATGTTTAGAATGTAAATTTGTTTTTCCATCCAAATAGTTTAATAAAACGAGTTTAGAAAAAAATCTTAACCAGATTTCAGCACAACTAGTTAAATGTAAAATTCTAATATCTCACTTATCCTTTCAATAAAACTTTCTAATACAATTTATAAGGAACATTAAGTCTTTTAATTAAATGTATGTATTTATTAAGCATTCTAAACCAAATTTGGGGTGACTAGGGACTGGAAAGTCAGGGAAAAAGATTTTTTTTTCTTTTTCTGGAATCTGCAAAAGTCAGGGAAGAAATTTTCCTACGAGTTCTGTAGCCTGGGAAGGTCAGGGAATTCTATGAATTAGCTTTTCCAGACCACTTGCAAGTCATTTCAACACAAAATGAATTTAAGGGCGTTTTATTTTTAGCCTCAACCAAGGTGTCTAGAGAATAATAAAAGTTTTCCTGCAAATTTTATAGCTATATGGTTATTCCTGATTATAATTAAATATAAGTCATTTGCCTAGTTAAATCCTTAGAGTAAAGTATTTTAAGTATTTTTGCATCATTTAAACACTTTTTTAAGCTAGTTTTCCTAGTGTAAAGCAGGTAAGGAAGTTATTATCCATTTTTAAGATTTTTAAACGCTTTGCTGTCCCATTATGGGTTTAATTAGCAGATAAGATACTGGCTAACACAGACAAATTTGATTTAGGAACCTCTTTGCTACTTAGAATAATAGATCAGATTAATTTAAAATTTATAATTCTTAAGGTTTCAAATGGAGGATAGGATTAATTTAGCACTTATAAAGAATAAATTATTAGAAAAAAAATGTGGAGGTTTCATAAATCAACAATTTAAGTTCCTAGTTTGTTAGTGACATTAAATTTAACGGAAATACGAGCTAATCTACGCACAAGCCGACGCTTTAATGCTGATTTGACATTAAATATTTCATTATCCCTATGAGATCAGTCAGTGCCTTATCATTTGAGAAGGCTGCCTGTGGTGGCTGTTCTGTAGCTGGCATATTCATGGTTTCTTTATGATTAGAACAGTTTATTTCCGTTCTAGTTTCGCGGATAGCCTCCACTGCAATGTTCTTGGGGTTCTAGAGCTGGTTCATTTCAGGTTCCTCATCGTTTTCGGGCATTAATTCTCCCATTGATCTGCGATCACGGGGCGATGCCAACAACCACGGTAGGGGAGGTGCTGGGCCCACACTACGCAGCAAGTAAGGTGGGTTTTCTGGTTGAACTGCTGCTTCTCTCTCTCCGCGAATGGGTGGCTCTACTGGCGGCCGTCTTTCCCTCATAATTACAGGGTGTGCGGGCTGTAAAACTGGCGGATTAATTTCGCGTCTCTCCTGTGCATTTTCAGGTATCTGAACAATGAACTCTTCCTCTTCATAAATCGTTGGAGAGGTGGGGGGAGCTTCTTGCTCGTTTTCCTTAATAGAGCACGGTTCAGTGAGACTTCTGGATTTTGGTTTCTCTGTCTGGTCGCCTATTTTCGGACGGAGCCTATTCGCATGCACTAGTTTCTTTTTGCCATTTTCTAAATGTTGTATTATGAAATTGACAGGGCTCATTTGCCCGATTATTCTGTATGGCCCCTCAAAAGTTGCGTGTAGTTTTTTAGTCAACCCTTTCTTGATTTGAGGAATGGCCAAATAAACTAAGTCGTCTACCTTAAATGAGTACGGCTTATGCCTCTTGTCATGGGACACTTTTCGCTTGGCGGCCTGTTCAGCACTGTATTTGTTGGCAGTTTCATACGCATGCTTTAGCTTTGCCTGGACTTCGCTACTGTAATTGTTCTCTATGTCGTAATAGGTTTTTCTTGGTGCCACTAAAACGTCAAAGGGTAAGACTGGGTCTCTACCAAAGAATAGCACGAAAGGGCTCTCTCCTACGGAAGAATGCGTGGTTGTATTATAACTGAATACCACATATGGAACCCAAGTATCCCAGTCCCGCTGACTTTGATCAACATAATGTTTCAGAGCGCCAATAAGTGTTCGATTCATCCGTTCTATCATTCCGTTCCCGGATGGATGGAATGCTGTCGTGAGTAATTTTTTTATGCCTAATCGTGAGCAGATTTCTTTCATCAGCTCGGAAGTGAAATTCTTTCCCCTGTCACTCAGAATCTGGATTGGAATGGAATAGCGCGTGAATATGCTTTCCACGAGCATCTTAGCAACTGTTTCTGCTTTCTGGTCAGCCATTGGAAGAGCTTCCACAAAGCGACTAAAATTGTCTATTATCATCAGAATATATTTATTTCCTGAGGTAGAAAGAGGAAATGGTCCCAGGACATCGATACTTATGCGATAAAATGGGTGTTTTGCAGCTGGAAAATCCAGTAAAGGTTGCTCTCTACGCTTCTCCTGGGGTGACCGACGCTGACAGCTATCGCATTCTGCGCAATATTTTTGAATATCTTGCCTCATGCTGGGCCAATAGAACAGTTTGATTAATTTTTTACGCATTCTTTTTGCTCTTAAATGTCCAGATGTGGGGGGATGGTGAAAAACATGCAAAATATATTTAACTAGACTATGGGGTACTACTAATTGCTCCCAGATTTCTTTAATATCCTGAGATTTTTTAATATGATACAAAAGATCATCTTTGTCTAAGAAGAAATTTTCTATTTTGTCTGGCCAATGTTTAGAGGGGGGATGTTCTGATTTGTTCTTTAAGTGCTGAATAATTTCCTTCCAATTTAAATCTTTCTGTTGCTCAGAAGCAATTTCGTCACGAGAAACTATAGGTTCATACTCAGCCACAGTGGAAATGGGGACTCTAGATAGTCCATCAGCATTCTTGTTTAATACCTGGCTTATGAATTACCTCAAACTGGTAAGACTGCAGACTTAAGCTCCACCTGGCGAGACGGTTGGTTGGATCTTTTAACGAGAACAACCACCGGATCGGCTGATGATCGGTAATTAATTTGAATGGCCGTTCGTTTAAATAAACTCTAAACTGCTTAACAGCATAAACAACAGCTAGACATTCGCGCTCAGTAACGCTATCATTAATTTCATTCTTTTTAAGTAATCTACTACTGTATGCAATTGGATGTTCTTTACCATTAAATTTTTGTGAAAGTACAGCTCCCAAAGCAAACGTACTAGCATCTGTAGAAACTATAAATTCTTTTTCAAAGTCTGGGCTTTTTAAGACAGGTGCTGTTATTAAAGCTTGTTTCAGAGATTGGAATGCCTTATCCACTTCATGAGTCCAGTCAAAACTTATATCTTTCTTTGTTAGATTCGTTAATGGTTTAGCTATTGTGCTAAAAGAATCTACATGCCTTCTATAATAATTAGCAAGGCCTAGAAATGATTGTACATCACGCACATTCTTTGGGCGTGGAAAATTTTTAACAGCTTCAATCTTACTAGGATCAGGAGCAATTCCTTCCTCCGAAACAACGTGTCCCAAGAAATTAACCTTATCATTTAAAAATTGACATTTTCGGGGTTTTAATTTTAAATTTACGTCTCTTAAACGCTCGAATAAATCCTTCAAACTATCCAAATGTTTATCAAATGTCTCAGTAAATATCATCCAGTCATCGAGATAGACTAATATTCTATCTTTTAATCCTATAATTATGAAATCTGCGATTCTTTGCCATAACGCAGACGCATTACACAAACCCATAGGTAATCTATTGAATTCATATTTGTTATCGATAGTAGCAAATGCAGTTTTCTCGTTTGAATTTATTTCTAACTGGAAATAACCCTGATTAGCATCTAAAACTGAGAAAAATTTTGCTTTTCCTAATTGCGACAATGTTTCATTTATCTGCGGAAGCGGATACCGGTCATCCTTGGTAACAGCATTCAATTTTCGATAATCTACTACAAAACGGTAAGTTCCATCCTTCTTCTTAACCAATAATGCTGGAGCGGACCACGGCGAGCAGCTGTAACGAATTACGCCGTTTTTCAACAAATCATCAACTAATTTATTCATGGCATCCCGTTGTGAGTAAGGAATACGGTAAGGTTGTTGTGCAATTGGTGGGGAATCTCCCGTGTCAATAGTATCGTATGCTAACTTACATTTTCCTAAATCAAAATCAAATTTCGAGAATACATCCGAATATGCAAATATAACATCTTCTAAAGCTTTCCTTTTTTCAGAGTCCAAATGATCTAATTTAAACATGCTCAAAAATTCGTTTCTATCAATTTTATCCTCCTCGCCAATATCAATAGTGTTATTAAATTCAACTTCCTCTTCCTCAGCTCCATAAAATTCTCCTAAAATTTTTCCTTTTTGTACCGTTAAAGTTTCACCAGAATAATTCATCAAACGAACAGGAATTGTGTTAAATTTAGAAATTTTTGCCAAAACCTTAGCACCAATAAGACCTATACCAATTTCTTTAGGTTCCATTACACCAATTCGATTTTTAAATGATTTGCCCTTAATTTTAGCTTCGAAAACTACCTCTGAATAGGGAGGAATAGAAACGTTTCTTTTGCAACTCACATGAATAGCATCTATTTGTTCTTTAATTGTAGTGACACTACAGGGGTTTCTCTTAACTCGTCCCTTCTTCCACGATCCTTTGAAAGGGATTCTATGTACTTCATCGTGCAAAATAGCACGCTTAAAATCAATTATAAACCCAAATTTGTGTAACATATCCCTTCCTAGGATGGCATGATAAGAGACATCACTTCTACGTTTCCAAACATAGCATGTAAAATTATAATTTTGTTCCCCAAAGCTGAAATCAAGTGAACATGAACCTTCAGATACAAAATTATGTTCCGTTACTCCCACTAATTTTATTTCTGGTCTATTAACATTTTTTACTTTGTACCCATTAGCTTTTAATATGCTCAAAGTATTAGCATCAAGTAGAATTACCTTAGATACGCTATCAAGAAGAAATTTAATAGTGTATGGCCGTGCTTTCCCCGTAATAATTAATTCTTTAGGTCCTGAGTTATTACTCATGAGTAATTGAGCAGCTTGGCTCTTTACTGTCCTCCCCTCTCCTGTCCGCAGGGGGAGGAGTTTTGAACGTTTTTTGGCTGAGTAGCATTTCCTCTACCCTGAATTGATCCAGATTGCTGATACACAGGTGTTTTAACTTGCTCCCCCTGAGCTCTTAGCCTTGTTCGACAAAAACGTTGGGTGTGACCTTCACGATGGCAATAATAACATTTCATTGTTTTACGTTTCTGATTAAAACACATTTGCTGTGTGTCCGGGTTTATGGCAGCTGAAACAAACAATATCCGTTCGCGTTCCGCGTATATTGTTCCTTCCGTCTATAACTGTTAAATTCCCATGCTTTATTCTATTGTTCTGCTGTCTATGATCGCGCCTATGTGGCTCTCTTGCTATTACTCGCGTTCCCATTCTTTCAGGCAGCTGTTCTCGCAAACTTTTGTTTAATTCTCCTAATTTTAAATTTAACATTTCATCCACTCGTTTACTGATTAATGCGTTAATATCTAATTCCTTTTTGTCTCCCTCTAATTCCGCATTACCTTTCCCTACTGAATTTAGCCCATACTTTCCTGTCGCGAATCTTAGTTCAATTTCCTCCTCTTCTTCTGCATAATTAATAGCTTTTTCCAAATTATCCGGTTTTCTAAACAACACTGTTTTCTGTAAACTAGGTCGTAAGCCCTCTAAAAATTTATCTTTAATCTTTTCCTCTAATATCTCTTTCGCGAATGCTCTTTTAACATCTGCATCTTGGCCTACCCCTTCTACTTGAATCATTGTTTTCTTTCCCAGTGCCTGAATATGCGTAGCATAGTCTCTAACAGTTTCTCCTTTTTCCGATGACATTCAGAAAATAATCTTTCACTTCTACCCTTTGGCTCCTTGCCAAATCGCTCTATTATCTTTTTCTTTAATTCGTCATAATTGTTTATCCCTGCCATAGCCTGATCATGCCTACAATAAAACTGAGCGTTTCCTGTTAACTTGATTTTTGCTATATTCAATTTATGTTCTGGTACCCAATTACAAACTGTGCCAATTTCATCAAGTTTTTGAAAAAACAATGTGGGATCCGTAGAACCATCATAATGACCCACTTCACTGGCCAAACCAAACGATGCTTGAGCCATCTTTCTTTCTCTTTTAAGATGTCAAAATTAATTTGTCACTTAATATACCCTCCTAGGTCTTAAATTTAAAATTTTTCTGATTTATGCAATTTTAAAAATGCAAAGAACATTAATTCACTCTATTTAATAACTTAAATATCCTGTCGACTGCACCAATTTATGTAAGGGTCCGGTTTACTTTAACTTCATTACCATAACCAAATAATTAGAAAACGGCTGCGCCATCCGATTACTATCGGAAAAAATGTTAATTAACTAATTAACAATTAATATTTAAACCCAATTCCGAAGCTTACATAGTAATTCTTCCACACAAGTCCGTGCCAAGAAGGGCGAGAATAGAATGAGGGACTCAAGCTTTTTGATTAACAATAACAATGAGAATGAAAATAATTGAAAACTAAAATATGAATTTGGAACACTAGATTCGCTTACTTGATTAGGTTACAGTAAAGATGAATGCTGAACCATAGTACGAGGTGCATTCAAGTTCTAAGGCCTCCGATTTTTTTTCTCCGGATTGGAAAGAGATAGAAACATGCGCATTGTTTTAAAATGAGGCCGCGTTCATTGTCAATACATCCCAGAGATGGCAGCACCGTATGGCAGATGGAATTTTACCGCCAGCGGCGAGAATGAGAACTGTTTTAGATACTTAAAATGGCGACGTTTTCCTTACTTGAACAGCGTGCAATCATTCGTTTTCTGAATTTGCGTGGTGTGAAACCAATTGAAATTCATCGACAGTTGAAGGAGACATGTGGTGATGGAGTTATGGATGTGTCGAAAGTGCGTTCTTGGGTGCGACAGTTTAATGAAGGCAGAACATCGTGTGACAACAAACCGAAACAACCTCGGGCTCGCACAAGCCGGTCTGACGACATGATCGAGAAAGTGGAGAGAATTGTTTTGGGGGATCGCCGAATGACTGTTGAACAGATCGCCTCCAGAGTTGGCATTTGTGTGGGTTCTGTGCACACAATCCTGCATGACAACCTGAAAATGCGAAAAGTGTCATCCAGGTGGGTGCCACGAATGCTGACGGACGACCACAAGGCTGCCCGTGTGGCATGTTGCCAAGCAATGTTGATGAGCAACGACAGCATGAGTGGGACTTTCTTTTCGTCGGTTGTGACAATGGATGAGACGTGGATACCATTTTTCAATCCAGAAACAAAGCGCCAGTCAGCTCAATGGAAGCACACAGATTCACTGCCACCAAAAAAATTTCGGGTAACTGCTAGTGCTGAAAAAATGATGGTGTCCATGTTCTGGGACAGCGAGGGCGTAATCCTTACCCATTGCGTTCCAAAGGGCACCACGGTAACAGGTACATCCTACGAAAATGTTTTGAAGAACAAATTCCTTCCTGCACTGCAACAAAAACATCCGGGAAGGGCTGCGCGTGTGCTGTTTCACCAAGACAACGCACCCGCACATCGAGCTAATGTTACGCAACAGTTTCTTCGTGATAACAACTTTCAAGTGATTCCTCATGCTCCCTACTCACCTGATCTGGCTCCTAGTGACTTTTGGCTTTTTCCAACAATGAAAGACACTCTCCGTGGCCGCACATTCACCAGCCGTGCTGCTATTGCCTCAGCGATTTTCCAGTGGTCAAAACAGACTCCTAAAGAAGCCTTCGCCGCTGCCATGGAATCATGGCGTCAGCGTTGTGAAAAATGTGTACGTCTGCAGGGCGATTACGTCGAGAAGTAACGCCAGTTTCATCGATTTCGGGTGAGTAGTTAATTAGAAAAAAAATCGGAGGCCTTAGAACTTGAATGCACCTCGTATAATTAACCAAATGTAACTAATGAGATTTTATAAAACGAAAACGCTTTTTCATGGCCAAAGGGAAAATATAGATCATACATACTCTCTTGATGAAACAAATGGTCTTGCTTCTTTGGGATTTGGGCTCGTTGATCTTCTGCCGATGTTTCTGGCTCAAATGGGAATCTTCGAACGTGATCGCGTCATTGTTGGGGACAATACTAACTGAATTTTACGGAAAACTGTCATTATTTAAGTTGGGTCGCAACTATGATAACTTTCATTAAAAAGCCTCGTTTATCGAGCAAAATTAAAGTTAAACTTTTGCACCATGATAAATATAATGATCGAATAAAAGAAATAAATTTTAACTAAAAGAATTTTGATGTTCCCTTCATGACGGACGCCCGTGAGCCGGACATGGACAGCAAAAGGGTTGCTATCGGTCGGATTACAAGATCCAACCCCGTCACTTACGCTTCGCTACGCCCGCACATGAGAGGGCAGAAATTGGAAAAAGCCGCTCGTGCTCTGGTTGATGCAAGATTCCAGAGAACACTGAATCTCTCAAAATTACAAGTTCCCTCGTTCGAGAAGGGGTTTGGAAACGACCAATCAGCAATTGATTATGTCGCCAGAGATCTGGAATTTTGGGGTTCAAAGGAAAGGTCAAAACTAAAGCTAAAAGCTTGTTTCTGGGTCTTGAATAGGCGTCAATTCATCTCGACACCCACCTGCAACCTCCAGATGTGCGGGTGTTGCATGGTAGAGGGTCATTGGTCAGCTTTCTGCTGCTCTTAATTGCCGTTGGGGTAAACTTTCCTCCCAGGGCGTCTTTGATCTCACCTCCGCGATTCGTTCTCCTTTCCAAGCTGGCTTGCATCCTTTCGCCAGTCATAATTTACAAAAGGCTTCTAGCTGCCTCAAATAGAAGGGTCAATCCCCAATGACTTATCCCACAGGTCCCATCATCGTTATTCAGAAAAAAGGGAAAGATGCTAAAAGCATTCCACACGCAAGCAATAAATAAACTTGAGAAGAAAGGGAGACATTTCCTCAGACAAAAAAGAGATTCTAACTTACAACAAAATTATCTATCCAATTCTAGAAATTTAATAAAAGAGGGATAAATTCTCCTCTGTAACTCGTCTTTAGTTCAATAATGCTCAAATAAACAATTAAATGCTGGTAGTAAGCAGAAATACGAATAAATTAATATTCAGAACTATATTCTCATTTAAATAAGCATGATAATAAACTGGGAGTTCACAAAAGGCTTGTCATTTATATCGAGCACTTTGACGAAATTTTTCATTTGCCCTAGCTTTATATAGAGTGGTGGTAATAGAATATCCTTTGGATCGACAAGTGACAATTTTGCACGTTCTTCATTCCAGGCTCTAGGCTCTGCCTTGGAGGCCATACTTTCCGTGTATAGTGCGCAACTATCCCATTCACAAAGGAAGCAACAGTACTTAGTGTAACCCAGTTGCATTCCAAGTAGGAGAGCTACCACTTTTAAGTCACCGCAAATTTTATTTATACTCAGAGTATTGGTTGCATTTTAAGATCAATTTCATCGATTTATATGATTCCTTCATCAAAGTAGCGTGGCAAAGTGGGACAGTACTGATTTCGTTGCCAATATGAAGCAGTACAGCTTTCAAGCTGTGCTGATGCATCGATGAACAGCCTCTGTTATTCCAGATTATGCTGAATTTCAAATGCAGACATTAAGCCATTAAAGTTTTTGCAGAAACAAAGCCCAGATTCCATTTCGAAGTATTGAATGAGATGTTTATATCGATTGCGGTATGCAGAAACTCTGATGTTGGGAATGACCAGCTTCCAGCTTGAAGCCTTGAAGTTCTACTTTAGATTTACTAAGGTTAGGGTCACATACGAGATCGTCTAACTCCTCTTGTGTACTAAGATGATATGATTCGGTACCAGCAGTAGTAAAGTCCTCGTCACACTCATCCATGGGTTCCTCCATAGGTTCTGATGAAGTGCAAGCTTCATCATTATCAATACTCGACTCAGCAGGGGATTGTGGAACTGGTTATTCTGGGCCATGAGGAACTGACTGAATAGCTGATGATATATTAGGATAAATCAACGATTTCCTCTTCTTCATGGTTATGCCTTGCAGTTTAGTTGTCATGCAAAAGTAGCAATCAGTTGAATGGCCTCTTGGCTCATGCCACATCATGGGCACTGCAAAAGGCATTGAAGCCCTCTTACCTTTTAGCCACTGACGTAACTTCACTGCACAAGTACTGCAGCAAAAGTGTGAGGCCCAGGGTTTATCTTGATCGCCTATCTTGCAACCAAAATATAGTTCATGGGCTTTCCAAACATGGTTCGTCATTGTTCGTTTCTGTGAACAGAAAACCACGTCTCCGCATACATAGCAAAAACAGTTCAGCGCTATTAACATACGTGCATGGCATCTTGCTGCTTTCAACAGACTGGCGGTTTTCTTGACGCGGATTTCTGATGTAGGCTCCAGAATGGAGTAGAATGGATGATGCAATCGCTCGAGAAAACATGCAATGGATGATGAAATGACAAAAAATTATGATGCAATCTGTAACATTACTTTATATTGCATCATTTCTGTTTTAAAGTATGTACTGTATACAAAATGTAATGAGGATATTCTGAATGTAAATAAAAATTCTGGATTGGTTCTAAATTTTTATTTACATTTTTTGTCATTAGCATACTGAAATTACTTTAAAAAAGTTATTATTTAGGCAGCAAATTCACTGTTATCTAGTGTAAACTAATCTTTTGTTTAGAACGGATTATGAGTAATCTTCCAATTCAAGCAGGAATGTGGTGGTAGCAGAAAGCTCATCGGACCAAATTAATGCTTTAGAGTTTTCGTCTACCAGTGCTGGTGGGGTCAGCCATTCTAGTTCAACAGATGAAATCATAAAATTGTCGTTAGCAGTGTGACCCGGCATCAATGGCACATGCCTAGAGAAGGATTCATCATTCCATGGAACCAGTCAAAAACAACTTCGTGAGTTTCAGCTTTCATCTCCCAGTAGCAACGTGAGCGCTTGGGGTTTCAGTGCTTTGTGCATTGTGGGTCACATAAAATGGAATTTAATTATAAGGCTTTTCATCTAAGTTTGATTAAATAACATTCTAAATAAACATCAAAGAAGATTGCATTGTTATCAGTTAGTCAAATATTAATCTTGATAAATGGTTAATGAATGTTTCATATTAATTTTGTCTAATATCTTCAATAGATACTGCTCTTTTATCAGTCGTTCATCCACCCCATTGCTATATAGGGCGTGTTTATTTAGTGCGACTAAAGCAACAATGTTAATGTAACTGCGTTTGTTTAGTCTAATCAAACTGACTACTACCGTTTGCTATTCCCAGAGATGCTGACACAGTTATGCTTCATCCACTGTTCTGTATAATTACTGGATAAAACTTCACATTTTAAGAGGATTAAGAGAGTTGAAGCCACTGGGCAGCCATCTTACCTACACCACTTCAGGCCCTTTTTATATGCATTTCAAACAAGATATATCTTTAACTCAAGAAATTTATTTATGCATTCATATCTTTAACTCAAGAAATATATATATATATATAAACTATAAAATAGTGTTATATCAATGTTTTTATTAAAAATTTTAAATTTTCCAGCGTTTCAATTTCAAATTTGATTTTTGAGGTTTTTTTATATAAACTAAATTTAATAATTAACATGATGTATTTATCCTAGGTAGAAAACAGCTTTTTTCATGCTAATAAAGTTATACAATCAGAATAATTGATAATTCTTTGTTTTTTATTGAGTTTTTGAATAAAATTAATTTCATATAATTTTTTGAATTTGGCCCAATTACTCGTATATCTAAATTGTTAGTTTTTATAAGATTTCTACTTAGTTTTTGTAAGATTCCTATTTTAAAAAATTTTTAAATTTAAAGTTATTAAAGTTAGTTAAATTCATTTATTGTTTTTTTTTTAAATGTTTAAAACTTATTCTCTTTTTCAAAAAAACAATAAAAAATCATTAGGCATGGGCATATTCTTATTTTGTTTATTTGCTCTAACTCTTGTGGTGTAGGCAACATGGCAGATAGTCTACTTCCAGCAGCTACAGTCTTTGGGGCAGGAAGAGATGTTTTTAAAAAGCTCCCTTGCTGAAGTCCGCCTAGTGTTACCAAATTAGATGAGGACAAACCTAATTTGAGGGTCACCCGATCGCTCGACCTGAGCTGTCAGATGGACTTGGGTAAGATGTGCATCAAACAGTCACCCGTTTATTTGTGTCTTTGGATCGGAAGTGTCCAGGGGATGATGAACGGGGAACATTCCCATCTGGTATCAAAGAGATATCTATGGCTCTTAAGGAAGTGTTCGTTTGGAAAGATATTCAATTTCAGAGTCTTGTTGATTCAGTTTAGAACCTCATTCACACCGTAAACACATGAGTAAAAAAGCTTTTGCTCCATGTGTCCCTAATTGACCACCTACTTTTTACCTTTGAACTCTCTTTAACAACGAGCAAGGAGTGAAGTACCCATCCAAAGAAAAAGTCCCATCGTGCATCTTTGAAGTATCTGTATATTTTGTTGTTGATTGCACTGCATTGTATCGGTTATTAGGAATTTTTTATAAACAATGTATAATAACAGCAGCAACACAAAAATGTAGAATTTAACCTTAAAATAAAACTTGGGTAGAGAAAAACGCATGTAGATGTATTTTTAAAAATGTACAGGTTAAATTTATTCCCAGTTTTATCAGCTGGCAGATATTAGAGAAATGAAATTTGTCTGCACGATTTACACATAAGATAAAAATGTCTACCGATAATTCTACCACCAAAAAACCATCCACTTTGAAATTCTGTCATGACAAAACTGTTCACCAATAAATTCTGCTATGCCAAAACCGTCTCCAGAGAAATTCCATCATCGGAAAAACTGTCCATCGAGAATTTTGGTCATGACCAAACTGTCAATCTTGCAATTTTACCGAGATGAAATTATATTTGTGGTTGATTTATTGAATTTTGAAATAAATACCGCTCAAAAGGAGAATTGTTTCATTTAAGATTCGACATAGGCCTTGAAAATTGTTGAGGAAAGTTCTCTCTCTTGGTTTTGTAATTTCATCATCATAGAAATAAATATCTCTCTCAAATTTTCACAGTACTTCTTGGCTCTTGTTGCAGGCACTTAGCCTAGAAAGCAGTAACTCCAACTTGGTTGCTCACATTTAATGCATAGAGATGAAAGGATGGACCCTCCACTTTCGGAAATAATTTAATCTTAAGGGGTGTTAATACCTCCTGTAGTTAAAAATCTGAACCTACTCAACATTACGTTTCATGCTGGAGTATCTGATAAAAAACTGATCCGCGAACGTATTCGTGAAAAGGCTTTATTGATTTTAGATGATTTATTTAATGAAGTGAAAAATAATAAAATAGTTGAGAAAATCTACACACATTACAGTCACCATCTCAATTTATCCGTGTTGTTAATAATTCAGAATCTCTTCGCCCAGTCAAAAATCATCCATACAATAAGTTTAAAGAGACTGTTCATCTTTCTGTTAAAGTCACCGAGAGACATCTCAAACAGGCTAAGGCCAAATGGACTCATTGAAGTCTTTAAAGACACTACACAGGAACCACAGTTATTTGTTACTTGATTTAACTCAGTTTCCTTGATATTCTGAGATTGCATAATAAGATTTTCCCCCATGGAAAACCTATCGTAATCTATATGGATAAAACAACGCTTCAAAACGTCAACAATCATTTTGAAATTGAACATGCAGAGGGTGCATTTGATAACGATTCTCCTGCTTGTAGAGCATCGCCTTTTCCTAGGAGCTTTGAAAAACTCACACCCTAGACGTAGGAAAGAATTAATGCAGCATGCAACTCTTAAGTCAAAGCTCTGTGCGAGATCTGTCATAACATTCTGCATCATAAAGTCACCTAGGCGTCTCAAATTAGGTAACATTTGAAGATAAAAGGTTTAGCCAATAAAAAATTTCATTAAGGGCTAAGACAACTTCTTCCCAAGGTTTGAGCGGCTACTGGGTGCGTCAGCAGGTGGCAGATAGCCGAATATCCTGAGCTGCTTACTTAGGACATCCCCGAATATCAAATAAAGGGACGCAGACCAACTCCCGAACCCAAGGTGTTATGCGACCCGTGCTGAAGGGTGGATGGCACTTCGGTTATAGTGTCTTCAACGGAGCCTCCTGTCTACCTGGCGACACTCAGGAGTAAGTAGCCTTATCCCGGCATGCAGGCACTCCCGGGACGGACTGTCAATCCTGCACTTATACTCCAGTCTATGGAAAGTAATAAAACCCCCCTTTTACCTGAAGACCCTTTGGGGAAACAGGATGCCACAGGTGACACTGATGAGGTTGTTATGACCTCAGTCGTGTCATGTGACATTGATAACTTTGCAACTCCCAAACCTGAGGCGCCGCCTATGTAGAGCGGGCGACCTCGGGTGAGGGTAGTGGCAAACTTTTATCTAAATCTCTTTCCAGAGCGGCTAAACGCCGGCTATCTAGAAAGAAAAGGTTGGAGGGCACTAAGGCAGATATGCCTAAGGTCGGCCCTCAGCCATCTGATAGGGTGGTGCACACCCCGACCAAAAGACCTAGATCTAAGGGTAACACTCCTTCATCAGATGGCAAGAAGCTTCACAAAAGACCCAAATCTGGGAACTTTAGTGAAGCTCTAACGACAACCAAAATGGCAGTAGTTCTGGAAGGCTATCCAGACAAGCAGCTCAATGAGCAGCAGTTGGAGGCCTTCCAAGAGCTACTGATGAACCACATGGGGGACATGCCTTCGGGCACTGGACCCCAATTTAAATACTGTCGTCTGGAGGCTGGGGCTATTATCTTACTCTGTGCCGACCAGAACACAGTTGACTGGCTGACTACCATAGTCAAGCACATCACTCCCTGGGAAGAACAGGTTCTCTTGGTTGGTGAGGCGAAGACAATCGTCAAAACCACCAAGATTATCCTGAAACTCCCAGCGATGTTTAAGAAGTATTCTGGTATGGATATCCTGAAAAGGATTGACATACAGAACAAGGACATATCGTACACACAATGGAATATTCTCAATCTCAAACTTGAACTGGACGTGAAGATTCTGGGTAACAGAAAATGGCTTTTGTACATTGGACTGTCTCAGATCCAAGCTAAAGTTCTAGGGAAACCTCCTGACAAAACTTTATCTAATGCTGAAGTGCCTACAAGCAAATCTTCAGCATAAAAAATTGGCTGTTGCCAACCTTAGCAACACCTTCTTAGCTGAGGACATACAAATCGCTCTGATTCAGGAGCCCTGGATTTTTAAGTGCGGAATCAGAGGTTTGTCCAACTGTGGAGGTAAACTAATTTATGATTTTAACTGTTCTTCTCCCCGTGCTTGTCTGTTGATCAAAAGCAGTATTAACGCACTTCCTATGTATCACTTATGTTCTAGAGATCTGGCAGTGGCGAAAATCACCCTTCGTCTGGATGGTCTGGATCGTGACATATTTGTCTCGGCCTACCTTCCATACGAGGAAACCTCTCCCATCAATGATGATATCAGGAAAATATGGGAAATCTCAACTTCTCACAAGGTAGCGATTGTCTTTGGATGTGATGCCAATGCTCATCATACCTTCTGGGGTAGCACCGACACCAATCTCAGAGGTAAACTCCTTTTCGATTTTATCCTAGAGAATAATTTAGATTTGTTTAACCAAGGTAATAAACCAACCTTCATTACTGCGGTAAGAAGGGAGGTTATTGATGTTACCTTTGCCTCTTCCATATTGAGGAAATGGATTAGGAAATGGTATGTAGATGAGAAACCATCTATGGCTGACCATCAGCATATCCGGTTTTCTTTTATCACTAGTATAGACTGGGATAGAACGTTTAGGGATCCTAAACGGACAAATTGGATTCAATATCGCGAGGACGATCGTTCCGCGATTTCCAGTCTTCCGACTAGAATCAATGATACTGTTGACCTAGAGCTTTGTGTAAATGGGTTACAGCAGGCCCTGGTACAATCGTATCATAACAACTGTCCCATGTTGAGGAAGAGATGTAGATCCCACAGTGTCTGGTGGAACCATGATCTCTCTCAACAAAGACAAAAAATAAGGAAGCTTTTTAAGAAAGCTAAGAAGACCAACGAGTGGCAAGTGTATAAAAACGCCCTCGCTGATTATAACAAAGCAGTTCGATCAGCTAAACGTACATCTTGGAGGAAGTTCTGTGAATCAGTCCAAAAGACTGTGGAAGGAGCTAGACTCTATAAACTCTTGAGAAGCGATAAACCTATTATGGTTGGTACTCTCAAGAAATCAAATGATGAATTCACCAGAAACAGTAGAGAAGTCCTTGATACTCTGATTATGACTCACTTCCGAGGCGCTGAGCTCATCAATCCGCTGGACTCGGAGTATCTTGACTCCTTGGTTAGGACATCGCGGACTGGGTGGGCTGCGGCTGGTGAGGTGATTACTCGTAGTAGGGTCATATGGGCTATTAAATCTTTTGACCCCTACAAATCACCTGGGCCGGATGAGATCATTCCGGTACTTCTTCAGCAAGTATCAGATGTGATCTCACCGATCTTGTGTTTAATTTTCAGAGCTAGTTTAGCTCTAGGGTATATTCCAAATCTCTGGAGGCAGGTCAAGGTGATTTTCATACCAAAACCAGGTAACGGTCGCTACGACCTAGCCAAGAGTTTTCGACCCATCAGTTTGTCTTCCTTTGTGCTCAAATGCCTTGAGAAGAT
>JAHWFO010081857.1:722928-777152 GCA_023313115.1 Rhysida immarginata
CGACCCATCAGTTTGTCTTCCTTTGTGCTCAAATGCCTTGAGAAGATCATCGATGGGCGAATTCATTAAGTCTTTGGGACTTCTGGTCCCTTTCACGCTAACCAATTTGCCTATCAGGTTGGCAAATCTACAGAGGCAGCTTTACACCATTTAGTGGTAAGGATCGAGAAAACTCTGGAGTATAAAGAGTTTGCTCTAGCTGTTTTTCTCGATATTGAGGGAGCGCTCGACTCTATTGCTAAAGCTCTAACTGCCAAAGCAATATCTCCACTAATCTGCAACTGGATTCAGGTCCTCTTAGCGGATAGAATCATTATATCTGATTTGTTGGGCGAGGGAATTGTTGCTCGTCTCTCCAGGGGCTGTCCGCAGGGCGGTATTCTTTCCCCCCTGCTCTGGAACCTGGTTATGGACGACCTCATTTCTTTTCTTAACAATCAAGGTATTTGCGCCCAGGGTTACGCAGATGATATTCTCATCTATGTTTCTGGGATCAACAAGCGCACCATTTTTGATCTTGTACAAATGGCTCTGTACAAAATTCAATCATGGTGTCAGAGCGGAATTTAAGGGTTAATCCCTCGAAGACCACTCTAGTTCCTTTTACAGGCCGAAGAGAAACCATCTCCTATGATTTCATACCAACTCTGTTTGGTGAGAAAATCACTGTGAGGAATGAAGTCAAATACCTAAGAGTTATCCTTGATAGTAGGTTGACTTGGAACCAATATCTTGATTATAAAATTAATCAAGTTAAAGTTGGACTTTATCGTTGTCGTCGAGCCCTTGGTAAATCATGGGGTCTTACTCCCAAGGTGATCTACTGGCTATATGTCACGGCGATCAGACCTATTTTGACATACTGCGCTCTAATTTGGTGGCGTAAGTCTGAGCAACTGACCGTTGGAACCAAACTGGCTTCTCTTCAAAGATTGGTGTGTTTGAGTATAATGGGTGCTGTCTCTTCCACACCAACCAAGGCTTTAGAGATTATCCTTTCTCTGACTCCACTTCATATATTTATATCAAAGGTGTAGCCAGGAAAAGTTCATATAGACTGAGTAATCAAGGACTATGGGTGGACTTCCCTGGGGCGAAGTCTCATACTTTCATTAGCCAGGCCTTTACCAGTCATATTCTCCAGATGCCTTCTGATATTGCAGTTACTCAGGCCCTCCCTGAGCCCTCGAGCGAGGTCATAATTGACCCCGTGGTAGAGCCAGATGGGTTTTTGCAATTTCCCAAGGGTGCCATCATTTGGTATACTGATGGCTCTTTTCATCACGGCCTTTCGGGCCTGGGCGTTTATTGTGGCAGTCCAAAAACCCTTCGCTTTCGTCGATTGGGTCTTTGGATTACTGTCTTCCAGGCTGAAATACTGGCCATTATTTACTGTCTGCAGATGTGCATGGATAAATTCTATGTACATCGTCGTAT
Organism: Rhysida immarginata; assembly: GCA_023313115.1. Taxonomy (NCBI): domain Eukaryota; kingdom Metazoa; phylum Arthropoda; class Chilopoda; order Scolopendromorpha; family Scolopendridae; genus Rhysida; species Rhysida immarginata. The sequence goes on from JAHWFO010081857.1 coordinate 724,366, forward strand.
TTTTATACTCAGCGACAGTCAAGCGGCCCTTAAAGCCATTAAATCCTCTAGGGTTAATTCCAAACTTACACTGGAATGCCAACAGCTCCTACAGGACCTTTCTTTACACAACAGTGTCACCTTGAAATGGGTTCCTGGACACACAGGTGTTGTCGGAAACGAGGTAGCTGATACCTTAGCAAAACAGGGTGCCAAGCTTACTTTTACTGGCCCTGAACCCTTCTGCGGGATTTCTAAACAATCTGCAGTTAAGGAGATAAATATTATCTCTCATCGAGAAATGATGGAAAGGTGGGATCATACCACTGATCAAAAACATGCCAGACTCATGATTAAGAGAACTTCTCTTAGTCTAACATCAGGCATTCTACAACTCAATAGAAACAAAATACGGACTATCACTGGCTTTCTTACTGTTCATGATTTACTCCGTAAACATCTACATAGAATGGGAATCCTTCGGGAAGAGCCACTATGTTCGAAACGTGGTTTGGCGGAAAAAACAGCCTACCACATTCTCTTTGACTGCGTCGCTTTGACACATTTTCGCCACTTCACGATTGGTTTAACCTTTTTTGAAGATATTCACTTGGACCCCGTGGGCAGCTTGACTCGCTTTTTAAGTCTGTCTGGCTACCTTTAGGTGATCTTAGCTCTCCTTTTGGGTATGGCGCAATATTCCTTAGAGGAATAAGTGCCTTTGCGGTCAACTGCCTCGGCTGCTGACTGACAGCCCACTTATAAGATAAGATAGGATAAGACAACTTCTTTGAATTAATATGGAAGTGGTTTCCTTCTACCCCTTTTGCTAGGCAGCGTTGCAGCACCGATTTTGAATAAATTAATTAGTTAAGAACATCCAAAAGTACGTTTTACTCCCATCTCACAAATATCAAAGACTCTTTCACAAACAAACCCAGAGTCTACCTGCATTGTCATTGTCTGAAGCTAGCAAAGCTAAACATAATGGAGATGTTACGTATTATCGCAGCTAAAAAATACAACAAGCAATTGGACTCACAAATCCACAAGGTTTTAAAATCTCAGAATTTGAATGTACATCATAAAATTGAACTTTGCTTAAAAACGCTTCAAATAATCTAAACGCTAAGCAACTTGAAATAGGTGCGTGAAAACAAAATAGTATTTCGACCCAAACTACCCCTCAAACTCAACCACCACCATCGCTAATACATCCAACACTCCCAACGCAATCCCTTCATGGCACCTCTCCTTATCTATTGCCTCAGCCAGTCGTCTATTCACCTGAATTGGATTCAATGGGTTAGCACCTACAATTATGTTGATGTTGATAATGATGATGCTGAGGGAACATGGAGTCGGTGCCTTGAGTCTTCCTGCTGAACAGAGCACTCGGCACAATTGACTTCCTTTTTGATTTGATCTGGTGTTATCAAATGGAATACACAAGGCGGTGTGTCGGTTGCTGAACATATGTTGTAAGGTTCAAACATCACACAGTTGATAAAACAACATCATAACCCATTCCTAACCTGAAGAAGCCACTAGCAGGCCGAGAACGCTTCGCTGAAGTATTACATTACCTCGATATCCACAAAGAATTAATCGTCATCCCTTCGTACTGAATGATGAAATTGGCAGGCACACCTGAAGGCCAAAATCGTACTTTAAAATGCCGTGGTATAGACTGGTTGGCTTAAAAATAACTTAACAATTTTAAGGTATGAATTCAATTTGTAATACAGTCATTAAATTTTATTTTAAACTCTAAAAAATTATGAAAAAAATGTATTTAAATGTGAGAAACTTGTCATTTATTTAATTAGTTTTTAAAGAAAAACAAACAAGTTCATTATACGAGTTTCATAAAATTTATTTGAACAAAATGAATACAGTTATTGAATAAAAACAAATAATTAGAAAGATTAAACGGAGTAATTTAATGGTCAACAACATTGTTTCCATTTGGATTTTTCACAAGCATTATTTTCGGAGTCAGTAACTTCATCTTGAATGAATTCACATATCAGGAGTAAATCATTTAGAATCAGTTCATTTGTATATGTGTTCTTCACGATGGTATCTATAGAACATCAAAGAAATGATAATTCAGGTAATACAGGCAGTGATGATCAGGTGTTAGAACATAAACCTAATGTTGCACAATTTTCGTGTTGTAGAATCATTTTTCAGAATGTGCAAACATGAATGGTCAGACTGCCGCTGAATTGTACTTAAGGAAAATTTCTAAAAGAATCAATGATGAATGTTTGTTTGTTGGAGGGAATAAAGAATGCGACCCAGTGGGTACCAAGTTTACTGGAATCATCTGTATAAGCAATGAGTAAAGATGGGAAACAGGCTTGAGATGTGCTATCAAATCAGCCGGGAAAACGCCTCTTGTCAGAGGGCATGTGAATGGGTCTCTCTCAAGAGCTCTCCATAACTGTTGCGTATCCATCGTACTTAATTTGTGAAATCAAAGCTCACAAATCTGTCTTTATTGATTTTCAAGAGGTTCTGGTACTGATAATATGCAATCAGAGAACCAAACTTCAATGCTTAGCATGCTATTACGTATAAGATTGTACCTATCTGTATAATAATTCCAGTCTGTCGAAAGATCAAAGGCAATAAATATATTACCTACCCTGTAATCTGCTTGAGTGACGCCTACATCCTTTCTTCTTTCCAAATACCAAGTGCTTTCATGGAATGAAGAAACTCTCAGGTAGGAACTGTTCGCAAACTTTGAGGTAAATTGGTATAGTGGTATTGCTTGAGAATCCAATGCCAGTGCAAAGAAAGATAGGTCAATATTTTGAAAGTTGAATGGGTTCCAGTTGCTGTGACTGGAAAAATCAAACGAGTAAGAATCTGACCAGTAATTAAGTTCTGTATGACGTGATTTCTCATCCCTACTGCAATGCTCGACAACCTCAATTCAATCGACCAATCGGATAAAACGCATTAGTGGTTTGTAGAGTTGTTGCACGTGCTAATAAAGTAGCCATATTAACTTTAACCCGTTCAAAATTCAACGTGGCTTTTGGATTGTAATCTGATATTTAGGGTTTCGGGCAACTGACATGAGAGCAAAGGTTGGTTTACTTCTATAGAGTCTCAGTCGTAATCCAAGGAGTTTAGCACCAATCGACTCTGACAGAAAATGTCTAAGTGGAGAGACCCCTCCATGTAGTAAACACCTTTTCCAGTGAGATTTTTGCATAACTTAATCCTGTTATTTGCATTGTCAACATTATCCATTTTTCCACTCGTATCTTTACAATAGCTGGCTGTTGTGTGTTGGTTGATGTTAGAGGCCTGACCATAGTTCTAAAGAGTTTCAAAATAAGCTTTGTTAGTTTATAAGTTGTTGCTATGACTGTCTAAATGTGTCACCTGGTAAAGTCCACTTGCAAGAATAACGAGTGCAAGAAAAGATTCACAGGTCCTGTTTTATTACCAGCTGGTAGCTGTTGGTTTGTATCCAACGACATGCTATTTATCCTGTTGACTACTCATGTGGGGAATGGAGAAATTGTCAAAATCACATTTGGGAAATAAGTTACAGTGCCCATCTAATGTAACAACGATGTCATGGAAGTGTGTACTTATAAAGCAAAAACGAATCCTAGAGGATGTATGTTTAAAATTCTCTTAGAATGTAATTTTTCGTTTGTTTTTTTTCATTGTGTTTTTCCTCTTCGGCTTCTTTGGTCTTTTCTTCCGTGACTTTTAGACTATGCATATCAGTGTATTCATCGTCTTCGACTGTATCTATTCACTTGAAACTCAGCCAAGCTGTTGCCCCTATAGCTGCCGCCACATAAGTTGAACGACAGTATGATGTCATGTCTAACGCCAGCCAATAGACGTTAACGGGAAGTAAATCGCTTAGCTATTCCATGAAACATCCGCTTTCGTTTTCGAAACATGGTTTTCGTATTTATCTTTAGTTTCTATTTTCGTTGTTTCTTTTAAATAGATAAATGAAATTAATAAATTAATAAATTAAAAAATGACGCAGAATAGTCGACTCGAATGCAATTTGTTTTATATTATGACTTTTAATAGGCTTTCCACGTTTCAACGATATCTCCACCATTACTATAGTAGAACAAGTGCATCATGGGTAAAATCCAGACAAACCATATTAATGAGATGACTTACTGCGCATCGTTCAACTTATGTGGCTGCAGCTATATGTCTTTTTACGTGTGAATGAGCCATTATTGAAGAAATTTGTCTTTAAGACAGCCTCTACCTCTCTGAAATCTAGCACTCATTTCCTGAAGTGCACTGTTTGAGATTTTGACCAGTATCACATTATTTAAAACAGATGCACCTCCCTTTAGGGCATGTCAGCCTAGTATTTTACTCATGGATTTGAGTAATGGTGTTGCAAAGCAAAACAAATAAGTAAATACAGACCAAATTCCACTACCTCTCTGAAATGCCTACCTTCTAAACACATGTAAACCTTTACCCCCTTCTGAATTAAATAGTAACGTAAAATTGTCTCTTGGCTCAGATGATAAGGTATGTGTATCTTGAAGTAAATTATTCTGTGCGTAAGTGAGAAAGGGAGAGAAAAGAGTCGACCTTACTCTACAGTTGTTTTCGCGGAAATGTAATTTCACGATGGTTTTACCTCATAAATGAACGTTTTTACTTAATGGAAAGTAGTTTGGCGAGTTAAAAATCTGATAAATGGCTTCTGGTCTAGCATGTGACACCGGAATGATCAATAAAAGCGGTGCAAATGTGTTCCCTACAACTTGAGGTTGAATGATGTCTGTATAGAGATAATAACCATGTATATCTCGTGTAAGGTTGATTGGCACCAAGTCTTCATCGATAGTGAAGTCCAGATCAGAAATAATGGTTTGTAAGCCCAATATGTAGTGTAGACCTTCACTGAAGCTAATGTACTAACCCTCTGTATATTTGAATTAAAGATATTTATTACGTGTGGGATTGATATTTAATAAGACTTGTCTTTTGATGGAATCAGTTTGATGAGTGCCTCAACAATGTCACTACGACTGTCATAAATTCTTTCAGGAATCTATAAGAAGAGCTGTTCTGGAATGTCTGTAGGCTCAAAAATAATACCAATGATGAATCCATCATTTGAGTCAGTTATTAGGCATAGCTAAAAGAGTCTTCAATTTTTTATTCAGGAACTGTTGAGGTATTAACCCAATGTTATCATCTGTAGGGTATTAACCCAATTCTATATAATTCTCCATTAAGCTGGTAAACTGTACAAAATCATCAACTATCTTCATTTGGAACACGATTGCCCTAAAATGATCTTTTAGAAAATCAATTCAAACCAGCTTCATATTTTGAAACACTTAAATTTAAAAACCTTTTCGTACAGATGGACAGTCTTGAGATACCTTAACGTAACAGAAAATTCTAACACACATATAAATGAAAATTTGTAATCTGGAGTTAGAATGAAAAGCTCCTTGAAGAATGTATTTAGTGAAACATTAAACACATTGCAGAATTCAGGTGTATTAAAACGAATCCCTACATTCGCAGGTAAATTCATGATGATGTTTTGGTCCGAAGTAATGTTATGGTAAAAGAGAAGGTGTTTGGAAAAGGATTGTAAGACCTGTTTGTCTTCTGGTATGAAAGCCGTCAGTTTTGGAATTCTTACTGGTGGTAAAATGTGGAATTCGATTTCTTCCTCGATGATTTTATCCTTAAACCCGATTTTAAAAGTATTACTTACATCCATAATGTTCCTGAAGAGGGCTGGGAAATGCATTAGAGCAACTTCCAATCATCCTTGCAGTTTCGTGGTAATTGTGTAATACAATGAACCATCGTATTGACCCGGTATTTCTTCCTCATTGGTGAATTTGAAGGAAATGTAACAAATCTGTCTTCATACATGTTGACGAATCGCAATTACAACTGATCTTGTACTCTGTCTGTCAAATATTTAATAGATCTCCCTCTCGAACCCAACTGTTCATGATATCCGAGTAACCCTGACATTTTACAAAAGCTTTCTGCATTTTCTAATAATCCTCTCGATGTTTAACACTTTGTAACTCTGGTTTTTTCACACGTTGTAACTCTTGTTCGTACAATATACTGGCGACCTCATCACCATCGTAATCTTTAATTTTATACACAACAGGTCTTCGATAAATGATTTTTGAAACCTCAAACACCTCCTCTGTCCATTTCAGTAGACAACCTTTGTTGAAAACATTTTTCACTCTCGAGATACGAATGCTATCTCTGATTTGTAACCTTGGGGTTGTCAGAGGGGTGGATGTATAATATCCTCGCAGTTTCAACCACATTTAAATCGTTAACTTCTGGTGGTACCATATCGAGTGATCTGTGAGCCTTGTTGTTGTAATTTAGCATGAGATTCATGAGACATCGATATACCTGTGTTTGTTGGTAAATGTAAAAAACTTAAACATACGCATTTTTAACGTTCGGTTAAATATTTCTATCATTGCATCTTTCAAATCTGATTCTGTATTAAAGATATGAATGTATGAAATTTATGAATTAAAGCTCCTATTCTTTATCACTGTTCACTTTTAGAGTAATGCGGCCATATTTTCTGTGAATATTTTCTGATAGGCCTTCTGAAGTTCGAGACCAGTCTTTGATTTTACATGGGCAAATCTGTAAAATATCATATCGAGAGAAAACATCAATGCAGGTGAAGAACTTTATATATAGCGTTCTGCTGTAATAGACGGGTCAGGACAACCAAGTCCACTTGAAATTGCTCGAATGGTAAAAAAGCATGCAAGTGATTATGAGGGTAATAATGTCAAACATGTTTATGTAGTGTATAAGCCCTCACACCACACAGCCATTCCAGTGTCTCTTTTTCAGAATGATTTGTTTGTGTAGCTAAGCCATGCATGCCAACAAATCCTGCTGGATTGATGGAAAATGCTTCATCCTTGTCAAGCATTTAAATTAAACCCTTCGCAGGATGAAGCTGTAGTTATGAAAACACGTGAGTTCAGTCACCTGAAGACCTTATCATTAGGTTGCAGTCGGATGCTCCCTTGTCAATTGAAATTTGGAAATTGCCATACAAATAGAACGCTTTGAAACAAAATACGGAGGGTTGTTTCAGATAAAATGAGACGACATTGCAGTTCTGTTACGATGGTGTAATAGCATGGCGCCACCATCGGTTGTGTTCGATGTGAGAACTACGTTGTTGGACTATCGCCCGGCACCGTAATTTCCACTGAAGTAGGCTGAGTTTGAGGGACTCCATGGGAAGTTCGTTCCACACCTGCTTACACACTTTCCATAGCCCATCAACGGTTCTTGGTCGGCGACTTCCGAGCCGTCGTTTCAGGAGACCAAAACCACAGAAATCCATCGGTGATGCCTCAGGAGATTTTACAGGCACATGAGAGAAAGGAGTAACTCGTATGCCAGTCTCCTGTTCCATCTTCCTGTAGTAAGCCACAGATGACTTGGCAGTGTGGCTTGATACCTTGTCCATGTGGATCCAAACTTTTGATTGCTCACCAGGGTACAGACGTGGGATATCCTGCTGATATATGTGGTCCATTACATTACTCTGGAAGTAAGCTGCACTAATTTTACAGTTTCCAGGAACTCGACGAATCGTGAGCAGTCCACGTGAGCAATATCCGGCAACCACCATGAAGCCCTTTGAAAACTTTTCCTTGCACCTTCGGACAAAATCGGACCTGGCCTTGCCCCCTCTTTCGCGATAGTAAATTGCCCTGGGTTTGTTGGTGTCATCGAACTTCATCCAAGGAGACAACCCACTTCCATCGGTCACCATCTTTCATACAGTTTTCTGGCGTTGGTGAATCGTTCCTGCACGTGCCTGGCCGACAGTCTGTGACTGTGCGCTTTATGACTTCGCTCCAGCCCAAGATTGTTATGAATTATTCTGAAGACTGTTGCCTGTGAAATACCTTTCCTTTGGGCTAGACTTCTCTGTGTGTGGGGACTTTCTTTCAGCACTTCAGACCGGATTTCTCGCACCACCTGAGCTGGGTGTGTTGGCTGGGGCTTGTTTCTGGTCTGCTTCTCTGCTCGTCCACGTTTATTTGATGGTCACAATTTGTTCGTTTTGATTATTCGACCCACAGTAGCTTTGGATACCACAATACCATTTCGTTTGCATAATTCCACAATGCACGAAAGACTGAAGTTAGCGTTGGAAAGGCCAAACATATACCCTTCCCAAAAAGCTGTGATTTTGGAAGCCATGTTTCAGCACAAAATGTCCCAAATAACAGCAACAAGTGTATACAAAGCTAATCCCCATGAATAGTGGATGAGTCATGCAAATCACATTCCGTCAAGGTCATACGCGGCGTTTAAAGTCGTCTCATTTTATCTGAATCAACCCTCCGTAGTTAGAGTTAAAGCTGAAGAGTAATGGGGAAAATTCGGGAACCCTAAGAACAAAAGAAAATTAGTAATCAGCGGTAGGCGAAAACATTGTAATGGCCCAGTAAAATCAATTGTTCCTAAAGTAGTAAGTTTATAAGCTGCTCGAGAGTGGTAATAGTTGTGTGAGAGTCACACCTAATCTTTTTCTGTGAGAGCCAGTATCAGGGGCACATTACACATGGGGGCAGATGCTAAATCTAAGACCAGACCCGCCCACATACATTGAAAATCAAATGACAAGCTACTTAAAAATTATTAAAACCACACACAAAAAGGACTACACCCAAATAGCCCACACCTGAAAGCACATTACACAAAACCCGATGCGTAAAACCACACTCGAGGCACAGTAGACCCAAAAATTAGAAAAGACAAAGAAAACAGACTCTCCCTCCCAAATATCTCCAGGTTTTGATCTCAGCAAAGGGGTCCCAGGTGACATCAGACAGTTCCAAAGCAGCTCCAGAATAATAGAAATTTGTGGCAGCGCCTTTGATCTTTGGAGAAATCACCCCCTCCACATGCCACTTGTCAGTAGCTTAGAACCTTTCTTACTTTTCACCCTACAAGAGCAAGGAGGTTTCAGTATTTTAGCAGGGACTACATTACTTTTTTTGCTAACATACTCTTTCCCACTAACTAATTTGCATTTACGGAAATTGCGTTTCCAATCACACGTTTTTTACCTTGTCATCAGGTTTATTTTTTCTTGCCTTTTGGCATGTTTTATCTTCAAAAACTGCATGACATACTGTTGTACTTTCATAATCACTGCTTAAGTATAAATCTTCCTCAAGTAAATTAGTTATTTGTTGTTCATTTGTCAAGGTATTAACATTACTTTTATTTCATGCCTTATTCACTAGTTTCCTATAATAGTCGCGCCAACTGTCCCGCGAGGGTGCTGCAGGTTTTCGCCATTACTGCAATGTGAAATGTGCGTTTGTCTGAGTTGTGTGTAGGAGAAAAAAATCGTCGTTACACGTTCTGTTAACGTTTATTTCTAAACTAGATGTTTAATACTATTAAATATGGCTTCGAGGTCTAGTGGAATATGTTGTGCAGTGGTGGGATGCAAAAAACAACTGAAGAAAGTTGAAGATGTGGAAGGAAGAAGACTGTGACATTCATGAAGATGAAGAGAAAAGACGTTGGATTGCCGTGTTACAGAGAAAAAAACTACACACCAGGAAAAAATGCAGTGGTGGTTTTTTTTTTAATTTGATTAAATATCCTTCAATTATTGATCAATGTCTTCATGAGTGGTTTTAGGCCAAGTTTTCACATCTTCCACCCATCCAACGTTGATGCTATTTGGATGTGGAATTTTATCACCTATTTCAGAAATCATATTTTTGCTTTTATTTAAAGTTATACTGAAAAAACATGGTTGTTTTATTTGTACTCTTTACATACTACAACCATCTATGGTTAATGAACTTTTCCACCAATGAATGGATGATTACTATTCTAAATTAAACACTAGTCTATTAATTTTTAAAAACTTGGCCGGTTCGAATCCCGCTGAGGGCATGGATGTTTGTGTTTGTCTATTTCACCATCATGCTTTCATCCCAAACAGCTAGTCTTCTGGATAAAAGCGGAGATGCAGGCTGTAAATCCATCCATCCAATTTTTAAAAATTTAAGGGATGAGTTAATAAATTAAAAATCCATGTTCTAGTAATAGTGGTGTAATAATGTACTAATTTAGTAGTTAAGAAAGACACAACTTACCTCCAAGTTCAATGAAAGCCATTGGTAAATCACTTCAATCACAGTAAAGGTGCAAAAACGAAGAAATAACCTGTGTTTTAGTTGACTTGCACACAAACGCCCATTGCAGCAATGGCGGATGGGCGGGGCCAGCCAACATGGCCGCGCCCATAAGATTTATGGGAAACTAGTGAATTGGTTGGTTGATTTTGTGCACCATTCTTGTCATCTGAATCAGAAATTGCCCCACTTGAAGGTTCATAATTTTTGTCCATGTCAGAATCATTTACTTCGCCATTGCTTGAACCCCCTCCTATGTCTTCTTTATTGTCAATATCTTGATAAATATTCGGATTGGTATTCTGAAACAAAACAAGACATATAATAATGAATGTCTAATAAAATAAAAAAGCCTAAAAATTTAGGTTATGTTTAATAATCGCTAATATTAGGAATGTAGAAAACAGTAGCTTACCTATTTTTGCAGCACTATTAGTGCCTTGAAGTAACTTAAGAATTCTATGCCCAAGAGTTTGGATCCATTGTTCCTACCATACACACAGAGATAAGCACCTCAAATCACATGTAAAACTGACTCAACTGAAACACTGCTCCCTTAGTTCACTAATAATCAATCAGATTGTGCAGAAGTGCAGTATTCCTCTAAATTCGCCAGTGAAAATATCGATCTGCCCTCTGGTGTTCCGCGGCAAAACCAACATGAGTGGTATAAGATAGTGGAAAGCAACACTTTTGTAAGCTGGTGTAATCGTTGATGTAAGGCAAGTTGTACTTTTTGCTAATTTATTTTTTTGTGCACCTGAGATTAAATGGTGTAAACATAGACTAGGACTGCTATCTTATTATTTATTTATCTTGTGTACCGTTCAGAAACGAAAGAAATTAAAACAATTCGTTTCAAAAAACAGCCGGCGAATTATTTTGTGCAACATAAGATGGAAGAGGAACGAAGTTCTGTAGGTGCGAATTTTGGTATCCAACTATTAGTAAAATTTAGATGATCCAACTATTAGTAAAATTTAAAAGTTGATTAGATTAAAAGGCCTCCTTTTTCTCGGCCTTAAATTTATTGCTGTTTCACCTCTAGTTAATAAGTAAATGATTCGCCTTCTTTTAGAACTTATAAGAAAATCACGCGAGAAAACGCGAGGTAAAAGTCCAGAGTAGCTTCCTCCAATTTTCTCGGCTGACATTGATCAGCCCCGTCGCGTTTATGCTCTGAATTTATTATTGTAACATATCTTGTTAATAAGTAAATGATTTACCATATTATAGAAATTTTATTTTAAGAAATTTATGCAGTACATAGTCACGAAATTCCCGTGACAGTGTACGTTAAATGACTGGCGGCCAGGCCGACATTAATGACCAATCATAGAGAAATATGCCGGCCCAGTGGCCGAGAGGGCTGGAGCGCAGACTTGAGTGCTTCTCGTGATCCTCGGGTCGCGGGTTCGAATCCCGCTGTGGCATGAATGTTTTGTTTGTCCCTTACTAAACATGCGGAAGGCAACGGAAAACCACCGCAATATTATTCTTAGTACACCATTAATAATTTGTTCGCCAACCTCCAATAGGAGACGGCATATTAAGAAGCTAGAGAAATAAGGCTGTCCATCATTTAACATGCACCATCACGGGACTTTTGTGATTTTTTCCGCATAAATTTCTTAAAATATAATTTCTATAATACGATAAATCATTTACTTATTATTTAGATATGTTACAATAATAAATTCAGAGCATACACACGACGGGGCTGATCGATATCATCCGAGAAAATTAGGGGAGGCTACTGTGGACTTTAACCAAAAAAGTTCTAATTATATGCTTGCATTTTCCGGAATTTCCAGCTTTCCATGTGCAGATACACATGAAAATCCTTCTATTTGCTGTAGCCTCCCCAACAATGTTAATTTCATGCGGAGGTGATAATAGACTGGATCATGGATGTTTGTAGACAGAGAGAAAATAGCTTCATGCTTTCGTTTTGTGGGATGAACAATACAATGTGTAACGATTTGTTTCGCATCCACCACCGCCTTTCCTTCTACGAAACATCTTCTACCCTCTCCTCCTGCATAGTCAAAAATTTTTGCTTAGGAAATTGTCTGAAAAATTACGTTCATTTCTCTTGATTCGACGATATCTATTCCTTCAGCAACGCACGTTTCTGTACCACTCACGGTAGCCATAGTAGAGGGACCGTGGCGCCCTCTATATTTCCTTACACTCGCGAATAAAAGTGGACATGGTGTTTTTTTAAAAGCATGCAACTTACCCAATTATTGATGCATGACATAAATAAAGTTGCCTCTGGATAAAGTAAAAAAAAATGTGGGTTAATAATTATCCTATTTCAGTAAAAATGGACATATGGACATAGTGTCCTATACCTCCAAGATGCCGATTTATATTATTAAGCAACACTGGGTTATTGCAATTTTCTCTCCATGTACAAATAGTGTTGTCTGCTTTTTGAATACCTCCTACTATAGTTACCATAAACAATTTGTATTGCCTTCGTAAATTGGAATTGCTTTGTATTTTAAATAAAATGTTTAGCAATAATATAGACGTGGAATGATTTAAATGACCTACATGAATTCTATTGTTTGTTAGGAGCTTTATCTAAAATTTTAAATAATCAAATTTAAAATCACTACTGCATCACAGTTAAAGATCCTTGTAATTTTCAAGATTTAATTTGAATCCGTTTGAATGTGACATTTGGCTGAAGATATGTGCCATAGGAAAAGATCATTATTAGGTTTATTTTCAAAATGTTAATAAGTTAATTTCCAAATTCAGTATTTTTACTGATTTAATCTACAAAGTTTCAGGAGAATTTAAAAATTAATCAGAAGATGCGCGAGTTATACATACAGGGTGTTTCAAAATTATGTACAATAAATTTAGTGACATATTCTTCAGGTCAAAAGAAGACGAAAATGTTCTATAGCACTTTGTCTGGAAACGATTTGTTTGCGAGTAATCCAATATCATACAGTAGGGAAGCACGGTAGTTAGCGGACGATATTTTAGCAGTTCCAGCGTTTCGACCCAACACTAGGTTGAGTGGTTTGTTCCATTTAAACCTACTTTAGGGTTGTTCCATTAGTTGTGTACGGTTGTTTCCATTACTGTAGTTTCACTACTGTACATCCACTAGGAATATCAATTTCAGAACGTTTGCGTGCTTTGACATACGCATTAAGATTTACGTAAAAAAAAGTCATGTACACGTATTCCAGTGCAGAATACACTGACATGCACCTAATGTATGGTCTTGCGGACGGAAATGCTGTGGAAGCAAGAAGACTCTACCAAGAACGCTTTCCGAATAGACGTTTGCCAAATAATCGAACATTTGTATCTGTCGACAGACATTTGAGGGAGCGTGGTTCCTTTGGCCGTTCAACAGGACAAGGGCGGCCTGTAGCACATTCTCCAGATGAGGAGGATGTGATAATTGACATCATACATGATGAACCACAGACAAGCACCCGTCGTATTTCTTCCATGGTACACATTCCGCATTGGCACATTCCGCATTGGCGCATTCTTCACCGTCAGCTTTTGCATCCATACCACCTGCAACTGGTTCAGGCACTGAACCCAACGGACTATCCACACCGACAACGATTTTGCCAATGGATACAACATCGTCATGCTGCAGACCCTAGTTGTCTCAGCCAGATACTTTTCACGGACGAAGCAATCTTCACCCGGACAGGAATCGTAAATTCTCACAACCAGCACCATTGGGCAGATGCTAACCTGCATGTTACCAGAGCTCGAGCGCATCAAGAGCGTTTCTCCGTGAACATTTGGTGTGGAATTGTGGAAATAACTTAATTGGCCCTTATGTGTTGCCGCCACGATTGACTGGGCGAACGTATCTTTTGTTTCTGCAGAATGCATTGCCAGAATTACTGGAAGATGTTCCTCTTTTGATAAGATCTAACATGTGGTTCATGCATGATAGCGCTCCAGCACATTTCAGCCATGTTGTGCGAGCACACCTTAATGCTGCATACACGAATCGGTGGATAGGTCGAGGTGGACCGGTAGCCTGGCCTGCAAGATCACCCGACCTTAATCCCTTGGACTTTTTTCTGTGGGGTCATGTGAAAACGATCGTCTACAGCACAGAAGTTCCTAACATTATGGATCTGCGACAACGAATTGAAAATGCTGGCGATGAACTCTTCCATGACATCAGACGGTCGCTCATGCAACGAGCCGAAACGTGCGTGCGAGCAGGTGGCAGGCACTTTGAACAATTCCTGTAATTTGGAGCCACGAGTTTAGTTGGCTGTATCGCGTAAATAAATCGTTTCCAGACAAAGTGCTATAGAACATTTTCGTCTTCTTTTGACCTGAAGAATATGTCACTAAATTTATTGTACATAATTTTCAAACACCCTGTATAATCGTATTGTAAAAGCAGTGCCTTCTGAGTTTCTTGATCTTTTAGCCTGGAAGTATTTGACTGATCTTGGCCAACGCCTTCTCTCTAAAACGTGTTAGCAATTGAGAGTTATCGCGTAATGGACTGTGATTGGTTGATTTTATTTCGGGCATCCCACCACGTGCCATGCATCCATGAATGAGCATGAAACGTGGACGTGCACAGCATCTCCAGGTGAAAATTTAATTGGTAATATACTGGGAGTTATATTAATCTATTAATTTCTGGAACTTGTTACAACATAATTAGTATCCAAGGTTCTAATGAAGCCATTTCATAAGGGACTATATTATTATGTGCACTCCTTCACGGAGCCCATTACTCTTAAGTACAAACATAATAAAGCTCTTGAATGGACGAAGAAAATTAGAAAATGAATCGATCAACGCATACACTAATTATACATGAAATTGTATTGTGTAAAATGTGCTATTCTCCAAGTTTGCTGACCTTTAACTCCGAATGACATTTAGTCTTAGCTACGTAATGGCGAAAGCAGAATTCGAAATTTGCAACATTCTAACGCTAAAACCCCGTGCTTCGGAGCGCATGTTAAGCTGTTGGTCCTGGCTTCTACTAGCATCTTATAGCGGTCGCAAAAACCTGGCAGAAGCTCAAAAATGCATCTCCCAACTCGTCTGGTCAGCGCGGGAGATTAGGCCAACTCTCCCTGTTGGGGAGGCCAATGTCCAGCAGTGGACCGAGACAGGCTGAAACAGTTACTTTTTAATGCTAAAACACCGATGAACAGACAGATCCACATTACGAAAACAAGAGCACTGTCAGTATGAATAAAGTGCAATGATTCTATTTATCATTTTAAAAAAACAAGTGTAAACTTAAAACAAGAGATTTAAACCAAATATAAAAGAAAAATTATTATTGATTATAACATTCAGGCATTTTGTTGCTTACGGTTGAAAGTGGCTCCTTGATCATGGCTTCTTCAGCAGAAATCAACTCTTTGGACTCTTCGGTTGAGAGAGAACTCTGATAAAATGGTAGGATTTTTTCTTCTTCAGTTTCATATTTAGAACACATCTCACCCAGGCGAATCACTTTCTCGGCCTTCATTTCAATAAAACGGAAATTTGAAAAAAAACTCATGTAATAACAAAAATATTTCTCATGGATGGCCAACATTTTACAGTTCATGTGCAAAATTTTTCATGTACGTTTTGATATTCCATAATACCATACATTCTTGTTCTACTACATGTATTCTAATTTAGATGGGTTAGACAGGGCCATACACTGACTACTCCATTTAAAGTAGACACCTGTGGTATGGAACAGATGGTTTATTTACAGCTTATCTAATAGCATGTACTGTGGCTTTCTGCCCTAAGAACAGCGTCCACACGCCATGGCATGCTCTCCACAAGTTTCTGATAGCAAACAACTGGTATTTTTGCTCACCCCTCTTTCAAAGCCTGCACAAGTTGCATGCACTTTTCCTGTCGCATCACATGCAGACAATTTCGACGCTCCAATTCATCCCAAAGACGTTCAGTAGGGTTGAGGTCTGGACTCTTCATGGACCACTGATATTCCTAAACCTTATTCTCCTAAAACCAGGCACTGGCGGCATGGGCCTTATGGCACGGTGCATTGTAGTCCTGGAACACAAATGGCCTTTCCACAACGTAGAAAACTTGGGATTGTCCAGAACGTCCGGATTTGGTGTGGATGTCATGTTCCCCTCGATCATAACCAGTGGACCAAGTCCAAATCGGGAGAAAAACGACCACACCATCACACAACCACCACCAAACTTCACTGTTGAGATCACAGACTTGGGTACAGCTCCTCCCTTGGCAAACACCACACCTATGTGCACCCATACGATTGGTAGAGGGTGAAGCATGATCCAGTACTCTTCTAGTGGTCCATCAAACAAGACCATCGCTATTTACACCAGATCACACGACACTGGGCATTTAAAGGGGTGATGCTAAACTTGTGGACCAATTGGTGTACTCTAAGGCATGGCGGTCTCGACGAATCATTATGGTGCTGACAGTTATTCCCGTTGCCTGCTGGAAGTCCTTACCACCATTGTTCCATTGGAACAGCCCCGTTCTGCATACCAACTGCTTCAGGGCCCTCCACTGTTCCCGTTGGTCTCTATCGGTCAGTATTTGGGTTCGGCTACCTCCATGACGTCGTGTTTCCACTTAGTGAAAATAGAACCCACGGTTGACTTTGGCAGTTTCAGTATTGCTTCTATGGCTCGCACATTCTGGCCACTGACTTGGCAGCCTATGATTATTCCACGTTGAAAATCGCTCAGCTGCTTCGATTTTGGCATTTTATCTGAGTACGTGTTAAGACGCCAAATGACCCCAAATACGCATGATCTTGCTGTTTTTTAACAAATATATTCAAGTTATTGCCCGAATTTGCATAGGTTATTCCATTACGACAGATGTCCACTTTCAATTGAGTAGTCTGTATATATTGGTCATCCATACTGTAGGCATTAGCAAAAAAGTAAAGGATGAGAACTTACGGCTTCGACTTGTTCTTTAAGGTTCTTGAGGGTTTCATTGCTGATTGCTGTCAAGTGCAAGAGGTAATCGCGGTGACGATTCTCGACGACCTTCAAATGTGATTTCAGTGACATGAACTGCTTTTTTAGCTTTTCTCTATCCTTCACAACCCAAGAGACAACTTTCATCGTTATGCATTCCTTATGGAAATAAGCCCTACATTTTAAAACTTAAATAACTTACCTCTATAAGGCATCTATTTCTTTCATCTTGCTCCTTAGTAGTTTGCATTATTTTGTTCTTCAAGTTTGCAATAGTTTCCTAATAGAAGATTAAAAACTTTTAACATTTTCGGTCAAGTATGTTTTCAGAAAATTATCCTTGAACACTACATGTATATAACATGAACAAGGAGAATATTTTCTTTTGCCAAAACACAAATGCGTTTCATAATACACAATTTTCGGAAATTTCTTTAACATAGAAGTACAAGCAGAATATTAACTTTGGTTGATTTGGGGGGATGCCCCTGCCCTCCTAGTCCATGGGAGCATAAGGCAGACACATGGAGGGAAGGATAAACCTTTATAAAGAACCTTGCGTTACAATGACGGTGAAATTTCAATCACAAAAACAAAACTATTCTGTCCAAGCAATGTAGAATCTTACAGAAAGGTATCAAACGATACAATAAACGAGTCACCTTTTACTATAAATACAATGCCATTCCTCATAATTTGGGTGGTCTAATAACAACAGTTTTCTCCCTTTCTTTTTTCTTCTTCTTTTTTTTTAATACATAAACACACACACAAATACTCACGTATTTACACACACACGCACACACGCACGCAAACATACAGGTTTTTTATAATTAAAGTTACATTTTGACCTGGCCATAAAAAAAAAACTACTGGACCAAAAGCTATAATACTTGGTAATATTATACAAGAGGGCATGGGAAGTTCATATCCACCAAAAAAAATTAGTTCAAAAGGTCACCACCAGCATGGAATGGCGCTCTATGCAATATTCGTATTCGAAATTAGAAACGAAGACGCAGGTTAACAAATCTTTAATCGTTACTAAAATTAGTTACATGACTAAAATTATTTTTAGTAACGATTAAAGACTTGTTAACCTGCGTCTTCGTGTCTAATTTCGTATATGAATATTGCATAGAGCGCCATTCCATGCTGGTGGTGACCTTTTGAACTAATTTTTTTTTTGGTGGGTATGAACTTCCCATGCCCTCTTGTATAATATTACCAAGTATTATAGCTTTTGGTCCAGTAGTTTTTATTTTATGGCCATGTCAAAATGCAACTTTAATTATAAAGACCCTGTATATATATGAAATATTACACTTAAAGACTTGGGCAGAAGTAAGAAATATTGGTAATTATTACAATACAGAGTGATTCCAATGAGAAAGTAATGTTAGAGGAATAGCCCCCTTTCAGAAAGAGTGAGCAAGGATTGCAGACTTTGCAAACTGCATTAGGTCTGTTAACAAATTGGCACTCATCAGGGTTTGCTTCTGGTAAGAAACGGCGTAACCTTTTTTTTTGAGTGATGCATGTAGTTCTTCCCGTGCTTTTACAATGACTGGGTCTTCACAGTCAGCCAAGATACGGTCCGGGTTATATGACCCCTTGCTGCAAGGACGCAAGGGGTCAACTTCCCTTAGCTTAAACCTCTGTTGGTATTGTAGAAATGGTCCATGACCTGTAATGAACTGGAGCGCATATGTATGACAGATTTAGTATGACCGTTGTGACCTTAGGAATATAATTATAAACAGGTCTACCTTTGACACTCGAGAACCTGTGATAATATTTGAGCGTAGAGTTTTCTTGTAGCTCTGGAGCAGAAAATATTATTGCTTATGATTATCAGGCCCATGCTCCTGTATGGAGCAAAGGTTTGGGGTTTCAGAGCAAAAGACAGCCATATCAGAAAGCGCCTCTGGGCTGCACAGCGCCCCTTCCTGTTGGCCCTTGTAGGAGCATATCGCACCACTGCTAATGAGTCCTAAGCATCCTGGTAGGGTGTCCCCCACTTCACTTGGAAGCAGAAGCTCGCTACAGGGTACAACTGGCATGCAGTAATGGTTACCTGGGATGTGAGCCGCCTCTCTCAGCTGCTGAGTCGAGACCTCCCTGGACCTATACTACCATCCCGATACACAATTGGCTATCTCCTAAATATGAGGCTGATTTGGTAATATACAGAGATGGATCACACGTAGGTGAAAACACTGGAGGGGCTTTTGTGGCAAGGACATTATAGGACAATCCTCTTTCAGCCTTCAGCCCACCTGTTCTGTCTTCCAGGCTGAAATGCAAGCCATCTCTGAAGCTCTAGTGTGGCTGGCAGAAGTCAACGGAGCAGGCTACGACCGTACAGCCACCCTCTCTGACTTTGAGTCCACTCTGATGGCTATTGTCAGCAATAAGACTACCACTAAACAAGTGCTCATTCCTCAGCAGATTTTATCCAAGGTGAGCCAGCGCTTCGAAGTTTCCTTGGTCTGGGTGAAAGCTCACCTAGGAATACCTGGCAATGAGGCAGCAGACAGAGCAGCAAAGAATGCTGCCCTGGCCTTTCCTGCTCCTCTCAGAAGTCCAACCCTCCTTCCAGAGCTAAAAGCAGAATATTAACTATTGGATTCTTTCTCAAATTAGATAGATTTAAAAGGAATGAGGAAGTTTTAACTAGTTTCTCGGGACCATTCTTATTCAAGTCTGCCTCATAATTCAACGATTACATTCCATAGCACATACTCATTTCATTTACTATGCCCTCAAAGTGATCGCTTACAGATTGGTAAAACTTTTAAATATGAAATTCAGCAGAATCACTTATATTTAATGAACCGCCCAAATTACCTTTTCCAAGACAAACCAAGAAATTGTTGGAATTACCACCATGTCACTTTCTAAAGTAAAGAGTAATAAAGTATTATTCGTGAATAATATTAAAAGTAAAACGTGACTCTTTGTTGAAAAATAAATGTGGGTTAGATGTTGATTTCTTATGAAATTATGGAAATAAACATCTGAATTAAACCAGGTGGCATGAAGCTGATAAACAAAGTTAACTTACATTAATTTTCTGAATCATGTTCATTTGAAGTTCAATGACCCTCGAACTCTTTTCGTCCTTCTCCTTGAGAACCTCATAAGCCTTGCGCCTGTCTTCAGTCGTTTCGTTGTAGCTCTGCATCGTCTGGTGCATCTGCTGCCAGATCTCCTCCATGCGGTGCTCGAGCACTTCTCGCATATGTTGACGCTCTTCCGTGTTCTTAAGGGTGAAAAATGTACAAATCGAAAAAAAAACCAAGAAAATGTATAGAACTCTTAAAATGTGCATGGTTTCTCAATTTAAAACTCTTAGCCACACTAAAAGTGTTCCAGTAATTAGCAAATTATTCTTTTTATCCGGAAAATAGTCAAGAATGTTGGTTCTTGCATGTTTACATGAATAAACAAATAATATACTATCTACCAATACTTGTCCGGACTCTATACAAATAAACATAAATCGTAAACACACTTATTCTAATATCTGGTATGCACACTGTTCATTTGGATAAGCATCTGTACCCATGGAGGAAGGCTGTCCACTAGCTGAAATTTATCTCCATTTCTTCACCAAAGCAGTACCGAATTCATACTAGTTGGTTCTTAACCTCAACCGTCGTTCCAGTCCGTCCCACAGGTGTTTTGTTGTATGAGGTCGGGGCTCTGTGGAGCCCAAGCCAGTCGTTGAGCATCCATCTCATCGTACAACTCCATGACAACTCCAGCTTTTGTTCTTGAGCCGTTATTGTTCTGATAATAAAATTACACAATTCGAAAGAACTGCCAAAGGGTGGGAAGCATCTAATTATACAGAATGTCCAGATGTCAATAGGTCTTCATGTTTCCGCGTTACAACAACCAGTGATTTAAGTCCAAACCAGCTGAAAACACTCCACATGCACACACCACCACCACCAATTTCACTTTGGGAACAACGCACCCTGGTAACAGAATTCTCCAGGTTGGCTCCGCTACCATATTCTACATTCGGACAGGAAACGTGTGAACCTCGTTTCATCGATACATAGAACTTTCTTCTACTGGTTCAGTGTGTAGTTTAAATGGTCTTTGCACCGCAGACAAGCCGCCTTGTTTGCTCTTGTGATGTTTGGCTTGTATGTTGTTACTCTTTCATGACAGCCAAGGCTGTGGAATTATTTTCTTAAGGTGTTAATGCTCACGGTAGAATTACTAGTGCTGTGGAACTCTTTACAGATAGCTATGCTGATTTTAGCCTGTTTGTGCACACAACTGTCTTGAATGTCCTTTCCTCTGTCATTTTCGAGACTGAGCTGGATGTTTCCCTGCAATCGTGAGGTCGGAGTGTTGCCGTCTGCATATCACACGCCAACTGTGGATTTTCGATGGCTACTTGAAGTGCGGTTGCACGTATTGACATTCTGGCTATGTGACATCCAACAGTGACAATCTCTCTCAAAGTCACTCAGTTTCTGTCATTTACTCTGCCGTCAGAACTAACTCATGTCCCTTAAGGGACACTTTCTTCTTTGGGAAGTGGTGAAAGTCGCAATGTGCAAAGTCTTTCATTTTTGAACTGCAATTTTTCATCTCTGAACTGTAGGCGCTGCAACGCCTCTGGTGTGTGGTGACTCGTGTGCGGGCGGACGTTATCGTACTCCAGAAGAGGGTCCAAAGCTACCATTCAATCCTGGTGTCGACAACAACTCCGGAATTCCTCTCCGACGGGTTCACCCAACTAGTCACGCGTTGGCGCAATGCGTGGAAAGGGATGGGGACTATGCCGAAAAGTGAAGAGTGCATTACGTAGAGGACAAATGTGAGCATAAGATACAAAAAGAATTTTGAAAATCGGTTAACAAATAAAAAAGTTACAGCCATGGAGACCTTATTTATCAATCGCCCCTCGTAACTTCTACTTTCTAGGAATAGAGTATATTTTCAAAAGACAATTGACAGTTTTTACATGATGCTATATGGCTGCAAAGACCATTTCAAAGCTATTGGTATTTTTAAAAGGTGTGTCTAAAAAGTTCCGTGAATGGATGGATGGATATCTCAAAAGCAACGTGAGGTAAACATGCGCCCAGCGCATGCGCAGGGAGAGACCAATGGAGAGACTGCACGTAGAAAGAAGTGCAAGCAACTGATGCAGATTAGTGTGCTATAGGCAGTCGATCAGCATATGTACGAAAACTTACGTCAACTGGAAATGATCCAATAAGAATTTGTCAAGGAAGGGCAAACCGTCAACGCCGAAATCTACGAAGCTGCTTTGAAGCGCTTACTGCTGCGTATCGAACGTGTTTGCCCACAGATGTACAGGAATGGAAAGTGGATCCTGCTGCATGACAACGCACTCCCACATACTGCGATCCGTGTACGCAACTTCTTGGCCCTACGCCGTGTAACTTATTGCACATCCACCGTATTCGCCTGATCTGGCGCCTGCAGACTTCTTTTTGTTCCCTCGCCTCAAGGGTCTTGAAGGGCACACGCTTTGCAGAATTAGACATCCGATGATATGTAACATCTGTGCTTCGATCGATCCCAAAAGAGGCCTTTGCCGACTTATTCCAGCAGCTTTATCAACGATGTCAAAAGTTAATACTCTGTGCAACGATGTTACTTTGAGGGTGAATAAAGGTATTTTCCATGTTCAGTTTTATTTGTTTTATGCTTCCATTCACCGAATCATCTAGACGGATCTTGTAATTAGCTTCTAAAATTATATGGTAATATTACCATACTACAGACACTGGCTAATGAATTAGAAACATCTGTGAATTATTCAAGCGATAACTTATCTATTTAAAAAGTAGTCAGGCGAGTCTAATCATAGAAGTTGATTAGCATGGGATTTAACTGACATAGAAAAGGGGACTCATTGTTGGCGCCCGTCCGGCTGGAGCCAGATTGAAACAACGAAGCAACTTAGTGGATTCTCCAAAGGTGTGATATCCAGAGTATTATTCAACAATTGACAAGTCTGTTCACGACTCACATCTGACAGAACTATGAGCCGGGAATTGAAACGGATTCAATCGGCAGTCGGGTGCCTGTATGAACACCAGTCAATTTTGCAGGAAACAACATTCTACTGTGGTATCTGGAACGCCCTGACTGGACATGACTGAAACAACATTATGTGGTCTGATGATAATAAAAATACAAAATAAATATTTTAAAGCACACACTTTCACCTTAAAGAGTGCAGTAAAAAGTAAAAACTCTAATTTAAAAAAAGGCAAAAGTGTGGTGGCGCGTTTATTTTATTATGTAGCATTTTCTTTTTAAAATATAATATTAAACGCGTCACCTTCTTGTAAAATTAATTTTTTACTTTTTACTCTTTAAGGTGAAAGTGTGTCTTACAATTTTTATTTTATATTTTTATTTTCTTCTTTTTAGTCTTTATTTAAAAAATAATAAGCTTTTATATAAATACAAAACCAAAAAAATCTTGGAAGTCTGCCCAGTTGGTTACATTTGTATCTCGGGAAAGCGTTTACAATACATTACATGGATAATCATAGACAATCCTCTCCACAAAGAAGTCGCGATCAATAACTTTGCTAGCACTGATGATCAAATTAACAACAATTACATACGACAAATAACAACGATAACAAACAAAAATACAGGCAGTCGTTATGTCATGATTGCAATGTATGGGGGAAGGTGGGGTTAACTGAGCAGTCATCTGATATTTAGCGGCAGAAAAGGGGAGTTTTGTAATTACTGCATTTTCAAGGAAGTGGTCGGCCATCTTTTACCCTATTTGTTATCCTGGTTACAACACGTGAAAGATACAGGAGAAAATCATTGGAAAATACAAGGTAAATGTAATTTTTTCGCTGATTTTACAGTCTAGCTATAAGCTTAATAATCTGTATGTTGCGGAAACCTAAATAGTGGAATAGAGAGCTTAGTCACTTTCGTTTAAAGACTCGCAGTGTATGTTTAAGTAGACGGCGAGAATTGACAGCCATCTTGGTTTTTTGTGAAATGGCCATGTGGGGATAACTGAGCCGGCTCATTTAACCCCACTACATCCAATGAAGATCTTTAGGCAAATAATAATGGTTTTTGGTTAAAATAAATGCACCAAAAACTCTTACGTAATAATCCAACTAATTCTTTAAATCTTGCATTAATTCTAGTTGATAGTGACCCTGAGCATGGATAAGAGCTGGAATTAATTCACACACATGATTCCATAGAAGAAACCAACAGGAACGATGACGAGATTGTTGAAGGAAGCTAGTAGTAGCCGGCAAAAGTGCACGGAAAAATCAGCTAGCAGCAGCCGAAATTTTGTGACACAGGTTGTTTAACCTTTGAAGACGGTTACAACGTGGAATTTTTAAAGAGGTTAACCTCTTCAACAAAGTTCGTTAAGGTAGATGAACTTCTGGCATTTGTCTCAAGCCAGGATGTAATAGCTAACCATCTGAAGCTTACTGCTACTGAAGGTTCGATCAGCCGATCAACAGGATTTTTGCACTTTTCAATCGATCTGGGGCACTACAGCATTTTTAATTCTTCATTATTAGTTTTTTTTGTGTTGAGCTTGTGCACCAATGCATACTTAAAACTTTAAGAGGTGTAAAAAGAATTAATTAAACAATTTATTTTTCAACGTTTTGTTGTGAATTTCATTTCGACTAAATTTCAATTAATCCCACGAGGCTGTTCAGTTAACCTCGTCTGTGAGGTTAACTGACACAACTAGAATGATATGCAATTTGGAATCTCAAAGTGTTTAGCATAATAGCTACGTTCTTAAATAATTTATGGAAGGTAAACAATAAACGTTTCTACATTTAAACAAAAATCGATTACATTAACGTTAAAATTTTTCATTATAAAGAAAACTGAAAACTGGCTCAGTTAACCCCACCTTGCCCTACATATTAATATTAAATATAAATAACTTACGAATAAATGAAAGACTAGTGAAACTAACGATTGAAACATGCATTGTGATCGATAAGATGCCGTTGGGGAAACTTGTAGAGCTGTAGGTAGTGAGGAAGTGGGTAAAATATTGATTACAAAATTTGCGCACAAACACACAAACAAGTGAAGTTCAATAAAAGTGTGTAAAAAGTATTTTGGTGGTGATGTCAAGCAATAGATTCAGTATACATTATCAAGACAGCTCAAGTTTCTGGTGGTGATATTTTGGAACTTCTACTCTTAATATGAAACTGGTCTCCTTATATTCATGGAATATCGTATGCGTTCCACGGACTAGCTGAATATTATTGCATTAAACCCGTCCTATAATTCTGCATTTTCGTCCTACATGTGACGACGCGACGGTTTGATAACAATCACCCGACGGTTAAATACCGACATTTAATCACGTCGATATTTAATCACTTGCCATTTAATCACCGGATACATAATCACGTGATTGTTTAATCACCGACGTTTAACCACCAAAAAATACGTGATTTTTGATTGGCTAAGAGCACATTCTGGCACCATGCCAGTTTTTTTTTATTGTACAGACTGTAATTTTTGACGCGACTTTTTAGCCAATTAAAAGTTAATCACGTGTCGCAGATTTACACATCGTCAGTTTCATTTTAACGGACAAGCTGTTAATGTATGACTGCATTTAAACAGTTATAATGAGTGAGAGGATTGTAACGTTTGGAAAAACTTCGAAAGACAAACTGTGTGTATTACACAAGCAATATGAATTTGTGAAACATCGAGAATACGTCAACGGGAACGTTCAGTGGCGTTGCAAACTTTACCAGAAATGTAAATGTAAGGCCCGTATAACAATAAAGAACGATGAAATTGTAGTTGATTACAATCCAGAACACAATCATGATGGCAACAAAGAATCAAGTTTATCACGGCAAGCTGTTGCTACGATGAAAGTGTGACATGTGATGTCAGTATGTTTTGTTTTAATTTTATTCTGTTGTTGCCATTATTTCTTGTGCAATAATTTTAAGATATTAATAGTATTTCATGATGTTATTGTATGTTTTGAAATTTTATTAATAATTATTTGATCGCAATAATAAAGCTTAAGTTTTTTTGTTTTTTTTTTTTTTAGCGAAGGTTTTAAGAATGATCGTCAACAATAAGTTCTCCTAATGGGTTAGCATCACGGTTTATAGATATTCATGGTCATCGAGCTCCATTGTTAAAATGAAGCTAAAGTTTGTAGCTCCAAATAGGGCGGGAACTCTATTGAAAAGTGGCGTTGCATGTACATTCGGCCCAAAAACTCCTGCAGCGCCGCCCTATCGACAGACAGAAAATTTACTTTCATTTTCAGTTTCAAAAACCTCTATCGCAGGTCACGGTCGGCCCTGATTCGATCTATGCGGCACCTGGCGCGATCTGTTTTCTTTAGCTTCTCGAACTCGAAACAATGGAAAATGGCCGAAGCTCGATGACCATGAATATCTATAGACCAACACCACCTCTACTCAAAGCCTGAGCGCGAAAATTTCATACATTGTTACATCATCATAAAAAGTCATCTTTAATCGCATTTCTACCAATAATAAGCCCTAAATTATGACTTCGTATCGTGATGTAACAATGTATGACGTTTCCGCGCTCAGGCTTTGTCTTTAGGTGGTGTTGTATCAACGCCACCTAAAAAAACAAAGCCTGATCACTGCGTCATCACACCTGTTGTAATCAACGTTTTTTCGTTTGTTTTAAACAATTAAAATTGGATTGTCAGCCCTGGTTTGATGACGCAGTCCACAGGCAGTGAGAAGGCTTTTGTTTTTCTCAGATGCTAAATCATTAGGAGATTGTTGCGTCTTTGTTTTTTTGGAATCTATGTAAATAGAAATTAAAAAGATGATTTTTGTTTTCTGACCGGTACGGTCGTGGTTTTAAGAGTAAGCTAAGAGGCATGGATGTTAAGCCTATTTTAGCGATCTCGTTTTGTTCAAGTTATGGATTGAATGATCGTCTCGCTTATTAAAATGCAAATAATTCACAACGATGTCGTTCCCATAACGGATGAACCAGTTTGATGGCATTTAAAGTCAATTTTTGTTGATTACCAATGCAATGTTGTCCTTCAAAGATAAGCTGCCTATGTTTGATGCGTGTGTTCGATGTCAACAACGATTGTTTCCCTGAAGTGTTCGGCAGTGAAGCTAGATTCTTTGAGAACTTCGTCGTGGTAAGTTTTTCATTAGCAATTTTGGTGAGTGACTTATTGTTTATTTTGACAGGCCCCCCGGGAAGATTGACAGAAGAAGATACGTTCAATTCGAACAATCGAACCTGATGTTTTTGTCATGTGATTTGAATAACGCAGGAGCATAAGTAAATACTGAGTGATGCTAGAAACTGCGAACAGTCCTTGGTTGAATTAATAGGAATAAAAAAAACACGAAAAAAAGCATTCCTTATGGAATTATAGTTTGTAGCCTCATGTGTCTAGCTATTAATGTTAGGCACAGCCAATAATAATAACTGGGTGTGAGGTGGCACAAGTGTCTCGCTATCAGCAACTAGTATTGTGAAGCACAATAAGAGTAGTTTTTTGAGCGCTTGTGTCTCCACTTGGGTGCTGATTATAGGGATAGTGAAGGTTAGCCCATGATTGGGAGTGAAGGGTTAATGTGCCCCCCCCCCCCTTCGAATTAATTAAAAAGGGTGCACACGGCGTTCTCCTTTACGTCGACTGTGACACATTACGCCACAGAGGTATACACTCACATCCCGTTAGTTAATGTTGGAGCAGCAGTGGCCTGGGTATTGTGATGCTAATCCAATGCAATTCAGGCACCGTTTAAAGCCACAGGCAGGGTAAATAAAAAGAAGTAACTGCCAAGGACACGAAGTTTGTTAGGAATTAAGATAAGTTTCAGTAGAATGTACTAGGGGCCCCTAATATATGTTGTTTACCAATTCATGAATTTACTTTTGTAGGAATTCAGAGTATGTATGAATAAATAATGGTAACAAGAATTTTCGTTGTTTTTAAATACCCCTACAATGCCCGGTGTTGTATCTTCGTCCTCTAGCAGGTCCCAAGAACCCGTGATCGCTCTCGGGTGAGTGTGGTGGTTACGTTGGGGAAGCCGCCATACAGACCCCCCCCCCCCCTTGGAACGTCACAAAAGACAAGATGGGAGAAATTTGAGATAAAACAAGAGCAGTCATATGCTCTGTAAGTACAAATATCGAACCGCGTGTGCTGACGGCATTACCGAAAAAAAACATCGCTTAAAAGAACCTTGCAGCCAGAGACTGTTAAGATAATGAGACTGGACAATTTTTACTTTTCCTATACTAAAATCTGTAACCAAACCATATTTATTGGTGGCTCCTTCTGGAAAATGTTGCTCAAACTTAAGGGGCTGTTATTATACACTATATGACCAAAAATATCCGGACGCCCCTCACAGATCATCGATTGGCCCAATGTCACATGATAATGACTTGCACATCATTTAAATAGCTTCCCACACCTTCAGACACAACTCTGCTTGGACATTGGCAAGAATGGGTCGTTCGGCAGAGCTCAGTGAGTTCCAACGTGGAACCATCGTTGGATGTCACCTATGTGGCAAGTCCGTGCGTGACATTTCCAGCCTTCTTCAGATACCAAAGTCAACAGTAGGCGATGTCATTATAAAATGGAAGACCCGGGGATCAACAACAGTTCAACAACGTACCGGTAGACCCAAGAAACTAACGGACAGAGACCGTCGAGTGCTTCGTCGTGTCACCCGCAGCAACCGCAAGTCCTCGGCGGAAAAAATTGCCACAGAGTTTCGAAACGCCTCTGCAGATGATGCCAGTACCATGACAATTCGTCGGGAACTGCACACGATGGGATTCCATGGCCGTGCTGCTGCCCACAAGCCCCACATCAGCAGGGTCAACGCCAAGCGACGTCTGGAGTGGTGCAAAGCCCACAGAAACTGGACAATGGACCAATCGAAACGTGTAATGTGGACAGACGAATCTCGCTACACACTCTGGCAATCCGATGGACGAGTTTGGGTTTGGCACATACCTGGAGAACGCTTCTTACCTGAGTGCACATAGCCCACAGTCAAGTTCAGAGGAGGAGGAGTCATGGTGTGGGGCTCATTTTCATGGTACGGGCTGGGCCAGCTCGTTCCTGTGCAAGGAATCATGAACTCCGACCGTTATCTGAATGTTTTGGACAACTGTGCACTTCCAACGTTGTGGCAATTTTTCGGAAACGGGCCATTTCTCTACCAACACGACAATGCTCCGTGCCACAAAGCGAGGCGTGTACAGCAGTGGTTTGCGGACTCAGGGGTCGAAGAAATAGGTTGGCCGGCACAAAGTCCCGACCTCAATCCTATAGAGAGTCTGTGGGATGAATTGGAAAGACGCTTGCGGGCCAGATCACATCGGCCAACTTCTGTACCTGAACTGATTCTCGCTCTTCGGGAGGAATGGAGGAACATTCCGGAAAGTACCTACCAACATTTGGCGGAAAGTCTTCCCCGAAGGGTGGAAGCTGTGATTCGGGCAAAGGGATGTGCAACGCCCTATTGATTTCCATGAAATCGTGGCTAGAGCGCAAACGTGCATGTGTCCGGATATTTGTGATCATATAGTGTATGACGTATACCAGTTACTATTATGCGACGTGTACCTTTTCCAGTTGCTTACTTTGTTTATTTTACTGCATCTTTATATTCGTTATATTTATTAATTTTTATTTATATATTTTTATACAATTTATGGTGAAAAGGAACTTTGTTTTGGATTTCCATTAAAAGAAGAATGGTGAGAGAGGATTATTTTTTTTTTAAATCACGTAAGCAAAGAATGAGTAAAAGTTTAGAGATACGTTTCCTAATGTTCTCGGATGATGTCTATTCATGCTCTGAATTTATGTGCGTTATTTATGTAGCATATTTCTCTTTATCATTTGCATTAATGTCTCTACGGCCATCTGTTACCTATATTCATCATCATGGGACTTTTTTTACAACTGAATTTCTCAAACAATTAATTTCTGAAAAATATGGTAAATCATTTACTTATTACGTAGAGATCACACCCTAATAAAATTAGAGCAAGAATGCGACAGGACTGACCAATATCATCTGAGAAAATTAGGGAACGCTACTCTAAATATTTAATCATTCTTTGCTTATGGAAATCCAAAAAAAGAAAGTTCCTTTTTACCATAACGATTCATACAAAATTTGGCTGCGCAAAATTTACGAGCAATTATCTTAACAGCAGAGATTTAAATGTTACGTTAGTATAAATGCTGTCTACCGTCACCGAGCACAACGGTCATCTGAAATTATTCATCTCTCGTTTTCACCAGAGACGATCAATTAGCGTTTAAATCGAAACAAAAACTGTAAATTCGAAACTTAGAAGCGCCACCTGGATAATGTTGCCCAAGCTCTAAAACAGGAAGTGGTTACAAGATAAATGATGAATTGGGTAGTCTCTTTCTCCGACTGTCTCTGCTTGCAGCGAAAGCGCCGCAAATTGCAGTCAGAGTCAGGTTCAATATCTTTGCCACCAACACCAATAGATACGAGTTTTGACATTCCTCACGAATTTCAGCACCTGATATTGATTGATTCAGGAACTGGTAATGATCGATTAATTATTATGGGCAATAGGGAGCTACTGGGTGGATTGGCCAGATCAAAATTATGGCTAGCTGATGGAATCTTTAAATTATTTCCTTCAATCTTGTTTCAACTATACACAAAACATTTTGAACTTGTGCCTGGAATAAATCCAGTTGCCATTTACTGTCTTGTACAAAACAAAACTCGAATCGTTTATGATAGCATTTTAGATGCAATTAAAGAAATTATTCCACTGGCTGCCCCTGATAGAATACTACTAGATTTTGAAAGAGCAGCAAGAAATGCATTTCAAGCAGCATTTCCCAATGCAAATATTATGGGATGCTATTTTCACCTTAGTCAAAGTGTCATACGTAAAGTTAAAGAAATTGGTATGAAAGTTGACTACGAATCAGATGACTTAAAAATGGCCATTCGTTGTTTACCAACCTTGGCTATGGTATCTTCAGCAGATGTTACTGAAGCGTTCCTTATACTATATTTTTATAAGTAGGCTTCGGATTTGCATATAATACATATTTTCTTCCCGAACAAGTAATTCGCTCAAATGATGTTTTTAAGCACTTTTAGTCCCTTCTGGGCCTTCTAACTTGAGTTTTATTGTACATAAAAATGCATATTTCTGACTTTAGCGCATATTTCTTACAACTACAGTTCATTTTTATCCAAGTATTTGCTGCTGAACAGGTAAGTTTTACTGCATATTTTGACTTTTTTTTTTTTTTTAGCGCATATACCATATTTGCGCATACTCTTGCACTTTTTAGTGCATTTAAATCCGAACTCTAATTACAAATAAAATGCTACTAGTTTATCTGTGGTTCAGTTGATTTTTCCGAATAGATTGGCCATTTATTTTCCAGTAATGTGTTCAATTTAAAAGAATCACTGGAGAAAATGTATCATCATATCATTATATTTCATAAATTTGTTTTTGGATCAACACTTTATTAAGAGTCGTGTCAGTATTTTATCATTTAAGCATACTTATGTAGGCCCTGCTCCTTTATTTTCTTTCCAGTATTGACACTTTCAAGTATTTAATTAAAAACACCATTTGAGTGAATTACTAGTTCGGGAAAAAATAAGCATTACATGCAAATCCGAAGCCTACTTATAAAAATAAAGAGCACAGATCTTTTAAGTTTTTGCATTACAATAAAAACGACATTTTCAGTTTATGGTTTGGTTTGGTTTGTTTGGTATTAACGTCCTTTTCAACTGCCATGGTCATTTCAGGACGGCGTTATAGGGGCCGCAAATTTTGCCTCGCAAGGGTTCTTTAACGTGCAGCCGGCAAACGACTACTGAGGGACCAACGGCTTTTCTTTCCTTCTGAAGGAAGTGCTTGATCTCAGGATTTTCCCCCTGAAAAAATCCTCGTCGTCCTCGGCCGGGGTCGAACCCGCGTCCTCGGGCATTTTCAGTTTATGAATTAAGCTAATTTTGAATTAATAAAAAGGGTATGAAAAAAATATAAATAACTTATTAATATATCAGAACAAACATATAGATAATTATATGTAATATTCTGCAATAATATATAAAAATTTTATCAAAAATTTCAAATAAATAAAAAGAATGTTTATTTTTGCTGTGTTCATATGCTTTTCCTTTGAAGCAAGGTCTAGGAGTGATCCATTTACCCGCATAAGCAATCCTCATTTCATATCGTTGTTGGCTGACCACGCTTCGTAGAAGCGGCGTCGGATTAGGGCTCAAAATAGAGCTTGGGATTTAGATGAAGAGCTCGCAATTGCGAATTATATTGTTGGATTTCTATATTTAGGCAAAGATCAGGTAAAGTAAATCATGTCGTTAAAAAAAATCAAGTTGTTAAAACAGGTTTTGTGGTTGTAATCTTGCATGTACGCTATACCATGGATGAAGAAAAGATGGATGGGACACTCCATTGCCGTCCTCAGTGAGTTTGATTTTGGGGCGACATCTGGAGCTTTGCGTAGTACTAAATATAATCATCTGCTTACATTAGATTAATAAAATTAAAAATAGACTAAAAACAATAAAATAAAAAATATAAAAAAAACTTTCTAAGCACACTTTTATCTTAAAAAAA
Organism: Rhysida immarginata; assembly: GCA_023313115.1. Taxonomy (NCBI): domain Eukaryota; kingdom Metazoa; phylum Arthropoda; class Chilopoda; order Scolopendromorpha; family Scolopendridae; genus Rhysida; species Rhysida immarginata. The sequence goes on from JAHWFO010081857.1 coordinate 757,247, forward strand.
CACTTAATATATGAATTTCTTTTTTAAAAAATTTCTAGTACTACGCAAATCGAAACGATGATGGTGAAGTTTGGGTTTAGTACTACGCAAAGCAGAAACTGAAACTATTTTTCTTTATTTCCCAGACAGATTTGGTTTAGTACTACGCAAATCCAGAGAGCGCCACTGAAAAAAAACTCACGCTCGACGCATAGGAGTGTCCCATCCATCTTTTCTTCATCCATGGCTATACTCAAGGAGGCTGCCTGGTTATAACAACCAGCTCCCTCTGCAGTCAAATTTCCGAAAAGAAATAAACCGTTTAAAATTGTAAAGCTTAAACCATTTGTTCACGGTTTTACCCACTTAATCGACATACTGTATACGTATTTCGAGCCCTTTGGGTTCATTATTCAATGTCAAAATGACAATCTGGTGCTACAATTTTCAATTTCTGATGTAGGGTTTCCGGTTAAGTGTTATTGTCGCTTATAAATCGACAATTCACACTTAAACGATAATTTTAAGTGCAAGTATAGTTATGGTTGCAATCATACATTATCCTCTAGTTTAAAGCATTTTTCGAAGACATCGAAAAGCTCAACATTCGAAAATCATTTCCTGAAATTCAAGTTCTCATTTGTGGGTAAAGAAAGTTTTATAGCAGTATTAAAAAAGTCTGATGGCAACCCATTGGACTTAAAGCTTCTTCCCTCCCCCAAACGTAATCTTGATTTTTGCGTTTAACTAAGTATTGAATGATTTTTAACAAATTTTAAAAGAAGTTTTCCTTAGCATTATGCTTTCTGAAACTGGAAAGAAAAAAACTTTCCAATGCCAGAATGCTATTAAGCTCAAGTGCTTTGTGTACTCTTACTTTGTTGCGAATTTCATCCATTCTGCTTTGAAAGTCCGACTTGTAACCTTGTTCTGCGCCCATATAAGTGGTTTCCAAAGAGAAGATGAGGTCGGCCATATACTCCATATCATCAGTGTATGTTTGTTTAATTCGACTGCTTTGACTCTGAAAATCGTCCACTAGAGCATTTTTGTCCGTCTCGAAACTGTCCGATAGTAGCTCTAGTCTCTCCTTCTGAATCTCTAGCAAAGATAAAGAGAAGACAATTAAGCGCACAACAGTCCGTATTCAACAAAATGTTCATTCTTTCAAGTGAATCCACAGTGCGTGCCTCACCAGTTATAATTGTCCATCGAAATTGCAATTAAATATTAAAATTAAGGAGACAGGGCAAATAATTCCGAAATATTGAGAAGAAAAAGTTTTAAAATATAAAGTTTAAAACAAACATTTTGTAGAGACTATGATATCTGTAATGTACTTCACTGTGATTTGGTATTAAATCATCTTTGTTTTCAAGCTCAATCAAGGATCGTAAAGAAAAAATGACTGATAGGCAAACATGGTGATAATCTGGAAGAGGTGTCGAGGTTTGCTGGAGTACAAATAGTGGAAAAAGATTGAAAACAACTAAGCGAAATAACAGTGACAAAGTCAATTATGACAAATTGGGACCATAGCCATTTGAACCGATTATCAAGTACTGAACAGTTTTCAAACTCATCAAGAACTGTAGGGCCTCCGAGAGAAATTTTCGGCCCTACGACAAGTCTGTGGTCCGGGCCCCACTTAAAAAATCGCATCACTTTGGTGTAATTAATAAAAAGCATTAATAAAATATATGCTGGTACGTCTGCTTTGGATAGTCATCAGCAGACTCAGGTGGTAGTCTGCGAACTATCGGACACGTTGTGTCGGGTTCCGATGGTCGGGCCCTTTTCAATGCAGAGTCCGCGATAAAAGTCTCAGGTGTTATTCCCTCTCGGCGGTGTAATGATAGACCCAGTCATACAATTTCAGAACGAACTACATCCATTAAACATTTTCAGACATATGCCACGGACACGTCCAAATGCGCAAGAAAAGTCGCTTGACATGGGCCAAAGAGCAATGTCACTGGACCTTCGAAGTTTGGTGATGCATAATGGGGGTCTGGCGAATCGAGATTTTACTTACATTTCAATAATGCAGTTTGCTATGTAAAAAGTGGGGAAGCCTTCAAAGAGAAAGTGTCCAAAGAGCAGAGCAGGAAGGAAATGCCACCTTTTAGGATTATGTTTTAAGACTGGTATTTTAGTTGAGGTATCCAATCGCATTAAATCGGCGCTTATGTGATATTGTTAAATAATGTGGCGTTACCATTTGTTCGAGTTCTCAAAAAGACCAATTTGTGAATCCGCAATTTCAAGATAACAGCTGTCCGTCGCGCCAACGACTGTTAACGACCTGTTTGAATAATACTAGACAGGCCCTTAATATCATCGAGGAAATTTGGATAGGATGTAAAGAATGATTGACCCAAAGAATCCTTTTATCAAGGAGTAGGCCAAATTCGATAATGAACATGATGCTCAGTGCTACTGATAATATTCATAGCCTGCCTAGAAAAATCCAAGGCGATTTAAAGATGGTGATATAACTTCATATTAATGAAAACAGTGAGTATTTCGTAATTTTTTTGTCGAGTGTGTTTATCTTATGCTAAATATATATTTTTAATGCTAAAATGTTGAAATTTACTATAATTGATGCCGTACAAAGGCTCTTATTTATGCATAGAACACAAGAAAGGAAATTCAAGAGCAAAACCAACCAATAAGTTTGTCGATGTTGTACAGGTGTCCCCCGATGGCAATGCGGTGCTGTTCGTCCGAATTATCGATGGCTTCTGTCAGATTTTTGATAACGTGCTCCTTTCGGTCGACGACGCGCTCGAACGTCTGGCTGAGGATTTCGATGTCCTGTCGTAGTTCGTCTGATTTGATATCGCGTAAAATTGATCGCCATTTATTAGTCAATTTTGTGTCGTTCAAATGTGATTGTCGCAATTCCTTCCCGGCTTTCAGCTGTAGAAAAAGAAATTCATCTTAAAGAAAGCAACAAACAATACAGGGCATTTATTGGTTTATCTTTTAACAAAAATACTTTCTTAGTATACAGGGTGTCCCAAAAGTTCTTTACAAACTTTATGTGCTGGTCTGTCCGACGATGACGAACAAATTTTACATAGGAAGTTGTGTCCAAAAAATCAATCTGTGAGGTGCTACAGCATTTTGACCGGCACGCAAAAAAGAGACATGCAAAAAAAAGTTAGCCTGCAAACAGGTGTGTGTTTGTGTTTGTGTGTGTGTGTGTGTTTGTGTGCGTAGTATGTTGCGACCGATGTGGCTCAGAAAGCTCTGCGGTGCAATTATCCAAACAATGGTTGATTTGGCAGCGTCTCGCTACTTGTCCATTTCCATCCACGGCCCCATAAACGTAATACTTATCGACCAGTTCTTCATTACTGAACTGATGCATCCTGGTCCTGCAACGTCCTCGCCTGAAATGATCCCGCTTTCCGCTCTCTAATACGCCTGCGCACATTGCCCTCTAGAGGTAGCTGATCACGTTTTCGGACAACTTCCTATGTAAAACTTGTTCGTCATGTTCTGACAGACTAGCACGTAAAATTTATAAACGGTCTTTTGGGACACCCTGTATAGTAATCATACTTTATAATATACACTGAGCTGCCACTTTATTAGGAACACCCCACAAAATATGCTAATTGAATGACCGCCTGATTTGCATGTCATATGATCACAAATCAAAGTATAAATATCCTGAAGCAACGTCTCTAATTGAAATCGTAGCAAAAATGAGGAAAACCAATGATCTGACTGACTTCAGCATGGAATGGTGGTAGGTTTAAGACGGGCTGGAATGAGCATTTCAGAAACTGCGACTTTCCTGAACATTTCACGTACCGTACAGTTATAAGGTATTACCGAGAGTGGGTCAAGGAACAAAGTAACACTTATCTATCGTGACTCCTATGGATAGTAAACATTCGATGATGAAAGAGGACAGAGAAGAATGTCAAGACTTGTGCGCGAAAACAGAAAGGCAGCAGTCGCATAAATTGTTTCTCATTACAACTCAGGTAGCCAAAATACAGGATGAGTTTAAAGTCGCGCACATCAAACTTTAATGCGCCGTAATTCAGTGCACACGCATTGTGTTCCGATTTCCTCGGTAGATGGCAGTGCACATTGTTTCGAATGTATTTCAGTAGGTATCAGTGATCTGCTCAGAGACTTCATTTGTGAAGCGTTTGGTGTTCAAAGGTGCGGCATGTTTTACCAGGAACAGCGAATACGCGTCTATTGAATGAATTTTTCGAACAGCGCTTCATTTCCCGGAGATTATGGCCCCCTCGCTCGCCAGATTTATCACTCCCTGATTTCTTCCTATGGGGTTATCTGAAAAATGTGGTTTATGTGAACAGTCTACAGTACATTGGATTGCTGAGCTGAAAACGAACATCACAATAGTCATTTCAAACATCAATACTGCCATTCTTCGCAGAGTCTCACGAGATCTGGTAAAACGAACACGCTTTTGTATTAGCGATAGAGGAAGTCATTTCGAACTTTTATTACAACACCTAAAGTTTGTCTGCGAAAAATAAAAGCCCTCATTTCATCTAATCTGTTATACTTTACTTCCATTTAAATTTTCAAATGGGACTTATACGGGCAGCTAAAACTTGATATGCGCGACTTTAAGGTCACTCTGTACAATATCACAAAACGGACTAGTCGCACCCTGGCTCGAATGGGTTACCAAAGCCGAAGAACATCTCGGGCCCAGTGCTGTCAGAGAAAAACAAGAAAACGCAAACCTGCACAAGGATTAGACCATTGAGGAATAGGAAAAAGGATGCCTGGTCAGACGAATTGCCGTTCCTGCTGCATTATGTAGATGAAGGCTTAGAATATGGCAAAAACAATATGAAGCCATCGACCATTTTGCAACAAGAATATTTGAAAATATCTGGTGCGGACTTTGCAAAATAGTGGGGATGGAGTAATGGTGTGGGGAATATTTTCTTGACATGAATTGTGTCCTTTAATATCTGTGGATGGTCTTTTGAACGCCAAAGCATACATAAACATTGTTGCAGATCAAGTTCAACCCTTCATACCCACAGTTTATCCGCAAACAAATGGCTCCTTCTAGCAGAATAATGCATCAGCACACAGAGCCAGAATCCCTATGGATTGGTTCCAGGAACATGACCGAGTCCCCTTTGATGCAGTGGCTGATTCAATTTCCAGATCCCAAACCCATTGAACATCTTTGGGTTGAGCTGGAAAAGACCGTTCGCTCTTTGTGTATATCACTTCCATAGAATCTTCAGGAATTGCGTGAAGGTCTATGTCTGCATGAGCCAACATTCCTGCTGAAGGTTTCCAGCTTCTCGTTAAATCCATTTCCAAACGAATACAGGCGGTTTGAGTGCTAATATAGGTGTTCAACCAACACCACCTCTACTCAAAGACTGAACGCGAAATTTTCATGCATTGTTACATCATAAAAAGTCATCTTTAATCGCATTTCTACCAACAATAAGCTCTAAATTATGACTTCGTATCATGATGTAAAAATGTATGACGTTTCCGCGCTCAGGCTTTCTCTTTAGGTGGTGTTGGTTCAACACGCTACTAAACAGGTGTACCTAATAAAGTAAGTGGCAGTTCAGTATAGAACTGAATGATTATTGTCTCTAAGATAAAGGAATAAAAACAACATCACACAAAAAAAGACCTTTCTGTCTAAGAAAGTGAAATAAGAATACATCACATGAAAATAAACGAGGCCTTTCGGTCATTTTATTCAAAGACCTTCTTCAGGTATAAACTTTTCGAAAGTATTAACTGATTTTATCCATCAGTAAAAGTTAAAGAATATAAATTTAAATAGAGCTGGTAAGTATGAGATCAGTTCCTGGCCAGTTGCCTAGCGATTCCAAATATTAGGTTTAACAATGTAGTGTAAGGCCATTGGAAAGCATGGAAAGTTAAACCTAAGTTTGGAATCGCTAGGCAACAGGACAGGAACTGACGTCACTACTTACCAGCCGAGGCCAACGACAGACAGGCCAGGGCACTCAAAAGTCACATGATCATCGGGGTCCGGCCAACAATTCATCCTTCATTGTCTCCAACTTGGATTTTCACAATAAGTATTTTTTCGTTTGTTGGAAACAATGAAGGATGTATTGTTACCCGAACCCCGATGATCATGTGATTTTTGAGTGCCCTGGCCTGTCTCTCGCTGGCCTCATTACCAGCTCTATAGTTATATTATCAAAAAGCATTGATACATCTTCTGATTTTTTCTGTAAATTGAAATATTTTAATTGTTACAATCATAGCATAGTCAAAACATTGTACATTGTTATTTTGTAGCACAAAAAAAAAATAAATAAATAAAATATAAAAAAATTTTTGAGTATCAATTTTTTTCTATTCTCTTGAAGAATAGGGGTGCTGCAGATTGTTTGCCCCTCCTCTCCCTATCAATGATGTACCCACCACTATTTTGGAGATGATTTCCTCGAAGATTAAAGTTTTGAACGTATTTGTAAATAATATTTTATAATATTGACAATAATGAAAAGTTGAAAGGCAAGTCGTGCACGAACTTTTGTTGGCCAACAATAAAGATTGAAGATAGATTTGATGCGGTAGATTCACAGTGGAACTGTTGCTAGGAGACAGTTTTTTTTTGGTTGGAAAAATATACAGGAATATATGACGATTTGTTTTGAAATGAGGACAGGATGGACGCGGAGTCAGACCGTGACCACCGAGAGAGAAGGCCTCCGCAATGAAACTAAATACATTGTTACATTATCATAGATAGTGCAAATTCAGGGCTTATTATTGGTAGAAATACGAATAACAATGCACTATCTATGTGATGCAACAATGTATTCAGTTTCATTGCGGAGGCCTTCTCTCTCGGTGGTCACGGTCAGACCATAATGAAGCGGTGCTTCTGGACGTCATAATTGAGAATGAAGCTACTTCTCAAACCATTATAAGTTCCTTCTTTTCTTGGAGACCCCTTCAGTCTGCGGGATAAAGGCGATGTCAGTATACTTTACAATGCAAATATCCGTAAATCGGGAGTTCTAAAAAAATTCGGTTGGAATGTGCGAGACCGTAAGCTCAACGGAAGAAGTCTCAAGCAGAAGCCTGCGTGGATGCCAGAACGCTGTTATTCCGATCTTCAGCCAACTCTTACTCGACTTTAAACCACGCTTTTGGAACAGTAGTCCGGTAAGGTGTATAAATATTTGGGCCATAGAACTTGCATCGACCCTATTCTATCTCGAGCTTTCGTACATTGCAGATAATGAAAGAAACCGGTTCTACTCCTTAAGCCGATAACCCTTTTCTGGAATTTGAATCCAAACAAAATTCAAAATTTCACCAATACTTACATCTCATGACTTCAAACAAAAACAAACAGGTGTGTATTTAGGTTAAGGTTGACGGTCCCTAGTCACTTACCTTCGCGCCCCCCCCCCCCACCCACTTCGTTTCCACTTACCCGTCCCCTGTCAATTGGACGCCCTTTGGTCTGACAACCCCCTACGACATGCGTATCTAAAGAAAGAGACAACGAATAGGATTAATTGAGTTTATTAAGAAAATTAGCATTAGGCGGAAACTGCAATCGTCCGGAAACTATTGTTGAAAATAACTTACCTTTTCAAAAGAGGTTCATCAATCAATCCCCAAAGAACTCCGAACGTCCTCACTAATGACAGAGTGTTTAGTTCCTTTGTTGAGAACTTTGAATTACATATTTTAAACATATCTCCAAAAGTTATTTGTTCTTTTGGAAAATTATTGACCTAGGAAATACATATATTTGTTAAAGGACTTCTGTCCGAATATTGACCTAATATTGTTTTAATGAATTCAAACTTACCTTTTTTTTAAATTCTGTCAATACCGCGAGCCAAAAGGGTCTTCCCCCTAGGAGATGAATAAATCGCATATGTATGGTTTGATCAGTTTAATAAAGCCCCGGCTATTTTGCCAGAAGTTATTGTTTTGTATTTGTTGCTGTTAGGATAAGTCCTCACCCGCCTCCCTCACTCTGTCTATAGAAAGTATTGATAGTGAGAGGGCCCATCTCTTACATGATGACAACTACAGGGGACAACACATTCCAGACGACAGACGAGCCTTACCCCACCGAATATTGGTAGACGGAGCCGAGATCACTCGGGAAGCTCTAGGGCGAAATTTGGGCGTTACAATTTATTAATATAGATAATTGATTAAGGATACTTTTACAAAATTAGAGGCATCATTATATCTGAAGTTGTGAATAATTAAAAAAAAAAATCAAAACTATATTATAAATTAATACAGTAAAAGGAAAAGACTTAAAAGAACATCATTATATAAGTCATAATTATAATATTTCCCTATGTACAATGTATTGACTATACTATGATTGTAACAATTTAAATATTTCAATTTACAGAAGAAAATCAGATTATGTAACAATGCTTTTTGACAATACAACTATTTAAATTTATATTTTTTAACTTATACTGATGGATAAAATCAGTTAATACTTCCAAAAAGTTTATTTATACCTAAAGAAGGTCTTTGAATAAAATGACCGAACGGCCTCCTTTATTTTCACGTGATGTATTCTTATGGGTATGCACTGCTAAAACGTGCCAAACACAAAAACACACTCACAAAGAAACATATACACACTTTTCCTAATCGTCTGAATGCTTGTTAGGGAGCTGAAGGAAGACACGTGTAACTCCTTTGCCTCATCGAGAGAGATTGCCCTATCTATATCGTCTATTATATCCATTTCCTGTTCATTGTTACTAATTCTTGGACACGAATGTTCTATCATTGCATCATCATTTTATGTTCATCGTTATAATTCTTTGAAAAGAACTTTCTATCATTGCATCATCATTTTATGTTCATTGTTATAATTCTTGGGAACGAATGTTCTGTCATTGCATCATCATTTTGTGCTCATTGTTATTGGTGAATTGCGTGTTGATATCATTGTTGATACCTGTTGTTGCACATAGTTTGCCTTTCATAGTTGGTCATGAGATATATTGTTGTTCCATGCAGTGTTTGTGAATTGCGTGTTGATACCATTGTTGATACTTATTGTTGCAAAAACTTTGTCTTGCATTGTTGGTCATGAGATATTTCTCATTAATATGCCCTGCCATAACCATGAATATCGATTTTTTAGCAATAATTATTATTTTTCCGAAATCTGCGGTAGACAGTGACCTTCCTCATGCTTTGAAGGTCAAGTATGCAAAATTCCATCAAGATCGGAATAAAACTGTAGATTTGTATAAAAAACAAAAACAAACCCACCCACAAACAAACATCCTTCTTTATACAGGGTGTTTTTGAATTGAGTACAGATTTTTTGAGAGATGATAGAAGAGGTCCTTAGAAGTATTTTTTGTCATATGAACATGGAGTCCCCGCAGCTCCGTTTACTTACAATACTGCATTGAACAATCAAATGACACCGGGACGCAGTGTGCGTTGATAGGCCTAGATTATTTTATTTTTAACAATTAACAATTGGGAAGAATTCTGTTGGGATAACGTTCAGCATACAAACGACTTGCACCATCCATGGTACCAGCAGCACCGAGAGACAGATGCATGTCTGCATAATCATTCCATGTAAAACGATTCATACTGTTTGTTTAACTTTACACATGTAAAAAGTACATCAAGTGAACTTTTTAAAACAAATCTTTACCTACTGCTTTCCCAGAATGCGATTAGTTCATTTACATATGGACTAATCGTATTTTACAAAGGGGTTGGATACCATGGAATCTCCTTGACAAAGTTTGTCCTAAGACTTTTCAACAAACAAGCACGTGCACCTTGAAATTTCTTTGCAAACAATTACTTTAAAATTTATTACAGTAGATTGCTTGTGTTAATTGTTAAAAATAAAATAATCTAGGCCTACCAACGCACACTGCAAACCGGTGTCATTTGATTGTTCAATGCAGTATTGTAAGTAAACGGTGCAGCGGGGACGCCATGTTCATATGACAAAAAATACTTCCAAGGACCTCTTCTATCATCTCCCATAAAATTTGTACTCAATTCAAAAACACCCTGTATATATAGATAGACTAGCAGAGGACCCGGCGTTGCCCGGGATAATTACGCTTGTAGGTAAACACACACACATACACAAAGAAACACACACTTTTCCAAATCATCTGAACGCCTGTTAGGGAGCTGAAGGAAGACACGTGTACCTCCTTTGCCTCATCGAGAGAGACTTCCCTATCTATATCGTCTATAATATCCATTTCCTGTTCATTATTAATAATTCTTGGAAACGAATGTTCTGTCATTGCATCATTTTATGTTCATTGTTATAATTCTTGGAAAGGATTGCTTTATCATTGCATCATTTTGTGCTCATTGTTATTGGTGAATTGCGTGTTGACACCATTGTTGATACATATTGTTGCACAAACTTTTATTTGCATTGTTGGTTATGAGATATATATTGTTGGTCCGTGCAGAGTGTAAATTGCGTGTTGATACCATTGTTGCAAAAACTTTGTCTTGCATTGTTGGTAATGAGATATTTCTCATTAATATGCCCTGCCATAACCATGAATATCGATTTTTTATCAATAATTATTAATTTTTCGAAATATGAGATAGACAGTGACCTTCCTCATGCTTTGAAGGTCAAGTATGCAAAATTTCATCAAGAACGGAATAAAACTGTAGATTTGTATAAAAAACAAACAAACCCACAAACAAACATCCTTCTATATATATAAAGAAGGATGTTTGTGGGTCTGTCTGTCAGTGGGTCTGTCTGTGGGTCTGTCTGTGGGTACGTTTTTTATACAAATCTACAGTTTTATTCCGATCTTGATGAAATTTCGCATACATGACCTTCAAAGCATGAGGAAGGTCACTGTCTACCTCAGATTTCGGAAAAATAATAAATATCGATAAAAAATCGATATTCATGGTTATGGCAAGGCATATTAATGAGAAATATCGCATGACCAACAATGCAAGACAAAGTTTTTGCAACAATGGTATCAACACGCAATTCACAAACACTCTGCACGGACCAACAATATATATCTCATGACCAACAATGCAAATAAAAGTTTGTGCAACAATAGGTATCAACAATGGTTTCAACACGCAATTCACCAATAACAATGAGCTCAAAATGATGATGCAATGATAAAGCAATCCTTTCCAAGAATTATAACAATGAACATAAAATGATTATGCAATATGGATAAGTTTCAATTTGTAACAATGCATAGAATTCCTGTTATTCAGGCTTTTCTTAGAAAAGAGAGTTCTTAGTACTTAACAATTTCTTGAAAATCTTTAAAAATGATCAGTAACTGGAGATAATGGAGAGTTAGCAGACTATTGAGAAAGAGTGGAAAGACGACAGAGGAAGCACTCCTTTAGCTCCGTGATGTATTGAGCAAATGGGAAGCAAGTAAATAGAAGAATCGGCGACCGCTAGACTGCACAAAGTGATGAATGGCCAAATTTTGCTTCAACACATAGAGAGAAGAGTGGAAATTGCAACAACACTAACTATACATCTAAGGTAAGATTACGTGAGTAAGAAATTATCTAAAATAGCAGTGGCATCCTTGGAGAGGTCCAGCCATTGTGAGCCTTTAAAAAGGTTTTTTTCGAATTTTCATTAAGAATTTTTACTGTATTAATTCTAAGCATTTTCATGTGTTTATTTTTAAGATATTGCAAAATTTATTTTAATTTTTGAGATTGTTCTGCTTACATCCCAAGTGTAATAATCCCGGGCAACGCCGGGTACCTCTTCTAGTCTTTATATATATAGATAGAAGATTGCGCGCTGATGCCGTTGTTGATGAGAACACGACGGGCCTATTGTTGCAAAAATTTTGCCTTGCATTATTGGTCATGAGATATGTTGCTGGTCCGAGCGTAGTGTGAATTGCGTGTTGACACCATTGTTGATACCTATTGTTGCACAAACTTTGCCTTGCATTGTTGGTCATGAGATATTTCTCATTAATATGCCCTGCCATAACCATGAATATAGATTTTTTAGCAATAATTATTATTTTTCCGAAATCTGCGGTAGACAGTGACCTTCCTCATGCTTTGAAGGTCAAGTATGCAAATTTTCAGCAAGATCGGAATAAAACTGTAGATTTGTATAAAAAACAAACAAACAAACCCACCCACAAACAAACATCCTTCTTTATATATATAGATTGTAAAAATTTATCAATATATATTACGGATTAAATTTGATAAATATTTCAGCGAAAATTTAAGAAGTCCTTCCGTGGTTAAATGCTACTTGGCTGTATTTTCGGATATTCAGATTATTTTCAGTTCTTTTTAAAATTATTCATGATGTGCACAAGACATCAGCGAAAACTTATACTGTATATACATTTATATACCTGAAATACATCTTTTAAAATATAATATAAAGAATTTATTTTCGGGGGTGGGGGGCTGAGGACTGAGGGGGGCTGGCCAACCCCCTGTAAACTCCTGAAGTTTAGATGGTGTTGGGCACTTGAAGCTAGCCGTAGAAGTTGAACCTCATGTTATCGGACTTAGCACTGCTGCGGACGCTCCGTGCGGACGCTACGCACGCGGACTCCGCACCCGCATGTGATGTTTTCACAGTCATGCGGACGACTATGCGGACGGATGCAGCTGAAAATAGCAGCCCGTTTGAGGTTATAAACATATCCCTGTTTGAGGCTATAAAAAACCACATTGCTGGAAAATTACACGATGAGCTCGCTGCAATTACATATTACAGCTATCGCAGCCTATTACATATTCAGAAAAAGAAATTCGCGGTCTCAGAGAAGGTTTTGGTTGCTGGAATAATCGGGTAGTTTCTGGCAAACTGAAATAGTTCAGGGTAAACGGAACGCATTGAGATTGTTTGTTGATATTTATGTTATACAGAAATTCAATTTTGAAAAAAGACATGAGCAATTTAATTTTGGGGCCTTTTAAATATTCATCTCTTAATTAGTAAATGAAACATGTTCGGGGGAAAAAAAAGCAAACGGACAAAATGCAACTCCCTCAGTTCGAAGCAGTTTTGAAGTTGCCATATTTTCGAGAAGTTGTTTTCATATTAGCTATTGGCGACTGATTGTAATTTATTGTCGTTCATTAAAGAAAACTGCAAAATTCAGAATATGAATGCATCCTTATTAAAACTTTTTCACGCACATAGTTCCCGAAACTTTATTAAAGTGCTTGTTGACATGTATTCCTTGAAGCAATATTTTTATACTGGATAAAAACATCGATTATTCAAATTTCAATCAACATCAATTACAGGGACCGGAATTAGCAAACGTTGATCCAGTCAATGCAACAAAGCAGAAAAAAAAAAAAGTACAGTAATAAGCAAGTCTACAATAATTATGCAATTGGAACATTACAACTGCAAAGCCTATTGTTTTGAAAAAGAAGTGAAATAATTTTTCAAAACATCGAAATATTCGAACAAGAGCAACCGATGTTTTCATATAATATCAATACTTGGAAGAAAAACACTAGTTATATTCCAAAATACAGGGGGGAAACTAATAAAATGCTAAAAACTTACTAAAAAAAAATTTTAAAATACTAAAAATCTAACAATAATTCAAGAATACTAAAAAAAAAAAATCTTCTAGATGCAAAAAATACTCAAAAAATATACTAATTTGATAGAATCTGAATCTGATAATCTCTTCGTCTCCAAAGTTTGTAATTGCTGCCGACAAAAGACTAACAGGAAGTCACCTAGGTCGATACAGTGCTTCTACCACGAACGAAGTAGCCGTCCTTTTGGTCCTTGAGATAGGAGGGATATTTTTTTACGTACTCAGGATGATCTTCTTCAAACGATCAGCGAAACACATCGCGCCTATGGTTCATTAGAGTACCCTTTAATGTTTTGTCGAGGGGAAGACTGCTATAATTTTCCCTTTATGATTTTGATCACAAATAGTTGCTACAAATTTCAACAAGAAAACTTCTGCTGTGCAGTACTACAGTTTTATAATCCAGTTGCGTCAGAGGAAGCATATCTATCGTGATTGATTTCGTGGACTTTTCAGTCAGTTTTAGTTAGATTGAAACTGAGCGTTTGATTTTCAACCGCAATAATCAAAGACAATTACGTGCGGAAAATTATGTTGACCTTAGAGACGATTAGTAGCGGGATACCGATGGTGTAAACGTGGGCAGAATGGTGATTCTCCCATCCAAAATCACTGGAGTCCTAGATATATGCACGAGCGCACTCAAGATGCTTTATGTTATGTCCGAAAATATTGGGGAGCAGATTTATTTATTACCATGATGACCAATCCTAGGTGGCTTGACATAAACACCAACTTGCTTCCTGGGCAGACATCCTATGACAGGAACGACTTGATTTCTCGGGTATTTCATTTAAAGCAGAAGCGTCTGATAGACTTTCTTACAAAAGAGAAGGTATTTGGAGCTCCGATGCTACATGTGCTCAATAGAATGGCAGAAACATGGTTTATCACAATAGCATAATCTTTTACCCGAATAAGAACTCAAGAAAACTACTGGTTGTGTGAAAGAGCCTAAAAATGAGCAAGCGACTGCAATAAACCGCAACAATTTGCAAAACATTGAAGGGAATGAGTTGATATATAATTCTATAAATATGGTCTTGGATCAAACTGATGCCACCACTTATCCGGTAGAGTTTCTTAACACTTAGTGCATCCGGACTTCCCGCGCATAATATTGCTCTGAAAGTCGGTGTTCCGATGATGCTTCTTCAGAACATAACCCCTCAGAAGTTGTGTAATGGAACTCGGCTTAAAATAGTATCGCTACAAAATAATATTATTGAAGCGGAGATCCTAATGGGCTGTGTTACTGATGAGATAATTTTCATACGCAATATACCTCTCATTGTTAATAACTTTCACTTTCAATTATGCGCGTGCGATTCCCATCCAGCTATGACCGTTAAGAAGTCACAAAGGCAGATATTCCGGGCCGCTGGCCTAGATCTCAGAGCCAGCTGCTTCTCGCACGGACAGTTTATGCAGCCTGCTCTCGGGTCGAAGATAATCTGTTCATAGCAGCTTCTATGGGAAAAACGGTAAACGCTTTAATAAAGAAATCCTTTAAATAAACGGCCAATTGAGCTATATCTTAAGTGATAAAAATCGTGTTGGCTTACCTCTTTTATTCTGTTTTATGTTCTTTGTATCGATAAAGAATGTTTGTATTGTATTCTATTGTACAAAGATTATATTCAAGTACATATAATTATATATCATAATTTCTATACTTTCCAACTTTTATTTAAACTATATCCCGGTTTAGAATTTTTAAACATCCACGCAGATGAAGTCGCGGGCATCAGCTAGTTTAATTAATAAAATTTAAAATTGGAAATATAAAATTGGCGATTTTTTTGTTAAAGTTCCTTTTAATTTCAATGGTAATTAATATAAATGAATAATAAAAGTTTTAAATTTAATTAATATAATTTAAATTTGAGAATATAAAATTGATAATTTTTTAAAATTAAATGCCTCTTAATTCCAATTTCATTAATATAATTTTAATTAAACAAAGCTCATTTAAAGTTAATACATTTTATGTTTTGGTTATGGATTTTTCAGCCACATATTTTTGTAACCTGGAAGTTTCAAGTTTTTGAGTCTCTTGTTGGACATCCTGTATTCGATGCGAGTGCAGAAATAAATTTTTAATCGCCTAGATGTAGAAAATTAGAAACTGTAATTTTAGCATATTGATTTAAAACCTTTTTGAATTTAGAGATATATTTACCCGGCAAATTTTTATTTAATATTATTAAGGGGACTTATTCTGATGGCCTTAACAAAATAAAAGAATTTGAAAAGACCTCGCTTTCAGAGTTGCCAACTCAACCCCCTCCCCTCTTTAAAAGTGAGCTAAAAATCAGCAAAATATATAATAAAATATAGTATATAAAATCCGCTAATGGGTAAATTCGCACTATGTTCTATCCCTATAATCCTCCTATTGTTAAAAAGTCGCTCCCTAGGTACCAGCACTGATGGATTTATCGCCAGATCACACAGATCATATCCAATCAGCGCACAGTCAGGTTGGTTGCATGGAAAACCTGAATTAGAAGGAAGAAAAAGTGGAAGGTAGAACGGTATATTACAAATTTTTAATATCTATTGACAAACTTTTAATTCTTTATTTATTATTACTGACAAACTTTGTCGGTAATTCTTTAATATTTGTATTGGAAATTTTTATTATTTTATTCTTAAAATCAAATTGGCAAAATATTAGAAATTTTGCAATAAAACATGAAAAAATTATCAATAAAATATTAAATTTTTTTTACTAAAAATTATGCCAATGATTCAAAATAGTACAAGATAAAATAGTAAAATGATATGAAAGAAATCTTTTTCTGTTGATACTATCTTCTTTCCTGAGGTAACTATCTGGTTAAATTCATTATTTTTCAAGTAAATAACTTCAGAAAAGTTATAAATTAAAATACTGAATCATTATTTACTGATAAATACACTTAATAACGCTCGAAATTCGCATTCAACTCCGATCCGATGTCCCTTCCCTTTTCTTCCTTCTAATTCCAGGTTTTCAATGTAACTAGGCTGTTGTGCGCTGATTGGACGTGATCTGGCGATAAATATCCATCAGTGGTACCAGCCTGGACAAGAGACTTGTCAAGAAGCTAGAACATAGTACAGTATCACCCGCTTATAGCGAAATTCAAGGGAACGAAGTTTCTTTTCGTTATATCCCGATTTTGTTATATCTGAATGTAATAAAAATGTACGTACAGTCATAGAATTAAAACTAGCCATTAAAACTAGGCATAATCATTGTTTTAGTCAACTTTATTCAGGATGAAAAAAATCCGATATGATTTTCTGTTTCATAGTTTTTACATAACTTTTGTTTATAAATTTATGCAACTTAAGATAACTTTCAAAAATTTCGTTTGGCACATCACCGTAGATGGTTAAGTAATTTTTTACTGGATTCATCAGCGAGTCCATCTGCTTCGATGATGGTATGGGCGGTTCTGGTTCATCGTCACTTGGCTCTCCTCTCCGCCATCTTGGATTCTCTGGCTCTGTTCCGCGATGGCGTGCTTCTAAAATCTTTAACTTTAACTCTAGAGATAGAGCGTTTCGCTTTGGTGTACATGTTGAACTCCTTGAAAAATTTTGCATGAATGACTTGAAAAAATCAACCAAGCCCATAAATGCTCATGGGCCTTGCAGTTAACCATGTGATGGCACAATCATATTATTGGTTCAAGTGGCTCAAGTACAATCACGTGATCGTTCAACTAGGCTTGGCGGCCGTGATGGCGGGAATTTTTAACCAACCAACCACAATAAAGAAAAATTGCTGTTAGGAAAAAATGTTACACGTGTCTACACAATTAATAACAATTAGTGATATTTTCCGAATAAATTTCGTCGATTTCCCTTCGCTGTAACCGGATTTCTTTCAAAATCATTTCTCAATAAACGTGTAAAAATGCATAGAAAATAGACTGACGGGGTTGGGACTGAATTTTTTTTTGCTATATGCGGGTGTTCGTTCTAACCGTGTTCATTATAAGTGGGTAATACTGTAGTCGATAATCCTTGTCAAGCCCTGGATAATGACTTTTCCTAGTCCTCGAAAGAGCGACAAACTACACTCGATCAAGGGCTGAAGGTCAAGGGCTACTCGAAATACCCAGATTCCAATCATTAACGCATTTACCGTCTTCCCTCATATGAGTGTTGCTTGATCCCTTCCTTGAAGAAACCAGTCATGGGTTTGAGGATATTTTTAACGAAAGTGACGAAATTTTCGCATGGAAAGCGTCACGTTGCTAGGCAATAACAATGGAGGACATAGGTCAATGAAAAGGAGTTATACAATTTCTGAGAAACAAGGAAGTAGAAAAGAAAATCTTTTGTTTAATTTTGCCTACACAACAAGCTTATTTAACAAAACATTTTTGCCTTAAATAAATTATTAAATAGTTAAATATATTTGATCATTTTACATTTCTTAAATATTCATTTTAGGCTAATTAAGGGAATTAATAGTTCATAAGCTTAATAAAATAAACGAGAAAAATTTTTAAATACTGCTTCATATCAATACATGAAGTAATAATACGGTTTCGTATAAAATAGTAATAATTTTTAATAGCATAAATGTTAGAACGCGCATATAATTTAAAAATATACATGCGTGTTTATAAAATAATAAAGGCATACATAATAAATTTCGCCACAGCAGTTTTTCTTCCCTCCCCCCGCCTCTATTCGTTTGAACTACTCCTGTATGGAGCCCATTTCAAAATGAACATTTTTAATACGTTTTTAATACGACGGTATCTCGCAACAAGATATAATGATACCTTTCAATTAAAGGCATTCTATAACTTGTTCGTTTTTCGCGCTGAAGTAAAAGCAATGCAATGGCATGACATTTTTACTACGAAGCGATGAAATGGCTGCCATGCTGTTTCACTAGATCAGCAAGGTGGAGTAGAGAATTTGGAGTGGCAAACTCTCTTTACACTCCAGTATAACGCGTTAGTGATGAGATGAAGGCAGATCTTCCCTTGAATGCGTCGCTGGAGTAGGAAACCTTACTCGACTCGACTCTTACAGCGCCTAGTGATTTGGCCCTAAGGGCCGAATCACTAGCACAGCTCTCGAAGGAGTGACAAACCTCACTCGATCAAGGGCTGAAGGTCAAGGGCCACTCGAAAAACCCAGATTCCAATCATTAACGCATTTACCGTCTTCCCTTATGTGAGTGTTGCTTGATCCCTTCCTTGAAGAAACCAGTCAAGGGTTTGAGGATATATTTATCGAAAGTGACGAAATTTTTCCATGGAAAGCGCCATGTTGCTAGGCAATAACAACGGAGGACATAGGTCAATGAAAAGGAGTGAAGTAGAAAAGAAAATCTTTTGTTTAGTGTTGCCTACACAAATAAAGCTTATTTAACAAAAAAAATTTTGCCTTAAATAAATTAATAAATAGTTAAATATATTTTATCATTTTACATTTCTTAAATATTCATTTTAGGTTAATTAAGGGAATTGATAGTTCATAAGCTTAATAAAATAAACGAAAAATTTTTTTAAATACTGCTTCATATCAATTTATTTATTTAATTAATTTATTTATTTAATTTATTGATTGTAATCCAATATTTTCGTATAAAATAGTAATAATTTTTAATAGCATAAATGTTAGAACGCGCATATAATTTAAAAATATACATGCATGTTTATAAAATAATAAAGGCATACATAATACATTTCGCCACAGCAGTTTTTCTTCCCTCCCCCCGCCTTTATTCGTTTGAACTCCTCCTGTATAGACCCCATTTCAAAATGAACGTTTTTAATACGACGGTATCTCGCAGCAAGATATGATGATACCTTTCAATTAAAGGCATTCTATAACTTGTTCGTTTTTCGCGCTGAAGTAAAAACAATGCAATGGCATGCCATTTTTACTACGAAGCGATGAAATGGCTGCCATGCTGTTTCACTAGATCCGAGAGGTGGAGTAGAGAATTCGCTCCTCAAGTGGCCAAAATTTGAGTGGGCAAAATTCCAGTACTCCAAACTCTCTGTACACTCCAGTATAACGCGTTAATGATGAGATGAGGGCAGATCTTCCCTTGAATGCGGTCGCTGGAGTAGGAAACCTTAGGCCCGCCGCAAATAAAAATTAGGAGCGACCTGGTCGCTAGCGACAGCTCGTCGCTTGTTGCCGCCGGCAGTGGGGGGTTCGTCAAGGTCACACTGCTGACGTCAGTTGTCGCTCTTTGTCGCTTGTCGCCAGCTCTTTCCCGCTGCGAATACAAGAGTGTCGCCAGCTCACCCGTCTTTTCTCCTATGGTATAT
>JAHWFO010081857.1:777162-800351 GCA_023313115.1 Rhysida immarginata
TATTAAAACAACACTACAAAATTACTTAAATATAAAAGTACTTAATAAATAATTAGATAACTGTTTCGAAATAAAAATTATTTTTTAGGTAAGAAAATAAACTGAAATTTAACACGAATAATAATAATAATAATGATAATAATAATGGAGTGTCATCAATTATAATAATGGCAAAATGGAACAATGGAGTGTCAAAATGTTTCATATCCAGTTTCTGCATAATTATTCTTAACAATATCTATCATTTCTCTGTCATCCACTGTATTTTTTCACTGGTTTCCCCTATGGAGGAATTAGATGTTTTGATTGGCTATCGACGATGTTGTCGCTGGTCGCTTGTCGCTTCCAATTGAATTCAGCTCAATAGAGGCGACGTCGCCTGAAAACCAGTTTTTTCTTTCGCCGCGACCAAGGGCAAAAACGAGGTCACGCTCGGGCGACAAGGAGCGACGCAGACGCATGCGCAGTGCCCATGGCGCGACCCATGTCGCCGCGACGATGTGTATTTGCGGCGGGCCTAATAGTTGGTAAAAAGAGCAGAAGAACAATTGAAGAAGATTATCATTCGTTAGAAATTTTCAAACACCTGATTCCTACTTTTGTCGCTAAGTTGCATGGTGGGGAAAAAAACATTTACTAAACGCTCTTGAGTGAAATCTGAGAGACAGCAGGAGAGGTTCATTTTATTATGTTGGTTGGTTGGTTGGTTTGTTTGTTTTGTTTGGTTTTAACGTCCTTTTCAACAACTGTGGTCTTTCAGGACGTGGTTTTAGGGGCAGCAAATTTTGCCTCGCAAGGGTTCTTTAACGTGCAGCCGGCAAACGACTACATGGGACCAACGGCTTTGCTTCCCTTCCGAAATTAGTGCGTGATCTTAGAATTTTCCCCTGAATGTGTCAGGTTGCTTGGATATCTGGACAGGCCCCTAAGCAATGGCAGACAGGAATTGTGATCCCTATCTTCAAAAAGGGAGATCAGAGAGATTGCAACAACTATCGAGGCATCTCTTTGCTCAGCATTCCTGGGAAAGTGTACGCTAAGTGTCTGGAGAAGAGAAGTCGGGAAATAGTCGACTCCAAACTGTCGGGGGAGCAGTGTGGTTTCCGACCTGGCCGAAGCACGACGGATCACATCTTTGCTCTAAGGCAAATCTTTGAGAAATCCTGGGAGTATGCAAAAAAGGTCTACGCTTGCTTTGTGGACCTTGAAAAAGCATATGACAGGGTTCCTCGGGAGAAGCTCTGGCAAGTGTTGCAAGAGTATGGAGTGGATGGGCAATTACTGGTTGCTATCATGTCTTTGTACGAAAGCTCTGAGATGTGTGTCCGGATAAATGGCATTAAGTCAAGACCGTTCACCGTGGGTGTTGGACTCCGCCAAGGGTGCGTACTGTCGCCCATCTTGTTCATTATCTTTATGGACTGGATAGACAGGGGCAGCCGAGGCGATGAGCGTGTTTGTGTGGGCGACTGCCTGGTGGAGAGGTTGCTCTTTGCGGACGACCTTGTCCTGCTTGGGTCTTCTCGCACGAACCTTCAGCATGCACTAGACCGGTTTGCAGCCAAATGTGAAGAAGCTGGGATGAAGATCAGTGTGGCTAAAACCGAAGTTCTGGTTCTTTCAAGACAGCCTGCTCAGTGCGCTCTCCATGTTAGGGGAGCCTCATTGAGACAGGTGGAGAAGTTCAAGTATCTCGGGATTGCATTCACGAGTGATGGACGGCAGGAGAAAGAATTGGATGCTCGGATCGGTGCAGCAAGCTGTGTCAGACGTGAACTGTGGCGATCCGTGGTAACGAAACGAGAGCTGGGTAACAAAGCCAAGCTCTCCGTCTTCAAATCTATCTTTGTCCCCATTCTCACCTATGGTCATGAGGCTTGGGTAATGACCGAAAGAGTGCGATCGCGGGTACAAGCGGCCGAAATGAGATTCCTGAGAGGTGTGGCAGGTGTTACCCTACTAGATAGAGTGTACAGCAGCACAATAAGGGAATCTTTAGGTGTTGAGCCGCTACTTCTCCGCATTGAGAGATCTCAGTTGCGCTGGTATGGCCACATGATACGGATGCCGCAAACTAGTCTTCCTAGGCAGTTGTTATTTTCCAAGCTGGTGGGTAAGAGACCAAGGGGTCGGCCTAGAACCAGGTGGCTAGACTACATGGAGAATCTGGGTTCGAGTTGCTTGGATATTACCAGGGAGGACATGCGCCTGATGGCGGAAGATCGCGATCGCTGGAGATCCTCCATAGGGCTGCTGCCCCCGCGACCCTAACGGATAAGCGGGTTTGAAAAGTAAGTAAGTAAGTATAAAAAAATCCTAAGAATTTTCTTTTTTTTTTTTTTACTGATTTACATTTTATTTTTTAAATGATTCTTAGTGTTTGTTTATGCACGTTACTTGTGTGCCTTTGTAAATTATAAAATTTACTAAATAATCTGTTAGAGAATATACACACAAATCTTATTTTTTACGATCTCCACGAATGATATGGCTGTGTGAGGAGCAGGACGGCTTTCTCTCCTTTCTCGTGGACTCCTCAGACAACTCAGAGCACTTTCAGTTTCAGTTCCCTACGTTCAGTCATGGTTATTAGATGAAGTTCCCTTCATCTAATAACCATGGTTCAGTGATGCAATAACGTGTGATCACTTGACCAACCACAGAGCGGAGCAGTTCCTTTCTCCAGAGGCAAGTATACGTTCAAAGGCCTGTCCAATTCGCGCTGAGTCAGGGCTTGGAGGCTGGCAATTTGTGGCGATATAAACTTCTCGGGCATGCAGCTCCAATGGAGCCTCCACGTAAAATTTTTATTAAGAGCTAATTTCACTGCAAATTTAAATTTCCGGTGGCTACGGTACAGTAATGTAATTAGGCCTTCCATTCAGTGCCGCATTGGCCAGTAACCAAGTGGCTACCACCTGTTTGAAAGTTGTAACCAAAATGGAATTTCTGGTAGCAATTGGCTACCAAAATATATGATTTGTCGAGCTCTGGTACCGCTATTATGGTACGATTTGCGGACTGAATCCAGAGAATTCCATAGTTGTAACAAGGAGGTGGATCAGTCACGTGTGGGGCGCATTTGGCCGCAATGGAGTGACAGTTTGGCAGTCCTTACTGGTAGACAGACGCCAGAAGAGTATCAAGGCGCCAGCATTTACTACCAATAGCTGAACGTGCTAGGAGGATCCGAATGGGTTTTCTAGCAAGACAATGCACCCATCCACATCGCGCTCCACAAAAGTTTGGTTTCAACAACATCACGTTCGAGTTTGAAGTGGTCATCAAGAAGTCCAGACCTTAACCCCATTGCGAATGACCAGTCATGTCACGAAAGGTGTATGCTGGTGGTCATCAGTTTACTACAGTGGGGGAAACTGGTATCAGCAATGGAAGTTGTTTGGTACAGTCTCGAGCCAGAATTATTGCAAAAATTATTTTCAACAATGAATAGCCATGTGTTTGATGTGATTCATCGTTTTGGAAAGCATATTAACTATTAACGACCATAATTTTCAATGGTTACCTAAACATTTGAGACAGATCATTATTCTTTTTTGACTAAACGTTTGTTTAAATTCGAATGTGAAGAACAAACTTTTTTGTATTTTGTCTTATATTATAGACACATAATCGTGAACAGTGTGCATATTTCATTACTTTTGCTATTTCTTGTTGTTATCAGCAATATACATGATTACCTAAACTTTTCTGACGCACTTTAGAGATAGGAATACGAATTAAAACAATTTCTGCGACCTTCAAATTTAGTTACGCGATCCCATATGGAGAAACCCTTTACTAAATTAGTGTCAGCAAGACAAACTTCCAGCTGAGTTAAATAGATAATAAATTGGGCAAGTGCGAGCCGGACTCGCGCATCGAGAGTTTCGTACTACCATATAATATATTTACTAAAATATGCAAGGTTCTGGAGGATATCCCACTGTGTTCTCGATTTTGGCTTTTATAGATATACAGTCTATAATAGTTTAAGTGTCGAAATTTAAAAAACAAGCACTTTGAACAATAAATTAAACCCCCGCACTTCTTAGATTGTTTACTTTGTAATTTGAACAAAAGCGCTTTGAACAAAAAAGTTTTCAATTATTCAATTAACAGATCACCTGAAAAAAGATTTTGTTTGGCGTTGCGCAAATCCAACTCACACTTGACCAGTTTCATTATTTGTTGTAATACTTAATGAAACTACAATCATGCCAAGATTGACGCTTGTACCAGGTGTTTCAAAAATGACCGGTATATTTGAAAAATCAATAAAAACTAAACGGGCAGCGATAGAAATACACCGTTTGTTGCAATATGCTTGGGACAACAGTAAATTTTCAGGCAGACAAACTTTCGAAATTAGTTGCAATGTTCCACAACAGATGGCGTTGCAGGCGATTTGAAAGATATAGAAGAAAACGCAGTCTGTGAGTTCGCCATTCTGTAAGTCTAACCTAAGATAATCTAAATTAAAAACAAACCCCGAAACAACGCCCCAAGTGGCCCAAAATGCTGCACCTCAAAATTTAAAAACTCCACAACTACCAATAAACACAAAATCTACTGACCCACAGGTCACAAATCAAACTGGTGAATACATCTCCATTAATGATGAAAAATTAAAATTATTGCACCATCCATAATGATTAATGCATCACCCGTAACGCTTTTTTGGGTGGGAACATTATTCTTACCTATAGAGAGGAAGGAATCTGTAGAAATAAATTAAGCACATAGAAATTCAAGTTTAATTAGTTCATCACTTGAATTTATTCCTCCAGTGCAATTGGTTCCGTCTTTTGCATGGAGAAATGAAACTATAAATTTGCATATTTCTGTGATCCGTTTTTAATAATCTGAGTTCGGTTAAAGATGCACTCTTCATTTGATGCATTTGACACTCTGCTGCTGCAATTCACAATCTCCTCAAGGTTTTCAGCTAAAAACAATTCGACCCCCCTCCCCTACAGTCCAGATCTTGCATCAAGTGATTTCCATCTGTTCAAATATCTGAAATCCTTCCTCTCTTTATGCTGTAAGCGTGTGCTGTTCACAGATTGCACGTTTGCTGTGAAAAAATGGCTTATTCCTTAGAAAGTATCTTAGTTTAGATTTTTCCAGACTGCAGCGCCATCTGTTGTGGAACATTGTAACTAATTTCGAAAGTTTATCTGCCTGAAAATTTACTGTTGTCCCAAGCATATTGCAACAAATGGTGTATTTCTATCGCTGCCCGTTTAGTTTTTATGGATTTTTCAAATATACCGGTCATTTTTGAAACACCCAGTATGTTTAACCGTTTTACGATAGAAAAAAAAACAAAAAAAAAAAAAACAACTTTTTACACATGTAACATTTTACACTTTTTATTATTTGTTAGACAATCCCCCATAATCTTCTTCTTCTATATATATAAAGAAGGATGTTTGTGGGTCTGTGCGTCTGTGGGTCTGTGTGTACGTTTTTTATACAAATCTACAGTTTTATTCCGATCTTGATAAAATTTCGCATACATGACCTTCAAAGCATGAGGAAGGTCACTGTCTACCTCAGATTTCGGAAAAATAATAAATATCGATAAAAAATCGATATTCATGGTTATGGCAAGGCATATTAATGAGAAATATCTCATGACCAACAATGCAAGGCAAAGTTGGTACAACAATAGGTATCAACAATGGTATCAGCACGCAATTCACAAACACACTGCATGAACCAACAATATATATCTCATGATTAACAATGAAAGGAAAAGTTTGTGCAAGTGTAATTATCCCGGGCAACGCCGGGTACCTCTTCTAGTAACATATATTCTGTGAAAATTTCAACTGGCTACCTATTACCGTTCAAAAGATACACTCGGTCGGACAGACGGATAGACAGCTGAGGCCTAGTAATAGCATTCCGTTTTTACCTTTTGGTAGGGAACCTTAAAAAGGCAGATCAAGCAATCTATTTTTACAATTGAAAACGGAATTCTGCTGTAACAACCCCAGAAAAGACATCACTGATTTAAGTTATCTTGATACTCTCCAGGCCATTGGTTGGACTTGTTAAAAAACTGACTCTTAGGGCCGTACCCAGAAGGGGGGGGGGGTCGCCCCCCCCCCCCCCCCCCCCCCGAAATTGGCCTCCATGTCAACTAAATCTGTTACATGGGGGACCCCCCTCCACAAGCTGGATTGGGCCAGCCCCCCTCCGCCCCCCCCCCCGAAAAAAATTTCTGGGTACGGCCCAGCTGACTCTACATATAAGGGAAAATTAAAATCCTCTTCAGAAATAACAGATACAGAATCAGAAGTTAATCCAGACCCAATGAAAGTTAAAACACTTCTTTCATTGGATAGGCTACTATAAAATAATCACAATCAAGGACAGGACTCTGGAACACACGAAATTAGCAAACATCGTGATAAGTTTATCGGATTTTAACGATATAATACATTATTTGAAATGAAATTTAGAGCTCAATAACGAGATTGAAAAAAAAAACAAAAACTGATCCTTATCTTCTCGTTATGCAATGTAAGGAAGAATCAATTCTGCAAAATGCAGTTGATTTAGAAGAGATGTCTAGACTCTACAACTTCAAGAAACAAAGCAGTAAAAGAGCGTATTTTAGTAATTACTGAAAGATTAATTGCTAAATTCCCTTAATTAATCAAGGGGAAGTATGGAGTAGTTCTTACGCTGTTATTGCTGTGATCTGCTTTCATATTTTTAAGATTGAGAATTCGAATGCCGTGAAGGACCAAACAACTGTGGATATGAATAATTAAGTGTATATTTGCTGAACGATGCCCATTGGAATTAAATAGACACTTTGTGATAAGAGTTTTTTTTCCCTTCCTTGTAATCGAATGCCATATTGAAAATAAAATCTGGTAAGCAATCAATCATCATAAAAAATTCGTAATAAAGTATCATTAATATTTTTAGAATGCTTTCAAAACCTAACTGTGTAGATGCGTGCGTTGTTTATTTCATTGATTTTTTTTATCCTACTGTTTTGATTCAGATCAAAGAGGGAAAGCATTTTCTTGCAAACATGAAAGTAAGAATAAACGAAACCTTACCTGCAAGAATTTTTGCATAAGTTCTTCCCGCCTTCGACGTTCCTCTTCTTCGCTCAGTGCACCTTTCTTACCTTTTCCTTTCTTTGGTCCCATGTTTTTTTTCTCTTAGATACTCTTCAGGTACCAAATTAAGTTCCCGTCCGAGTCAAAAGACTGCACAAACATTTAGGAAAGCAATTAGAGAACAAATAATTGTACGAAAAAAAAGCATGATCGTTTTCTTTTAAAAAATGTAATTAAAATTCTTTCCCTTTAAATTTCTAAGAGAAAATGCGACGGCGCAGTCAAATTATATCAACCAATGCGTTAGCGATTGCTTAGCAACCCGGTTTCCAATGTAAACAACGCGGCGACCGATATGCGAGCGAGTTAACAATGCTCCAAATCACCGCCAGATGTCGCGCCTCACCGCTTCCCTTTAGAGCACTGTAATAGAGAGTACGGACAATTGAACTGCTGCGGACATTTTGTTGCCTTTCTTCTACATTTACTAAAAGCTGAGCCAATGAAAAGCGACTCGCTTTAAAACTGTTTAAGTTAGATAACATAACTCCCCCCCCCTATTTTTATCATAAAATGTTAATATCATTTTATGTATATTTACGAATGTTACAATTTAAATTTGTCATTAAAGTGATTTAATTTAGGTAACATACTAGTTAGTGATGAAACAGCAGGATTCGCCTTAAAACTGATTAAAAGTAATACAAAATTATGTTTTTCCTATTTTTATAATATATATTATTTTATTTACATTTTAAAATGTTACATTGAAATTTAAGTCATTAAAATGATTTACGTTAGCTTATATATTTTACATCCTCATTAGCAAAATTAACAAAAAAAATTTCTGAGAGGAAAAAATAAGAAAAACAATATTTTTTGTTACTTTTTATATTTACTCGACATTCTTAATGACTGCTCGCATTGCCATAATCCTACTGTCTTATTTTTTTACTGACAAGTAGAAAAGCAAGCGGCTAAAACTTGAACGCCCTTAAATTTCATAAGGTCATGAAAACTCAGTTTTGATAATAAAAAGCTGGCTTCATTGCTTCTTATAAATATTTCTGCTTCTTCCAGTAAATTGTTAAATACAGCTGCGTTTATAAAGGCGTTTGTTCATGGCAAGTTCTAAAACATCTTAATTCAGTGAATCTTTTGACATAGACTTGTTCCCAATTCTTCACCATGTTCAAATTGTTCTTCAGAAAAATGTTTCTATGAAACATGATTAGATATTTAACATAAATAAAAAGAAAATTCATTTATGTAGTATATTCTGCATTTTACGATTTGTAGTTCAATGGAGGGTAGGGCAAAACCCCCAGTCTTAAAGTGCAAGGGAGGAAAAAAACCCCAGAGTAAAAACGCAGGTACAAAACCCCCAAGAGATAAAAGCTATGGTAAAAGGATCAAAAATGACATAACCTCCAAATGAAGCCTTAATTTTTATATCATTTTTATCGAGTTATCTGAAAATTTATTGAATTTTTTCCTTGTATTGTGTAGCGTGTGTTGGGGGGGGGGCCCCCCTTTTAAAAAGTGCTTTTTAAGATTAATTTACTGAATAATTTTTTTTTTTTTTTATCTAGTGATTTAGTGGGAATTATTCGTGATTTGTTACTGCAGTTTACTGCACAGCAGCATGGCATTTCAGAAGAAATTGAAAGTTAACAGCTTTTAATAAGCATTATCGTACAGAAGCACATAGAAAATGACTACACAAAAGGCAACAAAATGGCGATCGAAGGGTCACGTGCGACCGACCAGCCAATGAGCTTGCGTACCTGGCGGCATACATTCGGGGAAAAGAATGTCCGTACTCTCCATTATAGTGCTCTACTTCCCTTTAGAGTCACTGTATAAGAGTTCTCTACTTCCCTTTAAAGCGAGGGGTCCGACAATCGGATTTTGGGATTACGAGATTTCCTTATTCAATGGATTTCCGGATTTCCAACGTATTTCCGGATTTCTTTTGAAACATTTTGGATTTCCGGATTTCTTTTAGATTTTTGGATTTCTCATGCAATTACTACTGGAATTTGGCATTTGCGAGCTCGTTTGCGACGAGGAACGGGTCGAGGATGAGGTTTGTTTGCGAAGAAATTTGCGAGGGTTTGCAATAAAAAAATGTTAAACTAAAATTTTAGCAATGCAAATTGAGTTACTTTAAAAAAAAGAATTTATAAAATCTTTTACAGGGTTGTAAATATTTTAAAAAGATCTTTTATATTTAAAACAACTTTTCATATTTTTAAAAAATATTCCATTAAAAAAATTATTTCCAACTTTTTAAGACAGTATAAAATTAAATATTTCGTCAGTTTTTTGAAAATATAAATCCTATCTTTAGTGATAGCATTGTTAAGTATACCATTTTAACTCCTTAATTTTTTAGACCTTCTTCAGTTTGTTTTATTTGGTTACAAAATTTTCCTTGATATATACAATTAAGTCTGTATGCAACTTAATGCAATCGTTTGATATTATCAAAAACTGATCAGGAATAGTGCACACGTTATTGCACAACATTTTGTAACTACAATCATTTGTGTTTATCAAACAAGCTTCATTTTTTCCCTGTTCCACATAAAGTTTCCTCATGAAACCATTGAGATTAAACAGGAACATCTTTCTTTGGTAATGGATTTAAATTGACTTAAGTAGCAGAATACGCATTCTCTTTTTTTTTTGTTTTTCCACCTACATATGAAAACTGTACAATTCTTCCAAAAATCAAATCGCCATTATCTGTAAAAACAGTGAAATCACTAATATTAATTTTATCAGCTTTCCTTAATGAGCTTAGAAGTTCTGGTTTGTGGTAGACATGGTCACTTTTTTGCTGAACCCTATGCAATCTGTCAGAAGACAAGTTCGTACATTCTTGGAGTAGCCACAGTGCAGTCGTCTTTTTTATTATGGCACTTGTGCCATTTTTCTTGTAGATTGTATATGCACTCTTAGGGTTAAGATTGATTTCCTCTTTAAGTGTACTAATATAGGTTGGGAAGTTTGATGATGAACGTATTAGTTTGGGTTCACTTTTATGTTCAACCCGAGTTTCATCAGGAGAGATATCGTAAATTACTAGCAAATCTTCCTCAATCGATATTTCATCCATTTCAACTTGGGCGGCTTCCTTGCTAAGTCCATCCATTCCGGGCCGGCCAGGTGGCCGAGAGTTCTAGGGCGTAGGCTTTCTAGTTCTCGAGTCTGCCTGGTCATGGGTTCGAATCCCGCCGTGGGCATGAATGTTTGTGTTTGTCCCGGGCTGCGTACAGATATAACTTGTGTAAAAGGCGCAAAATGACCTTAGTCGTCGACGCCAAATTTCTAATAAACCAACCAACCAACCATCCATTCCATCATTTAGTTTCAGTACCATTGTGCTCAAGTTTTCTTCATCATAATTCTCATTCTCCGTTTCCGTATTTTTCTCAATTCTTGATATTGATTTATCAAGGTCTTTGGATGTTACATCTGTCATACCAGTTTGATGTAAGAGATTTAGGGCAAGTAGTTTAGCTTTCTCCACTGTGTCTATAATCTGATGAATGCTAGGCAGAGAAAAAGATTCTGCATCTGTGGTGGTTTTCAAGTGTTTTTTCTTCTCTGGGAATTTTAAAATGCTTTTGGCGTCAGCTTGAAGCTCCAACTGCGATTCCAGCCTCTTCATTCTGTGCATTAAGTCCTAAATTCCAAAGTTAATTTGAGTAGAGAAAGCGGTGGACATGCTTCTGGCTGACCTAAACAGAGACTCGCATTGTTGGCTTCCAAGAAGCCAAGGGAGGAAATCACAATGTTCATCTTCATATGTAGCTAATAACTTTAACAGGCAGAATGCATTACACGTAACAAAGTGATCACTGACGGACAAATTCGGTTGCTTGGCGAGCCAAAATCTCCATCCTCGAAGAAAAAATGTGGCACTCCATATGTACTCAATACATTTCAGAGGTTGTGTATTTTTAGAAATGAAAGCTTCAATCACAGCTCGCATGATCCATAAATACATGGATGTGCCCACACCAATTCCACCCTCGATCTTACACAGTAAATCAATAACCACAGGTGAAGATAACCTCTCAGCACCAGAATAATTCTAACAGCATGCGAACGTCTCTGCTATATCTATTAAAAATGGTGAGCAAGTGCCCTCGACTGCAAATGAACTTTCCCATTTGAATGATGTAACTTGTATTCAGAAGTCTATTTCTCAATTTTGCGATGATAGGAACCATATCTTGGAAGCATAAGCTAATTTCACTGTCTTCTTCATTCGGCAATAAACAAAACCACGGTTGAGCGTAGAGAGCCGAGAGAGCTGAGCTGTTCAAGACTTCCTTTCATTTTTTTTCACTTTTCTTCTGAATATCTAACTTAACAGTTTCAGACATTGCTTTTAATAAGCGGGAATCATCATCAAATGAAACTGATAACACACGAATTCTTTCAGCTCTCAGCAGTTTTTCAATAGTCTTCCACCGTTGTTTAACATTATCAGAATTAAACTTGTTGTCAGTGCCAAAAAGCGTCGAGCACATAGGTGGCACGTTTGCCTGCATGGGCTGTGCCATGATGGCATATACATAGCTTGACTTCGTGCTGTGAACCATGTATTCTTCAACATCAGCCATTGAATTGAAAGGATAACAACCAATTTTTGGCAATCCATTTTCTCATAGTGGTAGAGTAAACCCAGCATATTGGTAATAATTTTTCTATTGAAAAATGGAAGGAAAAATTCTGCGACCCGGATTCGAAGCAGGAACCTCGACTATCATGGCCGATGCCTCAACCAATTGGGCTATCGCAGACACCACGGACAGCCAAGCTGTCTCAAGGTGTCTTAAAGACAACCAAGTTGTCACGGTTGAAAGCCCAATGGGAGACGGGAACCTGGCCCGTATATCGAGAATTTCTCCACTCCAAATCATCACAAAGTTGATGAACTCACAAGTAAATAATAATAATTATTAACTGGAGATACGTCTCCAAGCATACATGTAGGTAATAATTTTTCAATTGAAAAATGGAAGGAAAAATTCTGCGACCCGGATTCCCGGACATTGGTTTGATAGATGGCAATAAGTAATGGTTTCAATAATTTTTGTGGCATCTTCACTTAATGCAACTGTAAAAGACTTCACGTTAAATCTTCTTAGATGTTGAAATAATTCTGCGATTCTTATTTCACCTTCTTGAATCGTCCGAGAATTAGCTATACATCGTTGTACTTGCCCAAGGCTACGTAAAGCGTGCGTATTTTTTGTATAAAATCGTAGCAGTGAGATCCACCCCATATCAAAAGAAGTTTGGCAAAGTTTTGAACATTTTCATCATGGGAATTTCGTTTCTTCATAGAATTATTTTTTGCATTGTTACAGATTAGTTGTAAAAAAGAAGTTGCATCTTGTGACTTTGAATTGACAACGGAAAGTTCATTGGATGAGGGAAGAGTATTAAGATGATTTTGAAGTTCTTCATTTTGCTTCATTAATAATGCAACTGAATTGCAAACAGTGAAGTACTCTGTAATGCGATGTTGATTGACTGAGGATTGCAATAGCTTTTTCTTTTTTCGTTGTGCATATGACCATTTCAAACGATAGCCAGGGGTTGAACTTCTTGTCAGTGTGCTTTTCGTAACTAAAAAAATTAACTTAATTAATACACTGTAGTTGTTTAATGTTATTAAAGGATTATAGCCTTTCTTTGCCTAATTATTCACCAAAGAAAATTAAACCCACTGCAAATGCACAACAATAGAGATTTAATTACTAATTTTTTTTCTGGCCAATTAAAGACTACACCACTGACATCTCAATTTCAGTTTTAATTTTAAGTTGTATTTTCATAAATATTAATTGTCCGAGGAATTGCCTAGATCTTCTATATCTTAAACAAAGCATTTAAAAAACATTTACAAAGTGATAAAGAGAAACTTTTGTATTAGTCTACTATCCATTAAACTTTACCATCAAACATTAAGATGTCTGAATCTACATTATCTTTTGGCAATTTTTCTGCTCATGGGGGTGAAGACGTATCCTCTGCTTGCCGAGATTTATCTCCATTTGGTACCGTTACTAAATTTAAAAAAATACCAGATGGTTAAGTAAATAGTTACACTAAATAAATATATCTCTCCTTCTACCAAATCCCGGAGCTCGTTGTTTTGTTTTTTTGCACCACCGAAGAATGTTGTCCTTAACTTAGTTAGTTACTTTAGGAACATCATATTTACTTTTTGAGGGTTGGTTTTCACAGGATTAGGCTTGTCTGAGGCTTTGTCGGAATGTCCACCTGCCACATTGTTGTCATATTTGTCATTGTCAGTCGACATAAAACTTGACATTGAACTTGCACTACTTGGTCGATTCACATTGCAATTGCAATTAGGACAATGGCGTAGGCCTATTGTTTTTCTCGCAGTTTCTTTAACTCGTTTCAGTACTGCTTCCATTTGAGTTCTTGGACCCAAGAAAAATTTGAATTTTTCTGGATGGTATATAAATAAGCCATACGCTAATTGGGCTTGATCAGGAGCAATTTGCTTCAGTAATTCACCGTTATATCTAAGTTCCTTCTCAATTGTTGACACGTTTTTAACATTGAGTAGTGCACTTTTAGAAGCACAACCAATTAGTACTAAACCTGTTAATACATCTTGTGGTGATGAATTTATTTCGTGTTGAATACTGGAGCCAGAAACGTCAATAGCTGCTGTTTTTTCAAATGATGCCTCGAATGACGCCATCGCGAAGAATACAGTACAAACTGCGGGACAAACTGAAGAGAATATAATTAGTGGTTAGAAAAAAATCGACATGACAAGTTATATGTCAAATTTAATCTCAAAAAAATACATCCCAAATTTTAGTATCATCTCAAATTTACTAAAATATGAGATGAACAGATTATCTCGGATATCAAAAAAATGATTTTGAGGACAACAGATGCCTATAAACCAATCAAGAATAAAAAACCAGCAACACATTACCATGTAATTAAACCGAATTTGTTTCCCGATTTGTCGCCACATTAGTATTGAATTTGCAAGGAAGAGCTAGCTGAGCAATTTTCTTACAATTTGTTGCTTGGTTGACAGGCTCAAGGTTTTTATCAACATTTTTAATATACAATTTTCTTACCTCGTCAGTTCGACGTTGGTCTCGTTGGTTTACAACTTCGTTTACAAACCGAGTCCGAGTTTGGAGTTTACAACTTTTGTTTGTCTGTTCTCAGGATCTTTGACCACCCTGTGTTTACAAATTTTAAACCTCTCCTTGCTTTTGTTCCGTTTTGTTCACCGTAAACCGCGCCGCGCCGTGCATTGTCTCTGCGTGCTCGGGTCGTGTTGCACGTGCGGATTTCCCGAGGGATTTCCTAAGATTTTCTGGATTTTCTACAATTCTCTGGATTTCCTTGGAATTGCTAGATTTCTTTGGATTTCCCTAAAATTCCTGGATTTCCAGTGGAATTTCAATCAATCGACGGGATTTCCTCGAATGTCGGACCCTTTAAAGGGAGAGGTTCTTCGTTACAGAATTTAATAAATTATCAAAAAATTTTTTTACCCGAGCCCATTTTAAAATTTTATGCCTAATATTGTGATAAAGGTATTAATAAACCTTTCAAGGAAGGCAGGAAAATTCTGTACTAACAAGTTAAAAAACGTTTTTGGTTGGTTGGTTGGTTTATTAGAATTTTTGGCGTCGACTACTAAGGTCATTTTGCGCCTTTTACACAAGTTATTTCTGCACGCAGCCCGGGACAAACACACACATCCATGCCCCTGGCGGGATTCGAACCCACAACTAGGTGGACTCGAGAACTAGAAAGCCTACGCCCTAGCCCTCTCAGCCACCTAGCCGGCAAACGTTTTTGGAGCACATTTAACCTTAATCGCTTTTAACGTAAGTTTAATATAAAATTAATATTCAGTGATACAACTGTAACAAAAATTTAATATATTGGACATTAAACAAAAAGCAAATTGAAATCAAACATTTTAAAAATACAACGTTGGGAGAAATATTTTGAGGTTTTATTTTAAACTTTTCACTGTGTTGGGTGTTAAATACATTTCTTGGAGACTCGTATAATGAAATCAAATATTTATTCTTCAAACATTGTTTATTTTTCACATGCAAAAAACTACATTTAAACTAATTTTGCTCGTTTTCTATTATTGCTACTCTTCCTTCTGGAGGACATGTTCTTGCCTCAAAGTTTTCGCAACAAGGTGAAATCTCGTTTGCACATAATATAATATCATATAAGGAACGAATTCATGTATATTTATCATTTACATTCAAATTTGTTATCTTTTCAAATATTCCATTACTAATATTAATAAAGTTTCTAATCTCTTTTTTTGCTCTTGTTTGTTCCAAGTAGACTTCTAGCTGATAAAATACTTGTACAAATGCCAATCTCAATCTTCTGTAGTCTTCATTACTATTGTAGTCATTTCATTACTAACCTCAATTAAGGGATCATTCAGAAAATACGTTCGCTTGACAGGGAGGATGGGAATTTCGAAACTGTGACAAAATGAACGGTTAAATAGGGGAGGTATCGAATAATGTACGTTCGCCTAAATATTTTTAATTATTCGCCTCGGTCTATGCAAAAGTGGTCATGGCTCTTTTTTTATGGCTCCTTAAAAATTTCCTCTGTTAAGGGGGGGGGGGTTGTTAATGTTTCAGTGTTACAAAAGTTAAAATGTTGTCATTTTAGCGAAAATGTTTTGTAAACGATCCCTAAGTTGCTAATTCTTGTTTTCTCATATTTTTTTTCCAAATAGACTGATAAAATACATGTACAAATGCCAATAAAAGCTTGACGAGAAAGCTATTGTAATTTTTGTATATGTAAAGTAAAATAAGTTTCCGTTGGCACAGATTCAAGAAATTACAAATAATTCCAAGCATTTCTTGCAAGTTATAATTTTTTCAGACTTATTTAGAAATATAGCCACACAGATAGTAAACAAAGTTTCTATTGATGAAATGTTTCTATTGATGAAACAGCGAGGCATTTTTTTTAATATTAAAAACAACTTTCTTGGACAACTTGGACATTGGGGACAATTTTAGATTGAAGACACATGTATCCCACTCTCACCTATGACGTTATATTCGGAGTCAGGCAAATTAAATAGGAATTCTTGGAATTTTAAATCGTCGTTTCCAGCATTAGCGATTATCAGTGAAACCTTTCGCACGAGCGACTTCGATCGCAGCGCCGCAGCTTCAGCAAAAATCCGCATGACAACATGGGCGGCACTTAACCGAGCTGAGGTCTTAGTTACCTACTTTGGAGTGGGGGCTATTACTTTCAAAAAAGTTTCTAAATTTTAAACTGAAAGCATAGTTACGTTGTCTGATCCTTCTATAATAGAATTGGCGTGCTTTTATTGAATAACAAGAAATTAAGCCTCCCGAGGAAGGTATAGGAAAGTAGCGGAAGCTCTGAGTTCATCTATTTTTTTATTTCTTCATCTGCACTTTTTAACCCCCCATTTTTTTTTAATCAAAAATTGACTTTCTCGAACCTTGTATTTAGAAAATATAAAAGAACCCTATATTCTTTCCTTTCTCATTATTTTGGATCGAATGATATATCACACCCTATATGTTGCCATAAATTTCTAAAGACCAAGTGATTGCCACCCCCGAAATTCTGACTCTATTGGGACAATTCGACCCAAACTTTACAGTGATGTTGATCTTTCTTAGAGGAATCTGTATACCGAATTTCACTCCTTTATATGCATAAATACGTGTAGATCTTTTGGTCCCCTCTAACTTCTGCCCCCGAAACTCCGACCCCAGTGGGCCAATCAAACCCAAACTGAATAGTCAAGATGTACATGCCCATAGTAAGCTACATTCCGAATGTCGACCTTCTAACTCAAAAAATGCGGAAATTATGAAGGGGACGGACGGACGGACGGACGGACAGACAGATGGACATTGTGAAAACAATAATTAGCTTCATTCTTCCGCTACTTAATAACCACTAACTGTGAACAAAATCAATGAAATGCGCGACCATGCCGAAACAGGAGGGGGTGTGGCCGGCTCGAGAGCTGTTGTTGTACTTTCCTTTCTATTACTATAGTGGCTAGAAGAATAGTGTGGCAGCGAGCGTTCAAATCTGATTCCTCGAATGATGATGCCGCCAGATGGCAGCTACATCAACATAGTAGTAGAGTCCCTGTAAGTAAAACAGTTTTACTTACAGGGACTCTACATAGTAGCTAAACATCCAGAGCTTTACATCAATAAGGCTCCATTAATTTCTTCGTAAAATTTATAAATTTCATTTATTATTTCATTTTCATTCCAGAGCATTAAATAATGTACCATTTTAATAATATTTCGACCTTCCCCCCTTTTTGTTTTTAATTTAGAGATGATTTTGCAGTATTAATTTCAAGAACCACTTTTCTGTCTATATTTCTCATTTATTTTTTTCTTTATGTAAAATCTAAGAAATTCAGAATAATTTTTAAAAAGTCCTTATTTTTAAATAAAGAAATGCAATCAAAACAGCTTTAATTACAAATTTATTATATATCTTCCTTTTTTTTAAATAATAAGAAATTTTTTTTCAAAACTATTAACCTAAAATATCTATTTAATATTTTATCATCGCATAAAAAATTAATTTGGTGGTTATTCATGTGATAAATGAATTTTATATGAAAAAAGATATTCTCTTTGTATATCTATATATATTTTTCAATATTGTGCATTCCACATATGAGAACTTCCGAGTTACAGGGGCGAACGCCTCATCTCTTGAATTTTTTCTCCTGAAACATGCGATGAAAATTCATTTTTTATCATTTGTACAGTAGCCAGTTGTGTACAGCATTATATTATTCGATTTTATGTTGATATTTTATTAGACTTAATTTAGCAGATCTATGTTTAATGATTAATTACTCAAAAGGTAATTTCTCTGGCTCGGAAAAGGGCTCATATTCCATGCTTTATCTTATTAGGGATGGATACCGTCATCCATCCCTGATCTTATATTTCAACTTATTTATAACAGCAGATATTTTTCATTTATTTTAACGTTAAAGAGTATTCTCAAGTTCTGTGGAAGACAATTACCTGAAATTTACAAAATTATTATAAATAAACTTAAGTCACCTGAATATAGCTGAAAAACCCTTCCTTTATCCTAAGATTTCCATCTCATCTTCCAGGTAACTCGCATCTATGTCGATTGCAGCGCCACCGCTACTATCATCAAATCGGGAATCAACCACGTAGCATTGCGAGTAGTAGCCGTTGCCACACTAGTCTTCTAGCCACTATACTATTACTATGCACGTACTTAGCTGAGACGTCACGGGGAGGAAGCATGAGGAGACGAACCATCTAGCGTCATTTAGCAAAGTTAAACTGTCAACCTATTCCGATGGATGTTAATAGGGATGAATGGGGGAAAAGTTGGGGGAAGAGGGGTTATTCACTGTGACCAGGGAAAAAAATTCAATTTTTTAAACCGATTACAAGTGCGTATAGATTGTGCTAAATTGAAATGCTGAAATTATGATAAAAGTTTTATATTTATCATTATTTTTTCTTCTTTATTTATTATTTTGATGTATAATAAATAATATGGATGATACATCAAAATAAAAATTGCAGCGGTAAATTCAAAACGGGTATACTGTTTTTAAATTTTGACACATAAAAGAGAAATTGTTTTCATTTAAAACTGCCATTTTTAAAATAAAAATAAAAGGCCCTGGTTCCAAATCTTAACTTCAACAATTGAACAGCTTGAAAGGAACACAGTTCTAAGCACTGGAGATGTAGAGGACGTGTTAGGCAAAAAGCCCAAGATTACAGAAACTCTCTTGGATTCATTTAACAATTGGCAAATGGCACTTTGTTTTTTACAAGTTTTTTTTTTTAAGTATTATCGTTTAAGAAATTGTGTTTTAAAGGCTAATAAATGTTTTGTTTTTTCTTAGCTATTTCAATATGTAATAACGGTAATGATAATTTAACAGAGAAGTCAGCAATTAGCAATACTGAAAAAAAAATTGAAGTTTCTTCACAAATGGCCTTTATATTTTACACGTATTTAATAGTTTTTATCGCATTAAAAATTGTTTTAAAAGCTAATACGTGTTTTGTATTTCTTATTTAATTTAATTATTAACAAGAAATTAATCCTCCCGAGGAAGGTATAGTAAAGTAGCGGAGCACTGAGGTCATCTATTTTTACCCTTTTATCTGCACTTTTTAACCCCCACCCCAATTTTTTTAATCGAAAAATTGATGTTCTCGTCCGTAGTATTTAGAAAATGAAAAAGAGCTCTATCTTCTTTCGTTTCTCATCATTTCCTTTCGAATGATATATCACATGCTATATGTTGCCATAGTTCTAAAGACCAAGCGACTGCCACCCTCACAACACCGATCCTATTGGGACAATTTGGCCCAAACTTTACAGTAATGTTGATCTTGCTTAGAGGAATCTACATACCGAATTTCACTCCTTTATATGCATAAATACGCATAGACCTTTTGGTCCCCTCTAATTTCCGCCCCCGAAACTCCAACCCCAGTGGGTCAATCAAAACTAAATAGTGAAGGTGCACATGCCCATAGTAAGCTACATTCCGAATTTCAACCTTCTAGCTCAAAAAATGCGGAAATTATGAAGGGGACGGACGGACGGACAGACAGACGGACATTGTGAAAACAATAAGTAGCTCCATTCTTCCGCTACTTAATAATGATTTAAGTGAAAAAGATTTTCAAGTAACCTAGCCTTTAGTACAGAAGTTAAACCATCTGTTTAGTCAGATCTAGCATAATTGTGCTAAACGGGCAAAAATTGTATGCCTTTAGCACCGTAGTTACCAAAACTGTTCATTAGCATAATTTTATCATTTTTTAGCGAAAAAAAAGAATAATTCGCTAGTGATGCTTATGTGAATTCCTTCTTGAACAGCAGAACACAACAGCACTTACTAAGAACCGAAAGGTGCGTTATGCTCTCAGTGTGGAGAAACGTGTCTGTCTGTCCGTCTGTCTGTAACACTGTCTGTCTGTCTATAACTCCTCCGAGGCTATGAAAGATTACCAAAATCTGTTTTCGTCAGTCGATGAATATGGTTCATGGCACGAACCAATTACAAATATTATCCTAACCGATTCAATAGCACGTGCACAAATGGTACCTTCACGACCCTACCTAGCAATTTTCAATATTAAGTAATACTGTATATCAAACAAATCGTAGCGACGAGATAGAAGCGGATATAAATTACTATTTTCGCCAATTGATAAATATGGTTCAGGAAATGAACCATTTTGAAAAAGATTGTAATCGAAACAATGGCACGTACTCTAATGGTACCCTTATGACACCCTCAAAAATTTTCAATCATAAGATATGGCATGTAGTATATCAAACAAATTGGGATGATGTATCATGAATAATAAGGTAAAATTATTGATAGGCGAAATTGGTTCAAATGCACCTGGTTTAGTGGAACCATTATGGTTCCTTGGAACTTTCCATGCTAAAATATAGCATGTAATATATCAAACGACTTGGAATGATGTGCCATGAATGAATATAACGTAAAATTAATGATAGGCCAAATTGGTTTCTAGGAACCTGGTTTAGTGGAACCATTATGGTTCATTGGAATTTCAATGCTAAAATATGGCGTGTAATATATCAAAGGACTTGGAATGACGTGTCATGAATGAATATAACGTAAAATTAATGATAGTCGAAATTGGTTCAAAGGTACGTGGTGTAATGGTATCTTTATGGTTCATTAGAAACTTACAATGTTAACATAAGGCTGTTAAAAAATATAGTTCCGCGAGTGGTTTAGTTTAACCTTTCGGTACTTGGTTATGTGATTCCTTAATGGTTTATTTTTAATTAAATAAACTGAAAAAATATTAATTCTCTTGGTCTATCCAAAGCAGGGATTGTGGTGATAAGATAATACTCAGTCATTGTTGTGAATTAAATAAGTAAACTGACAAGTGAGTGGAACAAGAAACTGTGAATCACGTAATCATGAATTGTCCCGTCTATTGTCGACAGAGGGCCCTGCTTTCTCGCGGTCTCATAAAGCGAGGTATCGCTTTCTCCTTGGAAAATACTCTCCTTGCCGCCCACCTGAAGCCTCGTGACAAACGTGCTGTGATGCGACTACTTACTTGTTTCTTATGCAGTTCCGGGCTATTCGACAGGATACTGGGTCCGTTGAAGCCCCGTTAGCAACTTGTTCCCAGTAACTGACTATTACCAGTAATTGTGCGTTCCATCAGCTAGTCTCCATTCTCTTGAGAGATGCTGGCTGTGTAGAAGAAGCAGAAGAAGAAACTGACAAGTGTTGATTTTTTTATATGGAGATGAACAGTAGCCTATATTGTTGCTGAATATAAGTTTTGAAATCCATTGATGCTCCACTTTCATTTCTTTACCCTTCAACCTGTACGGTTGACATCG
The DNA here is from genome assembly GCA_023313115.1 of Rhysida immarginata. Taxonomy (NCBI): domain Eukaryota; kingdom Metazoa; phylum Arthropoda; class Chilopoda; order Scolopendromorpha; family Scolopendridae; genus Rhysida; species Rhysida immarginata. Next base: position 798,774 of record JAHWFO010081857.1, read on the forward strand.
TCATGTGACTGTTGGAATTCTAATTTATAATAATTCAGTAACACAAGAACCACAACTCCCTCAATTTAATGCTTGCCAAGCTTCATCATGAACATAAGGAAGCATAAAAGGAATAATAATAAAAGGTAGTTTTAAATGAAAATTATTTTTCTCCTGTGTGTCAAAACTTAAAAACAGTATTCCCGTTTTGAATTTTCCGCTGCAAATTTTATTTTAAGAAGAAAATAAAGAAAAAATAATAATAAATATAAAACTTTATCACAATTTCGGCATTTCAATTTAGGACAATCTATACGCACTTATAATCAGTTTAAAAAAATTGATTTTTTTTTACCCTGGTCACACAGAATCACCCCCATCCCTCATCCATCCTTATTAACATCCATCGGTTCACAGTTTATCTTTGCTAAATGACGCTAGATGGCTTGTATCCTCCCCGTGACGTTTCACTGGACCATGGATGAAGAAAAGATGGATGGGACACTCCTATGCGTCGAGCGTGGGGTTTTTTTCAGTGGCGCTCTCTGTGGATTTGCGTAGTACTAAACCAAATCTGTCTGGGAAATAAAGAAAAATAGTTTCAGTTTTTGCTTTGCGTAGTACTAAACCGAAACTTCACCACCATCGTTTCGATTTGCGTAGTACTAGAAATTTTTAAAAAAAGAAATTCATATATTAAGTGTTTTTTTAAGATAAAAGTGTGCTTAGCAAGTTTTTTTATATTTTTTTATTTTATTGTTTTTAGTCTATTTTTAATTTTATTAATCAATCTAAGCAGATGATTATATTTAGTACTACGCAAAGCTCCAGATGTCGCCCCAAAATCAAACTCACTGGGGACGGCAATGGAGTGTCCCATCCATCTTTTCTTCATCCATGACTGGACTTAGCTCCGCCTCTCAGCTAAGTACGTGCGAAGAACCTCTCCCCCCTTTAAAGAAGGGCTCATCCATCTATAGAACTTTACTGCCCGTTAAAGTGCCTGGAGGATGGCGACGGCTGCGGGTCGCGTAAATTCGAAACGCACGAGGTGCAGACCATCATTCGCCCTCTAGTGACGATAACATGCCTATATGCTTCCGAGCGCCAGTTTTAAAGTTCGATACGCGTTATTGGCGATGCACTGCCGAAACCATTCTCGAAAGTCATTCGCTATTCGAAAGTCTGTCAGCTGATTTGTTCCCGTGCAATATTTTCTTCTGGTCGCTACCCAACAGATATTATTTAAAAAAAAAAACAAACGAAAAAAAACCTGGTGTTTCAAAGTTCGACCCATCCATCACTCGAGGATTCACCTCCGCAACTTTAAAGTCATGTTCTCCGCAACGAAAATTTACCTAGCAATATACAAAGTCTGGCAGTTACAGTAGATGTATATATCAGAAAACAAAAGCCATATCATTATGTACGCATGACTATTATGGATGAAAGAAACTAGCTGTTGGAAGAAGTCTATATGTAAATGCAGATAATTTAATTTTTATTGACATTATGCACCCACGATGATGAGTCATATATTGTCATTCAACACTGTTGCGAAAAATCCTGGCGACTTGAGAAGACATTAGTATGGAAAAA
>JAHWFO010081857.1:830737-871024 GCA_023313115.1 Rhysida immarginata
AGCTAGATTGAAATATGTAGTGCGAATGGGGTATAAGGTTTGTTGTGCATGATCCAGACGGCAACATGCTCATTGTGCGTTCAAGTTCTAAGGTCTCCTAATTTATTGTTGAAAAACTATGGACCCTAGAAAGCTGAAACTCCTGTGATTTGTTCATATAGTCAACCTTTACCCGTAGACATTTTTCAGAATGCTGACGCCGTGATTGGTAGGCCGCCGCAAATGTTCTTTAGGAACCAGTTTTGTCTACTGGAAAATCGCTTATGCAAGAACGGAATAGAGCTTCTGCTCATCGACCCGCTTTTCAGCAACACCTAGAAAGAAAACCTCACAACTGAAACGTCATACATTGTTACATCATCATAATACGACTCGTAGTCCACGTGAAAAACAGGCCCTGGCGCGGAAAAGTCATCTGACTATCTTAGTCCCAGTAACAATATTTTGGATTTTAACAATCAGTAATTTTTCGTTTGTTAGAAACAATGAAGGTTACATTGTTGCTCGGACTAAGATGCTCAGGTGACTTTTCCGCGCCAGGGCCTGTCTATCTCGTGGGCTACGGTCAGTGTTGCCAATTTGGCATTATTTTTAAAGTGCTTCTTCATGTTTTCATTGTTTTCTGCATTGTTTAATTTTTATTAATAATGCCCAAGAAAGAACAAGCGCATGAAAAAAATGCCAAATTGGCAACGCTGGCTACGGTATAAACTTTCAGTTGTGAGGCTTTCTTTCTAGGAGGTGTTGCTTTTCAGTAGGCAAAATAGACCACATATAGAAGTGTTTGTAGCGGCGATGCAATCGTGGCGTCAGCGTTGTGAAAAATGTGTACGGCTAGAAGTTGACATGTGGACAAATGACGGGAGTTTTAGTTTTCTAGGGTCAATAGTTTTTCAAAAATAAATTAAAAGACCTTAGAACTTGAACGCACCTCGTATTTTGCTTGATCCATCCGTCACGAAGCGACAATGCATGAGCAACAATATGCGTAGATTAACAATATGCGCGGACTAACAATGTATATCTCATGCAAAGCAAAGTTTCTGCAGCAATAGGCCATAAAAAAATACTTGTGCTTTAAATTAAAATCAAATTTACAGATTCGACTGTTGTGGTACCCGTCGTACGATAGGCTTTAATGCTACAAAAGTAAATGAAGCGACAAAAGAAAACAAATAAAAATCTCCTTTCTTTTTAACAATATAACACCAATTATCTATTTCAATTCTACGTGGAGATTCGAAAAATAGCTCGATAATTGTTTGATAAGTGTAATAATCTCTTCTATATATATAAAGAAGGATGTTTGTGGGTCTGTCTGTGGGTCTGTTTTTTATACAAATCTACAGTTTTATTCCAATCTTGATAAAATTTCGCATACATGACCTTCAAAGCATGAGGAAGGTCACTGTCTACCTCAGATTTCGGAAAAATAATAAATATCGATAAAAAATCGATATTCATGGTTATGGCAAGGCATATTAATGAGAAATATCTCATGACCAACAATGCAAGGCAAAGTTTGTACAACTATACGTATCAACAATGGTATCAACACGCAATTCACAAACGCTCTGCATGAACCAACAATATATATCTCATGACTAACAATGAAAGGAAAAGTTTGTGCAAGTGTAATTATCCCGGGCAACGCCGGGTACCTCTTCTAGTAACTAATAAACAGTGTGATTAATGATTCCTAAGGACAGGGTAATAGTGCCGATGAAGGGAAAATTTCAGACAATCTCGGAAGTCGAATCCAACGGAGCCTGGAAGTCGACAGCATCGATTGCTATGATATGTTCGTGGTCCAAAATCATTTAAGATCTTCGAAGAGTTATTGGTTTATTGCAAGATACTTTCCAGGAGGCTTCAGATGTTAAAGGCTGCTAAAGGACGATGAAGAATGGTAGCGTTGCATGCGATGCGTGAAGCAATTGCTTTCCAGATTTGACAACTCAGACATCTATTTGCAGTCATTCTGATATACCGTAAGTCCCCAGGGACCTAAGCGAATGTGGAAGAGTTGTGCAGACGCGTTGCCAGAAGACCATCAGCATAAATTCAACTCAGAAGCAACCAATCTTCGACTGCTGTATCTCACATTAAGAGATTTGGACCAATATCTGACGAACAATGAACGCCTACTCAAGGATTATCCAGGGATGCCTCAATTGCATCAGTTCGCTGATCAAGAAGTTGAAACGTTCCAGGATTCAAACTCACTGGTATCGCTGGGGACTGCATACCTTCAGGCAAGATTCCAAGAGGCGGTGGATAAAATATCGCTCTTAAACGAATAAGAGCTGATTGTGTACAATCACGTATTCAATTCGGTATGCAATGAGACGCCAGAAAGGGAGAGTTTGTTCTTGGATGGTCCTCGCGAAACCGGTAAATCATTTTTGCTGAAAAAAGTGCTGGCGACTGTTCGATTGGAAAGCAAAATAGCCCTGGCAACGGCAACGAGTGGAATTGTAGCATTTTGGTCGGGCAAACGGCACACTTTCAATGTTTAAGCTAGGCCTGGATCTAAATGTAACCTGTAATACCCCCATTCAATCGCAACATGCAGTATTGCTATGCAAAGGCAGATCCTGGACATGCGACTTACTAAATATATTTCTTTTCGTATAAGCTATGAACATGGTTCCGAATTTAACGATAACTGAAATACGAACAGAAATAAAAATGCCGCCACTACGATCAACAAGTTAATAACTGAGATTCTGTGAAGCCTAGATTAATGAAATTTGGAGGAATACAGGGTACAAAAGACTGTGTATACACCTTAACACTGGTTCACTTGTGAGTACTAACCAGCACTTGTTACAATTTGACTGCGTAACTTGGAAACTTCTTGTTGGAATTCGATCAAATTTTAACGGTATACATAGTCTTATGTACCCTGTTATTTCTCCAAATTTCATTATTCTAGGCTTTACAGAACCTGAGTTATTACCTTGTTGAGCTTGGTGGTGGCATTTTTATTTCTCTTCATATCTCAGTTATCGTTCAAATTCGGACCCATGTTCATAGGACATTTTGTGTTTATCATGACCTCTATAATACCCCGTTAAATTGTTTGACACACAATTTGAATCACCCTGTATATAAAACCCAAATATCACTCACTGACTGATCAAGAAATCTCCAGAATTATGAAGCCTACAAACTGGAAATTTGGCAAGTATATTTCTCTTGGCTTCTAGGTGCTCGCTAAGAAAGGATTTTATTGTCTCTTTTTTCCTTTCCATTTTAGTTTAGTTTTAAAATTCTACTTACCTGAAGCTGAATGGTATTTTTGCCTGCCTTAAAAAATTGTGACGTTTGCTTTGTTAATGAAAATTATGCGATTCTTTCAGATTACTGGTTTTCTTATGTTATTTGCTCAAGCTGAGTACTCAACACACACGGTTCGCTCAAATCAACATGTCATAATGGCGGCAGCACAACATCTGCTAGAAAAGCTCTGTACATAAAATATATTTTGTTTTCATCCCTCTAATAAAAAGCAGTGAAGAAAATTTTGTGGTGATGTAATTGTGAACAGCTAATAGTGAAAGTAACTAATAATAAAGTTAAGAGACTAAGCATTTTCTTTAAATCTCCAAATTTTATTTCAACAAAAACAAACCAAATTTTTTTTCTGTGTTATTAACATTTAGCTACTTACAAATTAATTTAATTATTTAAACTCAGAAACATATTTACTTATTTTTAAAGCAATATTAAACCCGAGCATTATTTATATTGTTGTTTCCTTGCATTTACCATTCGCACAATCTTTGAAAAAAAAAATCTTTTTTCAGATTGAGTCCACGTATTTAACATAAATTTCAAAATCTTTACTTATTTTTTTTTCATTGAATTTCACAGTAATAATTATGCACGGCAGTATAATTATGGTGTATTAATTTACAATAAAAAAATTCAACTGACCAACTAATCCTATTTTCTTTTTTTATTTTAAAATTCTTTTAGTAAAACTAACTGTCAACGTTAGGTTACTTTGGCTGGGTTTCAGATTTGAACAAACATTCAAAAAACTTTCTATCATCATCTGGCACGTATTTAAACAGCGACTTTAAATCTTTTTCTTTTTCTTTACGTATTTCCCCTTTCTTATCAAGCTTCATAATAATAGGCATGACATTATGCATAGCTCTCTGCCTTTGATAACTTTCTCGATTCAATCTAACGGGTTTCCAGTCGGATTTAAAACCAACAGAATCTTCTATCTTCTCTTCTATATATATAACTAGAAGAGGTACCCGGCGTTGCCCGGGATAATTACACTTGCACAAACTTTTCCTTTCATTGTTAGTCATGAGATATATATTGTTGGTTCATGCAGTGTGTTTGTGAATTGCGTGCTGATACCAATGTTGATACCTATTGTTGTACCAACTTTGCCTTGCATTGTTGGTCATGAGATATTTCTCATTAATATGCCTTGCCATAACCATGAATATCGATTTTTTTATCGATATTTATTATTTTTCCGAAATCTGAGGTAGACAGTGACCTTCCTCATGCTTTGAAGGTCATGTATGCGAAATTTTATCAAGATCAGAATAAAACTGTAGATTTGTATAAAAAACATACAAACAGACCCACAGACCCACAAACATCCTTCTTTATATATATAGAAGACTAGAAGAGGTACCTAGCGTTGCCCGGGATAATTACACTTGCACAAACTTTTCCTTTCATTGTTAGTCATGAGATATTGATTGTTGGTCCATGCAGAGCGTTTGTGAATTGCGTGTTGATACCATTGTTGATACCTATTGTTGTACAAACTTTGCCTTGCATTGTTGGTCATGAGATATTTCTCATTAATATGCCTTCCCATAACCATGAATATCGATTTTTTATCGATATTTATTATTTTTCCGAAATCTGAGGTAGACAGTGACCTTCCTCATGCTTTGAAGGTCATGTATGCAAAATTTTATCAAGATCGGAATAAAACTGTAGATTTGTATAAAAAACATACACACAGACCCACAGACGCACAGACCCACAAACATCCTTCTTTATATATATAGAAGAAGAAGGATGTTTGTTTGTGGGTGGGTTTGTTTGTTTGTTTTTTATACAAATCTACAGTTTTATTCCGATCTTGATGAAATTTTGCATACTTGACCTTCACAGCATGAGAAAGGTCACTGTCTACTTCAGATTTCGGAAAAATAATAAATATCGATAAATAATCGATATTCATGGTTATGGCAAGGCATATTAATGAGAAATATCTCATGACCAACAATGCAAAGCAAAGTTTGTACAACAATAGGTATCAACAATGGTATTAGCACGCAATTCACAAACACATTGCATGGACCAACAATATATATCTCATGACCAACAATGCAAGGAAAAGTTTGTGCAACAAAACCCATCGTGTTCGCATCAACAATGGTATCAATGCGCAATTCACTAATAACAATGAGCACAAAATGATGTGAATGTTAAAGCAATCTTTCCAAGGATTATAACAATGAACATAAAATGATGATGCAATATGGATATGTTTCAATTTGTAACAATGCATAGAATTCCTGGTATTTAGGCTTTTCTTAGAAAAGAGAGTTCTTAGTACTTAACAGTTTCTCGAAAATCTTTAAAAATGATCAATAACTAGAGATAATGGAGACTTAGCAGACTATTGAGAGAGAGTGGAAAAACGATAGAGGAAGCACTCCTTTAGCTCCGTGCTGTATTGAGCAAATGGGAAGCAAGTAAATAGAAGAATCGGCGAACACTAGACTACACAAAGTGTTGAATGGCCAAGTTTTTGTTCAAGACATCGAGAGAAGAAAGGGAATTGCAACAACATCAAGTGTACATCTGAAGTAAGAAGACGTGAGTAAGAAATTATTTAGATTAGCAGTGGCATCCTTGGAGAGGTCCTGCCATTGTGAGCCTTTAAAAGATTTTTTTCGAATTTTCATTAAGAATTTTTACAGTATTAACTCTAAGCGTTTTCATGTGTTATTTTTAACATATTGCAAAATTTAATTTAATTTATTGAGATTGTTCTGTTTACCTACAAGTGTAATTATCCCGGGCAACGCCGGGTGCCTTTGCTACTCTATCTATATATATAAAGAAGGATGTTTGTTTGTTTTTTATACAAATCTACAGTTTTATCCCGATCTTGATGAAATTTTGCATACTTGACCTTCAAAGCATGAGGAAGGTCACTGTCTACCTCAGATTCCGGAAAAATAATAATTGTTTTATAAAAATCGATATTCATGGGTATAGCAGGGCATATTAATGAGAAATATCTCATGACCAACAATGCAAGGCAAAGTTTGTGCAACAATAGTTATCAACAATGGTATAAACACGCAATGCACAAACACTCTGCACGGACCAACAATATATATCTCATGACCAACAATGCAAGGCAAAGTTTGTGCAACAATAGTTATCAACAATGGTGTCAACACGCAATTCACATTACGCTCGGACCAGCAACAGATATCTCATGACCAACAATGCAAGGCAAAATTTTTACAACAATAGGCCCGTCGTGGTCTCATCAACAATGGTATCAACGCGCAATCTTCTATCTTCTATCTATCTTCTATATATATAAAGAAGGATGTTTGTGTGTGTGTGGGTGGGTGGGTCTGTTTGTATGTTTTTTTTTTTACAAATCGACAGTTTTATTCCGATCTAGATAAAATTTCGCATACATGACCTTCAAAGCATGAGGAAGGTCACTGTCTACCTCAGATTTCGGAAAAATAATAAATATCGATAAAAATCGATATTCATGGTTATAGCAAGGCATATTAATGAGAAATATCTCATGACCAACAATGCAAGGCAAAGTTTGTACAACAATAGGTATCAACAATGGTATCAGCACGCAATTCACAAACACACTGCATGAACCAACAATATATATTTCATGACCAACAATGCAAGGCAGAGTTTGTGCAACAATAGGCCCATTGTGTTCGCATCAACAATGGTATCAACGCGCAATTCACCAATAACAATGAGCACAGAATGATGATGTAATGTTAAAGCAATCTTTCCAAGAATTATAACAATGAACATTAAATGATGATGTAATATGGATAAGTTTCAATTTGTAACAATGCATAGAATTCCTGTTATTCAGGCTTTTCTTAGAAAAGAGAGTTCTTAGTACTTAACAATTTCTTGAAAATCTTTAAAAATGATCAGTAACTGGAGATAATGGAGAGTTAGCAGACTATTGAGAAAGAGTGGAAAGACGATAGAGGAAGCACTCCTTTAGCTCTGTGATGTATTGAGCAAATGGGAAGCAAGTAAATAGAAGAATCGGCGACCGCTAGACTGTACAAAGTGATGAATGCCCAAGTTTTACTTCAACACATCGAGAGAAGAGTGGAAATTGCAACAACACTAAGTATACATCTGAGGTAAGATTACGTGAGTAAGAAATTATTGGAGCGGTCCATCCATTGTGAGCCTTTAAAAATATTTTTTTCGAATTTTCATTAAGAATTTTTACTGTATTAATTCTAAGCATTTTCATGTGTTTATCTTTAAGATTTTGCAAAATTTAATTTAATTTTTTGAGATTGTTCTGTTTACATCCATGTGTAATTATCTCGGGCAACGCCGGGTAACTTTGCTAGTCTATATATATAAAGAAGGATGTTTGTTTGTGGGTGGGTTTGTGGGTTTGTTTGTTTTTTATACAAATCTACAGTTTTATTCCGTTCTTGATAACATTTTGCATACTTGACCTTCAAAGGATGAGGAAGGTCACTGTCTACCTAAGATTTCGAAAAAATAATAAATATAGATAAAAAATGGATATTCATAGTTATGGCAGGGCACATTAATGAGAAATATCTCATGACGAACAATGCAAGACAAAGTTTTTGCAACAATAAGTATCAACAATGGTATCAACACGCAATTCACAAACACTCTGCACGACCAACAATATATATCTCATGACCAACAATGCAAATAAAAGTTTGTGCAACAATATGTATCAACAATGGTGTCAACACGCAATGCAAGCTATGCAACCTATCAAGCGTCCAGACGACTGGCAAAAAATTATGTGCCTGGAAAGGTAAGAGAAAGAACGAGTATTGGTCAGAGAAACTCTGGAGCTAAAATAGAAAATAGAGCTACACGGGCATTGGAAACATCTGAACAATGGGAGTTTCGAATACAGCAAGTGGGTATAAGAGCTCCTACGTCAAGGGCAAGAAAAACTTGAGTCTAAACCATCTGGTGATGCTCTGCAGTGATGAGGCAAGTCACGAAGCGTTCGAAACTTGACTACCTCAGTGTATTTCATTTGGAATTTATTCTGGTTCGATGAGCTTTGTGAAAGCGCTGCTTTCGTCCCATCTGAAGAAATGTACACTTCACTGTTCGATTGTCGATTGTACTGTTTTCATAATTTCAGGATAATCCTCTAATATTCTAATTGCCTTTAGAGAATTATCCTTTTTGCTTTGATAAAGGATAGTCTCTATCCGTAACGTCAGCTTTTTATTTTATTTTATATTTCTAGTTTTATTTTGATTTTTTTTATTATTTATTAATTATTGTCAATTATTATTTATTTTTTATTTTTATTTAATAACTGTTATTTATTATAGGTAGAAATAATTCAATACTCATAGGTTTCTTTGATATTCTAAAAACATGAGGATGCAATGTCGAATTTTCCTGGCCAAACTAAGCTGTATACCAAATTCCAGTACGAGCATTTTAAAGAATTCTTTCTTTTTTCCAAAGTGAATATTTATTGTATTTATTCTAAGGACTTTTTATGTGTTCATACATATTCAAACTCGGTTACTGCACAATTTCATCAAAAACAGCCAGTGCAAAACCGGATATATCAGCTAATAAGACTATACCGGGTGGTTATAATTAAACTTCCCCACTTCTGCGCGGACTGCAGACCGCGTTATTGCGCGTATACGAGGGGCGGTCATAACGTTTTAATTATCACCTCGAAAAAAGAAAGCTACGTATTTAATTTTTTGTTTGTATGCGGGTACATGTCTGAAGTCCTGGTTCTTATTGAAATCCCCGCGCCACAGTACCGAAGCACGCCGCTAGAGGGATTAAAACAAAATGGCGCAGCCCACTGATAAAGTGGAGTATCGTGCGGTAATTTGATTTCTGCATTTGAAGGGGATCAATGCTGCAACAACCCATGGTTATTTGGTGCAGAAGCTTCACATGTGGACAAACGAGTCTGGATGACGAAAGAAGTGCAGACCATCTCTCCATGAAGAACGGGAATCGCAAGAGAAGTGAGGCGTCCAGGAGGCCCTGGCGCATATCACAATCAAAACGATAACGGAAAAAGTGAAAATCAGTCATGGATCAGTTTTCAACATCTTGCACGACATTTTGAATATGACAAAGGTCGCCGCCCGAAAACGATAACTCCCCAGCTCATTCTGCTCAGGACAACAACAACAACACACACACACACACACTCACACACACACACACACAAACACACACACACACACACAGTGTAACGGCCAGGCGTGCGGGAAAATCGTTTCTCTTATTGTGACGATTCCTCTCAATTACGTTCCTTTAAATTAACAAGAAGCCTTCAAACTTATCATTATTCAAGTTCGACAAGAATACCTTTTCAGCCACCGAATATATCTTAAAAATAGCTACAAAAGACACTGAAAAAACACTATATGTCTGATTTAAAGAACGGGGCTTTATTGAAGAGAATTATCTCTATACCAGATTAATAATCGCATGTCAATATACAAGAATTTTGACGTAAATCTTTAATATAAATCTTTTAATCTAAGACTTTTAGGTGTCTAAACCTTTTGGCGCCCGCTCTCCTCAGAAACAAATAAAAAGGAAATTTTATATTTAAAGTTCAAGGACTGACGGCAATTTCACTGTTTCATAAAGGTAATTACCGTTCACAAATTCATTTTTATCAGCTTGTATTATATATATTTTAGTCCTCTCTTTTCTCTCTTAAAAGGGAAAAAAAAAATCTTTTCAAATAACGTAAATGTTATTTATTGAAAACTTATATAATTAACCAAAGCTTTGATTATTTTTTTTTCAACTTAATGTATGATTTTTTTTTCTAGATCAGAACGAAACCATCCAAGGTAAGGAAGACGTCGAGCCATTTTTCATTACTTTCGAATGTCTTTAAGACGGAAAACGAGGAATTTACTGAAAAGTCTGTTTTTCCTATATCGTTAATTAACTAGCCTTTTTTTTTTACTGTTCATTTTTCCTCCCGTTTATATGGAAATGAAAACATTTATTAATCAGGTCGCGTCGAATCAGACTGACGGGGGGTGGGTAAGTAGGGGGGGGGGGAGTACCGGGATAAGGCTACACAGCTAGGGGGAAATGTTAGTATGTTAATCGGGACCGTCAACCTTAACAACTATATACGACCTTCATTTTGTCGATTTCTCATCCATAGTATCCATCTTAGTTGGTATACGATCCATAACCTTCGTAGACTTCCGTCGTGGTAGGAGGAAACTATGTAAACAAGACTTGAACGACTTGTGTCACGTCATTGCGCCGGATGAATTTACTTCCTATCAAGAAAGAAAAAAAGAATGTCTCCTTTGTGATGTATTTAAGTAAGGCCATCAAACTGATAACTTTACCGGATTTCTTCTTTTATCATTCATATTTATCTCTTTGGTGGAGTTTTCCTTTGTTGTGAGAATTTCGAATCGATTATCCTCATCTTAATTTTCTTTCGGCCTTTCCTCTACGGACAAAGAATCATCTGGTTTTGCTCAAGCTTCATGGTGACTTCTTGTATCTTCCTAGTCCGTCCCCTGAAGAAAGAGGGGAGAAAAAAAAGGGCACGACTTCTACGGCCTCCAAGAGAAATCTCTCCAAAATTCTGTTTTTTCCAAAAAAACTTCGCGAGCTACAACAATACACAAAGTTGAAGTCTTGCAATTCACAACAATGCTGTTTCAGAAACTTACGTTTTTTTTTTTTTAAAAACTTTTTTTTATTTAATTACATGTATCTCAATTATTAAAATTTATTCGTTAAAGTCTGTTTCTATAAGCAAATTCTTTCTTTTGTCATTCTGTTAACTGTTTATACACACTCCGAATAAAGAAAATCTTTATAGCTGTCTTTAAATGTAGAGTCCGAATTGACCTGGAGCACCCAAAAGATATAAATTTATGATCGGGCCCAATCGTAGGGGAAAAAAAAATTTTTTTTTTTTTTTTCCTTTAAAAAAGTAATGTCTAAGATTTTGGGTGCAACAACACACACACTTGCTGCTCCTTGGGCTATCAAATTTTCCCTCAGCCCCCTCCCTCCGTATTCTCCTGACATGGCGCCCAGTGACTTCTTCCTCTTTCCTCGGATGAAGAAACCATTTGATGGCAGGCATTTCCAGGACGACGACGAGGTGAATTTCGAGGCGGAACGTTTCCTGAACAGCCAAATTGCAGACTTCTACAACCAAGGTCTACGTCAAGTCATCCACCGTTGGGAAAAATGTGTCGCATTGAAGGGTGAATATGGAGAGAAAGACTAACACCATCATCCAGTTTCATGGTCGCAGCTTGATTTTTTCAAAGTGATAATTAAAACTTTATGACCGCCCCTCTTAGTCATGAAACTGCGTATAGACTCTGCAGAGCATGTGATAGAGAATTCCATGTTTAGTGCATACGCATGTCACCAGGTGAAAAATGGCGCCATATGCAAAAGTGCAATGCGTTTTTGAACAACCAATCTGAAGAACATTGGAGGAACTCGGATCATAACAGACAACAGTCTTCATGCAAGATGGTGCAGCACCGCATATGGGTCGTCCAATAAAGGAACTTCTTCGTACCCAGTTTGGTGATGAACGTGTTCTGTAGAGACCTTTCCAGATACGTGGCCTGCCCATTCATCAAACTTTATTCCATGTGACATCTGGCTATGGGGAACCATAGATGGCTCGTATTTATCATGGTGGCCAGAAGTAAAAGCATATGGCACCACTTTTACTCTTGTATATGAATTAAATAATTATAACTACCCGGTATATGAATTAAAAAAATGAAATTGAAGTTCCATATTGAACCTAACCGAGTGTTCTAACCAGAATATTTTATCCTATGGATGGAATGATAAAATAGCCTGGCAGACAACAATTATAAACAAATACAACATTATGCAATGTCTTGCAGCATTTCATGTATTCAGCCGGGCAGCTCGCCCATTTAAAAAATCCCGAGGAGAACCCTGTAAATCTAAACTAATCTACATGCCGAATTTCATTCAAACCACTCTCTAAACACTCCTGGCGCTAATATGAACAAATAAATAGCTATATCTGTGGGCGAACACGTTCCATATACCTGGACCAACATTCCATGCATTTCTGTGACTGTTTTTCCCAATTTGTAACAAAACTTCATGTTTATCCGTTGCTCATTTGTGCGAAAACTCACGTTGCTCTATTTCCATTTAACGTGAGTTTTCGCACACACGCCTTTCGACTGCCCGTAGCAGACTAATCTGCGTCGGTTTTTTGCGCTCCTTGCTACGTGCCATATCTCCACTGGTCTCTCCCTGCATGCACGTGGCCGCATTTTTACCTGATGTTGTTTTTGCGATATCCATCCATTCACCGAACTTTTTAGACGCACCTTATATATCCAGATATTGCTTATTTCATTATATTTAACTGAAAAAATATGAATATATTTCAATAAATGTGAAACGTTAAAAAATAACCCTAAACTGAATTCTGCAAGTGGCATCTTCTTCCGACAAGTGGGTTAGATGCCAGTTAATGCGGGGGAGGATGCCATATGTATGATGTTCACATATTAAAGAAAAGCGAAGTGAATAAATCTAATAACCATTATTAAAAATACATTCAACATAAATTAAGATGAACTGACAGTGAAAAGGAGAATGTTTCCCGTTAACTATTTTTACAATACAAGATCTGCTTTCTGCAATTTTCATGGAGCTATGTCTTGCGCCTCCCGCATTGGATCAAATCGCCTTTTAGACTTTTATTTTCATAAAAATTCCCACGTCTTGCAGCAAAAAAGTCATCTTCTTCTAACATTCACTCTCACTCTCAACCACCACTTTCTCAACAGTTGATAATGCTAATGATGACGAATTTGCTTTGCACATCCTTATCTGTTTTCTTCTTTTTTCGTTTCTCTGTTGGTGAACATATGAGCAGTGTGACCTATTTCCATTTAAAATCAGTAAGACTCTCCTGGGCTTTTTCATCACCATAAAGTGGTTCTTGAGAGTGTTAATGTAAGCTGTTGCTCTTTAGAAAATGCAGGTTAAATGAATATTATTAATGTTTAATATGTCTGTTTTAGTTATTTTTTAGTAATTATGTGAAAAATATAAATATAATTTACATTCATTTAGTTCTACTTATTCAGAATTTATTAGGCTTATGACCGAAGCATTCCGGGGCAGATGCCACTGGGTTCTACAGGATTTGTCATGTTTTTTATGATACCATGTATTCACAGAGAAACGTGTCACAAAATATTACAACTGCATTAAGTTTTAATATGATACCACAAGCGCTAAAGCTTAAGTATTTTCAATGAAATATTATATCTCAAATATTCACCAAGTCTAAATCATTTATTTTTCAATATAGGATCGACTAAAATCGATATACAATGAACGCTTCTGATGAATAGAATAATTCTGCTCTTCGAAGTAGGAGGTACTACCATTTACTTCCAATAAAAGCGATTTTGCCGCACCAGCATCTTCCCCTAACTGGCATTTTCTCCCGACTTACTCTATGGGAAATAATATTTCATTTTTGCTCTCATTGTCAAGAGTACATTTATTGAGAATTTACTGTATTCAAATTCTGTATAATTTTTTAATATAATATCGTTATAGGAATCCTGACTTAGTGATCGAAGTATGCCATCCTGAAATAAGTAAAAAATATGGAGAAAAGTTTTTGCTGCACTGCGATTACATGGTAGGTTTTATTGAGTTTATGGCTTTTATAATGTCAATAAAACATCCATTAATATATATTTATCAGCATATTAGATGAGATTCATATCGCAAGGGTTAGATGAGATAAGACATCGCATAGAAATAATTTGGTACCCTTGGCGTCGTCTTGTCTGCCCTTTACGTGCCGTCTTCCGGCTTTCGCGCTCCTTTCACAAACTTTAATTTTTTACAAAGTTTGGCTTAAAACAAAAACGTATTCAAAGTACTAAAATATACAGTACATTAAAATACGTTTATTTCTTGCATTTTGGGTTTTGTTGCTTATTTATTATGGCCTGTTTTGTACGGCCTGTGTCTATCAACACTCTTAGGCCTCTTACGCACTGTCGACTGGTTGCTAGCAAACAGGATACCAGCAATCTTGAGACAGAAGTAGAATAGTTATCGTTTACGCACTTAGTTTCGGCAACCCGTCGAAAAGCAAGAGCAACGCATTCGATGATTGGGAAGTTGCGCAACCACTAGGGTGGCTTGTTTTATTGAAGTCTATGCACTGTGCGAGCAACAACCCTCTCCAGATCGTGTTTTTTGTTTATATCTGAAACCTGAGGACGATGCGAACGATGTCTTTCACAAGGTCAGTTTATCACGATTTATGAAAATAGGCCCCACAATAGCATTTTGCATGAGGCCTCGCTTTTCCTTGGACCTTGTCATTATCCCCCTTGTCTCATTTAATTTTAACGTATTGTCATTGACGAAGTTAACAAAGATGACATCCCTATGACACTTTACAATTAATCTATGTCACATTCGGTGTTATAAATTATTACTCAAAAACCTACATTACATATTTATAAGGTAAAATTTATAATAAACGTTACATTATAGAATTAGCATAAAAATATTTTGAATTGATTTGTTTTCAATAAGAATATTTTAAAATATTCAATAGAACAAAAGAAAACCCAAAAAAATCAAGCAAACCCACTTTTTCCCAAGTCTTCAAAAAATTTAGAACATGCCTTTATTTTCACGTTCTTGTAATATTTCTTTTTTTCTTTTTTTAAATAATATCACTCAGTAATACATCCTCTACAACCGCATGACAAAAATCATGCAATATTCGATTTTGTGCGCGTTCCTCTACATTTAAGCGATAGTTATAAAATACAGGTTAGGGTTACGACTTTGAACCTATTGGCGACTTCAGCTGCCTACAAATGGGCGGATGAAATAGGGAAGCATCATTGTTGAGATCTAATACTAACAATGATAAACGCCATCGCTGACAATGATAAACGAATGCTCTTCCCCATTTCATCCGCCATTTTGTACGGCACCTGAAGTCGCCAATATTGTTTGGATTCTACGACTATTGTTACATAGTGAAAAAATAAGCAGGAAAAATAAACATTTTATTTCTTACAAACTTAGAAGGAATGAAAAACAGGTGTGTGACAAAAGCTCTGCAACACATCAATCTTGTGACAAAAGTTCTGCATCTATTCTCGCGGAATTAAAGGAAAAAACCATTAATTCTTTAAGATTATTATTATTATTTTATTCAATATATTGTTATCATGATACGGTTTAAGCATTATCGGGAAGTAAATGGCAACCATTTTTCACTGTTTCAAAATTATTATCGTTTAATTTATAAAATAGCAAGAATATCGTGTCACATTCGGTTTTTAAAATTCGGTTTAAGGAACTCTATCACCCCCAAATTTGCTGTAATTAAATATTGTTCTGCCAATTATGATGTGCATGGAGTTATTTTCCAAGCGCAGAGAAAAATTATAAAAATTAATATCAAAAACATTATAGAAATTTAAGTATTATTAAAAAAGAATCAAAAGAAATTCTTCGAAAATTAAAAAATAACATTAGTAAATCATATTTGTTAGGATTTCTAATAAATATGAAAAATGAAGAATTTTCTATCAAAAAAAACCAGACATTAAAACATTTTAAAAAATTACAGAGTTTCGGGGTAGAAAAATACGCGTGTAACAGATTTTCTAGTTTTTTCGTATTACATCACAGTTTTAAATTACAAGAGGCAGAATTAATAGCAATGCCTGTGAAGATATTTCTCATGTTAACAATGATGGTAAGGATGACACAATGAATGAATCTAACATTCCTGTAGTACACAAAAATTTTCCCAATGTGTACAATTTATCAAGGATTATAATCCCCAATAGTATTTTTAGCCCTTTTGAAT
This sequence comes from Rhysida immarginata, assembly GCA_023313115.1. NCBI lineage: Eukaryota > Metazoa > Arthropoda > Chilopoda > Scolopendromorpha > Scolopendridae > Rhysida > Rhysida immarginata. The sequence continues at coordinate 846,957 of JAHWFO010081857.1, forward strand.
AAGGGTCTTAAATTTGCCTTAAATGATAACATTAGTTTAGTTAATAGAATGGGTGACGTAGAACAAGCCCTACAATATGCTAATAAAAGTGAGGAGGTGCGTAGGATGTGTTTAAAAACCTTGATTAAAGATAAATCTAGATCTGTTGAAAAAGATAACCTAATTATTAAAAAAATTAAGGTTTTTCTCAATAACAATAATCTTATGATAAGCAATGCAGACAAAGGCCGGATTGTTGTTGTACAAGATGAAGATTCTTACCTCAAAAGAACTGAGGATTATGTTAAAAACTAGCAAAGGTACCCGGCGTTGCCCGGGATAATTACACTTGTAGGTAAACAGAACAATCTCAAAAAATTAAATTAAATTTTGCAATATCTTAAAAATAAACACATGAAAATGCTTAGAATTAATACGGTAAAAATTCTTAATGAAAATTCGAAAAAAATCTTTTTAAAGGCTCACAATGGCTGGACCTCTCCAAGGATGCCACTGCTAGTCTAAATAATTTCTTACTCACGTAATCTTACCTCAGATGTATACTTAGTGTTGTTGCAATTTCCACTCTTCTCTCGATATGTTGAAGCAAAACTTGGCCATTCATCACTTTGTGCAGTCTAGCGGTCGCCTATTCTTCTATTTACTTGCTTCCCATTTGCTCAATACATCACGGAGCTAAAGGAATGCTTCCTCTGTCGTCTTTCCACTCTTTCTCAATAGTCTGCTAACTCTCCATTATCTCCAGTTACTGATCATTTTTAAAGATTTTCAAGAAATTGTTAAGTACTAAGAACTCTCTTTTCTAAGAAAAGCCTGAATAACTAGAATTCTATGCATTGTTACAAATTGAAACTTATCCATATTACATCATCATTTTATGTTCATTGTTATAATTCTTGGAAAGATTGCTTTAACATTACATCATCATTTTGAGCTCATTGTTATTGGTGAATTGCGTGTTGAAACCATTGTTGATACCTATTGTTGCACAAACTTTTATTTGCATTGTTGGTCATGAGATATATATTGTTGGTCCGTGCAGAGTGTTTGTGAATTGCGTGTTGATACCATTGTTGCAATAACTTTGTCTTGCATTGTTGGTCATGCAATATTTCTCATTAATATGCCCTGCCATAACCATGAATATCGAATTTTTATCGATAATTATTATTTTTTCGAAATCTGAGGTAGACAGTGACCTTCCTCATGCTTTGAAGGTCATGTATGCGAAATTTTATCAAGATCGGAATAAAACTGTAGATTTGTATAAAAAACATACAAACAGACCCACCCACACACAAACATCCTTCTTTATATATATAGACTAGCAAAGGTACCTGGCGTTGCCCGGGATAATTACAGTTGGATGTAAACAGAACAATCTCAAAAAAATAAATTAATTTTTGCAATATCATAAAAATAAACACATGAAAATGCTTAGAATTAATACAGTAAAAATTCTTAATGAAAATTCGAAAAAAATCTTTTTAAAGGCTCACAATGGCTGGACCTCTCCAAGGATGCCACCGCTAGTCTAAATAATTTCTTATTCACGTAATCTTACCTCAGATGTATACTTAGTGTTGTTGCAATTTCCACTCTTCTCTCAATTTGTTGAAGCAAAACTTGGCCATTCATCACTTTGTGCAGTCTAGCGGTCGCCGATTCTTCTATTTACTTGCTTCCCATTTGCTCAATACATCACGGAGCTAAAGGAGTGCTTCCTCTGTCGTCTTTCCACTCTTTCTCAATAGTCTGCTAACTCTCCATTATCTCCAGTTACTGATCAATTTTAAAGATTTTCAAGAAATTGTTAAGTACTAAGAACTCTCTTTTCTAAGAAAAGCCTGAATAACAGGAATTCTATGCATTGTTACAAATTGAAACTTATCCATATTACATCATCATTTTATGTTCATTGTTATAATTCTTGGAAAGATTGCTTTAACATTACATCATCATTCTGTGCTCATTGTTATTGGTGAATTGCGCGTTGATACCATTGTTGATGCGAACACAATGGGCCTATTGTTGCGCAAACTTTGCCTTGCATTGTTGGTCATGAGATATATATTGTTGGTTTATGCAGTGTGTTTGTGAATTGCGTGCTGATACCATTGTTGATACCTATTGTTGTACAAACTTTGCCTTGCATTGTTGTTCATGAGATATTTCTCATTAATATGCCTTGCCATAACCATGAGTATCGATTTTTTATCGATATTTATTATTTTTCCGAAATCTGAGGTAGACAGTGACCTTCCTCATGCTTTGAAGGTCATGTATGCGAAATTTTATCAAGATCGGAATAAAACTGTAGATTTGTATAAAATACATACAAACCCACAAACATCCTTCTTCTCTATATATATAAAGAAGGATGTTTGTGGGTCTGTCTGTGGGTCTGTCTGTGGGTCTGTACGTTTTTTATACAAATCTACAGTTTTATTCCGATCTTGATGAAATTTCGCATACATGACCTTCAAAGCATGAGGAAGGTCACTATCTACTTCAGATTTCGAAAAAATAATAATTATTGATAAAAAATCGATATTCATGGTTATAGCAGGGCATATTAATGAGAAATATCGCATGACCAACAATGCAAGACAAAGTTATTGCAACAATGGTATCAACACGCAATTCACAAACACTCTGCACGGACCAACAATATATATCTCATGACTAACAATGAAAGGAAAAGTTTGTGCAAGTGTAATTATCCCGGGCAACGCCGGGTACCTCTTCTAGTTATATATATAGATAGATAGAAGATAATTCCTATATTTCTCAATTAGAAACTAAAGATAACTCAAAATATTTTTTTAAGCAAACAATGAAAAGGGTTGATAATTTAAAAAAACCTAATGTTATAGATGAATATATATCAAAAAAATTAAAACCTAAATTTTCATATCCAAATAAGTTTTATACTATTGTTAAGATGCACAAAGAAAATTTTCCTATTAGACCGATCACTTGTACATATGAATCGGCTACATAAAAATTAGCTCAATTTTTAGCAACTTTTTTGAAACAATTTTTTTGTTTCACTAACACTATTAAAAATTCGTTACAATTAAAGACTATTTTAATGAACCTTAAATTTCAAATGGATTGGAATTTTTGCACTTTGGATATTAAAGACATGTATAACAACATTCCGGTCCAGTCTGTGTTAGATATCATCAAAATGCAGGTTAGGACTCACTTTAGTTCTGAGATTGTTATTAGCATCCTGATTGCCATAAAATTATGCATGGATAACTTGTCATTTTATTTTCATTAACAAGCTTTACAAACAGCAAAATGGCTTACCAATGGGCAATCATCCTATGTCACCCATTCTAGCTGACATTTATTTACTGGTAAACAAAATTAATTAATGATTCTATTGTGTCATTCAATATTATCCTTTGGACACGTTATGTAGACGATATTTTTATTATTACCAATCTGAATGATAATAATTTTCTTAAGTCTCGGATTTCATCGTCTTCTCATTTTGAATTTCACGTGAATATTATGCAAAATGAAACTCTAATTTTCCTCAATTTGTTAATCATCAAAAATTACAATCAATTGATGTTTAACATTTACGAGAAAGAGACACAAAGTAATAATTTACCTCATTATAAATCCAAGATTCTTGGAGTTTAAATCCAATATGATACTGAATTTTATATAAAGAGCCAGATCTCTGTGCTCACCTGAATTATTGCCTTTATATTTACAAAAATTGATGGCAAAAATGTCTCTGAATGAATATCCAACACATTTAATTAATTAGGTGAAAATTAAAGGGTTCCAAAATGGGAAGAGAAATATTTTAAAATTCATTAATCAAAAAAAGAGAATTTCCATCAACTATGATTACAAATTCGAGACTATTAAGAAATGTTTTAAAGATGAAAACGTTCAAATTGTTTCTAAAATTAACAATACTGTTAGAAGACAGCTTGTTAACATGCACAAATAAATCTGATGATATTATCAATAATAATTCGGATCCACAAAACTTAAAAGAACTGTATAAACATGATCAGGTTTTTCGAAATTTCCCCTCAAAATATAATGTTATTTACAAAATTCCATGTGCAAACTGTGATGTAAATTATATTGGTCAATCTGGTCGCTCACTTTTTTCTCGTTTGGAGAGCATCGGACTTAATTAATGTTAAAACGCTTCAGCTAGACACTGCTGTTGTACTGGCCATAAAATTAATTGGAAGGGAGTCAACATTTCGAGGAGGGAGGAAAATTTTGAATGGAATATCAAGCGAATGTTTAGAAGATCATTTTTAAGGTTAAAAAAAAAAATTACTTTATCTTAAGTTTCGCCGTAACCCATCCCCTAACTCTCGTAAAACCTTTAAAAAATTTTTCTAATCTGACAAAGAATTTAATTAATAAAGCTAAACAGAATTATTTTAATTCTTTATTATCAAGTTTACATTCTAGTAAAGACAAATTGCAGTTACTAAAAAACCTTTCCCGAGGGTCTAATAATCTTATTCTCGTTTTCCCCTGACTGACCTAATTACTTCTTCATCCCTAACTGATTTCCTTCAAACCCTTCTATCTTCTTCTAACACCCCTCATAATCTATCTAGAGTAAATTATCCTTATGATATTTCAAATATCTCCCCTGGCTTTTTTGTGGCCCCTACCACGGGTGATATTTAGATTTTAATCTTTAGTTCTAGTTAAAATCTTCTCCAGTTCCAGGTCCTCTAGATTTCCGTTCTGACATTATTATAGCACTTAGGCATACTATAGCTTCACCCTTTGCATTAATCTTTAATCATTCGTTGTGCTCTGGTATATAATCATTCGTTGTGCTCTGATGTACCTTATAAGTCTTAAATTAGCTGGAGTGACCCCTATATTTAACAAGGGGGACAAACTATCGTCCGATTACTGCTCTTCCTATTTTTGCTAAGCTATTTGGGAAACTCTTATTTGCGTTTTTCGCAATTTGTCTATGGCTACAGTCTTTTTTACGCCAACCAACATGGATTACTTCCTAACAGGACCGTGGAAATGGCCTGTAAGAGTTAATTGAATTTGCCACCTCTGAAATGGTCTTGAATAAATTTGTTGCTGCAGTCTTCATAGACTCCATACCTATTCATCTTCTTTTACAAAAATTAGCCGTTTTCTATAACATTCGTGGTCCGCCTTGTACTTGGCTTTCTAATTTACTATCCAATCGATGTTACTACTTAACTTATTGTGGTATTTCAGTGGTAACCTTAACCAGAAGCCTTGGTGTACCACAAGGTTCGATACTCTCGCGTATACTTATTTATTTATTAACGATCTTCCACTGATTTTCCCTTCTGTTAGAATTATTCTTTACGCAGACGATGTTACTCTTCTATTTCTAATCCTGATATCTCTCAGTTATCAGCATCCCTTAATATACGTTAAGATACACTAAAATTTTGAAATGCTGAGAGCTCTCAAGTTGTCAACATTGATAAAACTTAACTAAACTCAAGCTCCATTAATTTACTATACTTGTGTTTTTAAGTATATTGGCCTTACATTATCAGACGATTTAACAATGAACGAATGAAAAATTTCCCGGAATAAAGGCACAAAAGTAAACAGAATGTGTACTAATATGACAAAAAAGGAAAAAATAAGTATGTGGATAATGGTAAATAAAAGAAATAAAAAACTCTTCCACCACAACAAAAATTAAGGAAAAATACAACCTGAACATGGAAGCGATTTTCGACAGCAAGGCTATCATCATTCAGCAGGGAACAAGGAGTATACTAGGGGGAACCGAGTGAACTGACTTGAAAGACAATCGACAATCGACAATCGAGCAGTGGAGTGGAAAAAATAATGCGAGTTGTACTGAAGCAGAGCTCCCAAACTCACTCGTCACATGTATAGACCAGGGGAATTACACTAAGATAGGTGAGAAGCCTGAAAAAACCCCGAAGGTCCTCCTCAAGATGATTGAAGAATATTCCCCTCATTCTGGGGATAAAAAGGTTGATTGGAGATTGTCTTAGAAAAGGGGAGCCAGAGGCGAACTAGGCTATCCAAAAATCGGGGAAGATAACATTTCTGACATCGTCGAAGGTAACTTCCAGGACATGGCTGCGCAAGCGATGTTTTTAAGCGTTTCCTGTAGTCATTAGGGTTGTGATTTTTAGACACCAACTGATTCCTGTGATTAAGCATCTTCGGGAGCATAGTCGTTATCGTATCCTGTACAAACTTGCCAATATGCACCATTCCTATATCCTCATGGCGACATTATTGTTGGCTACTCTGCGATCAAGTTTCACAATTGCTCTAAGAGTAATATTTTGCAATGTCTGCAGCTCCTTCCACCTTGTTTTGCACACGGAAGCCCAACCTGCATACCAGGAAGCAAGATCGTGCGGATGATCATTTTGTAGATGAGCAGCTTGTTATCAATGCCAAGGGCACTGTTACGGCCAAGCAACGCGATGAGATTGAATTTGGCCCTCTTTGCCTTATTCAGCGCGTAGGAAACATGTTGATTCCAGATGAACCTAGAATCGATCACCACACCAAGGTATTTATATTCTTTTACCCAGTCGAGCTTATTTCCGTATAGGGTAAGCAAACCTGGGGGGTTTCTGCGTTTGTTTGTGAAGAACATGGCCTTGCATTTGCTAACATTTAACTTCAGCCTCCATCTGTTGAACCATTTTTCGTAGAGATGCAGCGCTTTCTGCAAGCGAGAGATGACATGGGGAGGAACACGGGCAAAGGTTAAGATGGCCGCATCATCAGCGTAGAAGTACAGTTTATACTTATCGGGTTTGGGAAAGTCCTGGATAAAAAAATTAATCAAGGCTGGTCCCAGAACTGATCCCTGTGGGACACCGGCTTTATCCATACATGATTGGGAAAGGGAGTCACCAATTTTAGCTCGAAAAGACCTGTCTGAGAGGAATGAGCGCACCAGCATGATAAGGTCATCTGGAAATCCAAATTTTATCATTTTATAAATGACACCATCATGCCAAACTTGATCGAAGGCCTTGCAAATGTCTAGGAAGATAATGCCACCATATAGAGACTTGTTAAGAGAGTTTTTTTGCGTCGACAACAAGCCGCCATATTTGCATTTGGCAGGAGTGGTCCGTACGGAAACCAAACTGCTCATCACGAATAAGATCATTAGCAGAGCAGAATTGATTGAACCTTTTAAGAATTGTCCGCTCTAGAACCTTAGACATAGTTGGTAAAATGCTGATGGGCCTGTAACTTTCATGCAATGAAGGATTAAGACCTGGTTTAGGAATGCTTAGGATAATTGATTCCTGCCAGCCAGTAGGGAAATATCCGAGTTTCCAGCAGTCATTAATTAGACTAACGATGTCAAGAATCAGGTTGGAAGGTAGATTTTTAAGTGCATGATTTGTGATGGCATCCATTCCAGGGGCTTTCTTATTCTTGAGTTTCTTGATGATCTCGACAATTTCCATCGGGTAGATTGATCGCACTATAGGAGCACTTGATTAAGCCCGCTTGCAGCTTCATTACGGGCACTCATAATTTCCGACTTTAGTCTATCAATTTTAGTATCCAAATTGCTAATATTCTTGGCCAGCGTTTCCACCTTGCCTTCAAGGTCTAGATACTTATTATTAAAAACCGTACGTAAAGCCTGTAGTTGCTCATAAATTACAATACCGAATGCATAGAATCTAGCATCCTTGCACGCATCTTTATAAACTTGATCACAAGGCAACTCTTTACCATCCGTGTACTTAACTATAATGGTAGCAGATTTCGACGTAGCGCCTGACGTCGCCATGAAGCAGGTGTGGTGCGGGTTTTGCGTCCTTAGAAGGTTTAAAAGACTTAAAAAAGTCCTACCTTGTTAGTCCTCTTGGAGATTCCACCGATGTACTGAAAGTCGTGCAGACGGTAATAGGTACGTCGTCGAGTGATTGAATCGTCGTGCAGTAGCAGCCGTGTGTCCGTGACACTGACTTGAAAGCGGAAAAACTGAATATATAGAGCGAAAAGACCACGGTTTTAGGCCAATCAGAGAAATTACACCAAAAGGGGACAAATTAATGATTGGGCAGTTGGGTCCACCATTGGATTGATGTTGAGTCGCCAAAGGGACCTGAGTCTGAATTTAGTAGTAAATTATTATTGGTTTTTTGTATGGCCATACTTTCAAAAGCGTCCAGCAGGTGTTTTTTATTTATTGAATGTAACAATTTTAAATTATCGATAGAAAAATCATGTCCAGTCTCGATGGAGTGTTTTGCTATGGCGGAGAGGTTGCTTCTCCCGAATCTTCTGTGATCTATGTGTTCTTTACACCGGGTTGATAAACTGCGTTTCGTTTGACCTTTGTAAACCATTGGGCAATGGGAAAAGTGGGCTTCATAGATTCCAGACTTCTGTAGGTGCGATACTTTGTCCTTGGGATTATCCAACAAATATCTTATTTGGTTCGGATTGCTAAAAGATAAAGAAATGTTATGTGGTTTAAAGATCGAATTAAGTCCTTTAATAAAAAACTTATTATAGGGTAATGAGATAATTTGTTTCTTTTCTTTAACGGTGTGTGAGGTGGTTGTGTCTGAAATAAACTTTTTGAATTTCCTTTTTCTTAACAGGTCTACAAGAGTTCTAGAGCTGTAACCGTTTTTTAGCATTATTTTTAATTAAGGAGATTTCGGGCTTAAAAGCGGTTTTACTTAGGGGAAGATTGAGGGCTCTATCGATCATAAAAATAAACGTGGAAAGTTTTTGGTTCCAAGGGTGACTAGAATCAATGGGAATGTAATTCAGTTTATTGGTTGGTTTTCGAAAAACGTCGAAAGATAATGAGTTACAATAAATGGAATACAATAAATAATAGTTATTAAATTAAAATGAAAAATAAATAATAATTAACAAAATAATTAATAAATAATAAATAAAATCAAAATAAAACAAGAAATATAAAATCAAATAAAAAGCTGACGTTACGGATAGAGACTATCCTTTATCAAAGCAAAAAGGATAATTCTCTAAAGGCAATTAGAATATTAGAGGATTATCCTGAAGTTATGAAAAGAGCACGACAATCGAACAGTGAAGTGTATATTTCTTCAGATGGGACGAAAGCAGCGCTTTCACAAAGCTCATCGAACCAGAATAAATTCCAAATGAAATACACTTTGATTTTATTATTTCTAGTTTTATTTTGATTTTATTTATTAATTATTTTGTTAATTATTATTTATTTTTCATTTTTATTTAATTTAACTATTATTTACGATTTAACAATGGAATTCACTCACATATTGATGCTCTATTAATAAGAAACTAGCTAAGATCTCCAAGTAACATTACCTTCTTTCCAATATTTTATTGGTTCTTTATTATTATTGAATCCACTCTTCTATTTGTTACTATGTCATATTCTGGGGATCTACCACTTCTTTTAACCTCTCTAAACTTTTAAAATTACAGAAATGGTTTCTACGTACTCTCCTAAACATCTCTAAACTTTCCCCCATAACCCAATATTTTTCATTATTGCATATTCCTACCGTGTATCAAATATAATTTTTTGCTTTTATGTATTTTTATTTATAAAATCGTTAATTCATTTTATTTGTATCTACGCCTATAATTATTCCTCGGAATCAAGATAGGCACAGTTATTCTATACAGATTGCTACTGCGATACGCCCACCACTATCTCTGCTAAATTATCGTAGTAGATGCATTTCACATTTTAGAGTAAACTGTTGGTCGTTTCTTCCTCTAGAAATTTTCCTCTTTTCCTTATTCTGCATTCCGCATTGTTAAAAATATTTTGTGTATCATTTTATTCATTGATTTAGCTACTTTTTTATCTTGCTGTGCATTAACAGTATTTTGATCATATTCGCTTTGTTAGTGTACTAGTTATTAATAGTGTACTACTTGTTATTAATTGTGCCCTAATGTTTTATTTATTTTCTTTTAAGTGTTTTAAAATGTTGATTAATTCTATGTATTCATGTACGATGCTATAACACGAAAATGTGCTCCATTTATCGGCTTTGGCGGTAAAATCATTCTTGTTTATGTATAGATTAAAATTTGTATAATTTTTATTCTACATTATATGTTATATTGTTATAATTTATGTATAATCATAATTTATGATTATCTTATCTAACTTAATATGTCAAGTTGTTTCTTGTCATATTCTGGGGATTTGCAACTTCTTTCAACCTCTCTCTAAAAATTTTAAATTACAGAAATGGTTTCTTCGTACTAGGTCCCTAGCGTTCGGATTAATTTTCTCGCAAACCTAACTAAGGACGTTGCCCATTCCACCTATTATCATCCTGATCATTTACAAGCGGGTCCATGGCGTAGAATTAATTTTCTCCTAAACATTCCTAAACTTTCCCCCATAACCCATTTTTTTTCATTATTGCATATTTCTACCTTATATCAAATATACTTTTTGCTTTTATGTACTTTTATTTATAAAATTGTTAATTCATTATTGTTTAACTAAGATCTCCCATTTCCTGCCAGTTTTATATCAAACTCCACCCGTTTACCAAACGGCGCATTCCGTTCATTCCCTCGTAGTTTCTTATCTGGATGTCATTTATGCTTTAGGGCATCCGTCGAGTAAAAAGATCTCCAAAGCACTAAAACATGACAGTATCCGTGGTATAGAGAACTTTACGTTTCTCTCTGAGATCACGCCATGTGTTCCATCTCTAGAGGCAGGGATGACTAACGCACCTCAGGGAACTGTTCGACAACAACAGTCTACCAGCCCTTTGCATCTCCTCTACGTGGACACGATCCGTCCCATGCCAGTTACTTCTGCTTCTGGCCACAAATACCTCTTGATCGCCGTGGACTTTAAAAATGAACAGTAACTGTAAATAATGGAGAGTTAGCAGGCTATTTAGAATGTGAGCAAGTCATAAGTAATCCAGTGATTATCGAAGTTCCCAAGCGGCCTCCGACGATGAAACCATTTCAAATGAGGTAACTGCGATTGCTAAACCAAATAAAGGGATGAAAGCCCAAGATTTGTTTGAGTACAAAAAATCTAGAGCAGAGTAAAAATTGTATCAACAAATTACCAGGTAATAAGCAAACCACTTAGTTACTTGGAATTGCAGAGCAAACAGACATAAACAATCATGTGCAATTGCTACCATCCAAGTAGGGAGTGTCTTCGTCGAAGTTACTCTTGCCGTAATATTTCCACATCAACATCGGAATATTGAGCAAGAAATGAGTAGAAAGACGATACAGATTAAGCAGTCTCCTTAGAGGAGGCAAAGAAATACACGTCTCTCTCTCTCTCTTTAGCTCTCTAACAACAACTAAGACGATTGGCGAAAATTTGTTTTCTTATACAAATCTACAGTTTTATTCAGATCTGGATGAAATTTTGCACACTTGTTCTTCAAATCGAGAGGAATGTCATTTTACACATCAGATTTCGAAAAATTAGTAATTATTTATAATTATCGATACTCATTATGATGGCAGGGCATATAAATAACAGGTATTTCATCATCTTCTTCTATATATATAACTAGCAGAAGTACCCGGCGTTGCTGGGGATAATTATACTTGTAGGTAAAGAGAATAATCTCAAAAAATTAAATTATAACTTCTAATTGGTTAAATAATAACTTAAAAATAAACACATGAAAACGCATAGAATTAATACAGTAAAAAGTTTTAAGGAAAATTCGAAAAAAAAATTTTTAAAGGCTCACAATGGATGGACCTCTCCAAGGATGCCAATGCTAGTCTAAATAATTTTTTACTCACGTAATCTTACTTTACATGTACACTTGATGCTGGTGCAATTCCCTTTCTTCTCTCGATGTCTTGAATCAAAACAAGGCCATTCATCACTTTGTGTAGTATAGCAGTCGCCGTTGCTTTTCTTGCTTACCATTTGCTGAATACAGCATGGAGCTAAACAAGTGCTTCCTCTGTCGTCTTTCCATTCTTTCTCAATAGTCTGCTAACTATCCATTATATCCAGATACTGATCATTTTTAAAGATTTTCAAGAAATTGTTACGTACTAAGAACTCTCTTTTCTTAGAAAAGCCTGAATAACAGAAATTCTATGCATTGTTACAAATTGAAGCTTATCTTTATTGCACAAACTTTTCCTTGCATTTTTGGTCATGAGATATATATTGTTGGTCCGTGCAGAGTCTTTGTGAATTGCGTGTTGATACCATTGTTGATACCTATTGTTGCACAAACTTTGCCTTGCACTGTCGGTCATGAGATATTTCTCTTTAATATGCCCTGCCATAACCATGAATATCTATTTTTTTTATCGGTAATTATTATTTTTCCAAAATCTGAGGTAGACAGTGACCTTCCTCATGCTTTGAAGGTCATGTAAAATTTCATCAAAAACGGAATAAAACTGTAGATTTGTATAAAAACAAACAAACAAACAAACATCCTTCTTTATATATAAAGAAAGAAGAAGGATGTTTGTTTGTTTGTTTGTTTTTTAGGTTTGTAGGTTTGATTCTTATACAAATGTACAGTTTTATTCCGTACTTGATGAAATTTTGCCTACTTGACCTTCAAAGCATGAGGACGGTCACTGTCTACCTCAGATTTTGAAAAATTAATAATTTCTGATAAAAAATCGATATTCATGGTTATGGCAAGGCATATTAATGAGATATATCTCATGACCAACAATGCAAAGCAAAGTTTGTTCAACAATAGGTATCGACAATGGTATCAACACGCAATTCACAAACACTCTGCACGGATCAACAATATATATCTCATGGCCAACAATGCAAGGAAAAGTTTGTGCAACAATAGGTATCACCAGTGGTGTCAACGTGCAATGCACCAACACTATGCAAGGATCAACAATATATATTTCATGACCAACAATGTAAGGCAAAGTTTGTGGTATATTGATAATTTTCAATCTGTAACAATGCATAGAATTCGTGTTATTCAAGCTTTTCTTAGAAAAGACAGTTCTTAGTACCTAACAATTTCTGGTAAATCTTTAAAAATGATCAGTAGCTTGACATAATTGAGAGTTAGCAGAATATTATTGAGAAAGAGTGGAAGACGACAGACGAAGTAATCCTTTAGCTCCATGCTGTATTGTGCAAATGGTAATTAGAAGAATCCGGGACCGCTAGACTACACAAAGTGATGAATGGACAAGTTTTGTTTCAAGACATCGAGAGAAGAAAGGGAATTGCAATAACATGATGTGTACAGTCGCCAGCAAAAGTACTTAGCCACCTTCCATTAATTTCCCAAAAATAAACATTAATTTTCGCTTTAACAATTCCGGTAAAAAGTAACAATTCACGTGCACCAAAATGATCATACCCGTATCAATCAATACACACCAAGAAAAACTTTTTACCGGAATTGTTAAAGGGAAAATTAATGTTTAATTTTGGAAAATTAATGTAAGGTGGCTAAGAACTTTTGCTGCCGACTGTACATCTAAAGTAAGATTACGTAAGTCAGAAATTGTTTAGACTAGCAGTGGCATCCTTGTTGAGGTCCATCCATGTGAGGCTTTAAAATTTTTTTTAACAAATTTTCATTAAGAATGTATTAATTCTAAGCGTTTTCTTGTGTTTATTTTTAAGATATTTCAAAAATGTTTCCAAAAAAAAGTGCGAGCCACGCCGAGGTTATCACCTAGCTTAGTTGGCAGCACAGCAGAATCAAACATTTCCTGAAAATACATTTTTACTATATTCTGTGGGAATGTATATATTTTGGAAACAGAGGTGCTGATAATGCGATGACTGAATGTTCGTTTCCAAGAATTATTAATAATGAGCATAAAATGCTGCTGCAGTGAGAGAACATTAAGAAGGCAGCGTCTATTGATGATGCAAAGGAGTCACGCATATGTCCATTGACCTCCCTATCAAACGTCCAGACGGCTGTCAAAAATTTCTGTGTCTGGTAAGGAAAGAGAAAGAACGAGTATTGGTCAGAGAAACACTGCAACTAAAACAGAAAAAGCTATACAGGCATTTGAAACATGTGAAGAACAGGAGTTTCGAACAGAGGAAGAGGGTATAACAGCTTCTACGTCAAGGACAAGAAAAACTTAGGTCTAAAGTATCTGGTGATGCTCCGCAGTGGTGAGGCAAGTCAAGAAGTGTATAGATAAAGTCCCAGTATATCACCTAGACTTCCTGTTTTTCGTATTTTTCATAAAATGGATAGTCCCTTTGCTCTGTGTTGTATTGATGGAGTTATTATTTAACCAATTGGGAGTTATAATTTAATTTTTTGAGGTTGTTCTCTCTAACTACAAGTGTAATTATCCGGGACAACGCCGGGTAACTTTGCTTATCTATCTATATATATAAAGAAGGATGTGTGTTTGTGGGTTTGTTTGTTTTTTATAAAATCTACATTTTTTTCCAATCTTGTTGAAATTTGCTTACTTGACCTTCTATGCATGAGGAAGGTTACTGTCTACCTCAGATTTCGAAAAAATAATAATTATTGATAAAAAAACCGAAATTCATGTTTATGGCAAGGCATATTAATGAGAAATCTCATGACCAACAATGCAAGGAAAAGTTTGTGCAACAATAGGTATCAACAATGGTGTCAACACGCAATGCACCAACACAAAGCAGGGATCAACAATATATATCTCATGACCTACACTGAAAGGCAAAGTTTGTGCAATATTGATAAATTTCAATTTGTACCAATGCATAGAATTCCTGTTATTCAGGCTTTTCTTAGAAAAGAGAGTTCTTAGAATGGATAATCCCTTTGCTCCGTGTTGTATTGATTGAGTTATTTAAACAATTGGGAGTTATAATTTAATTTTTTGAGATTGTTCTCTTTACCTACACGAGTAATTATCCCGGGCAACGCCGGGTACATCTGCGAGTCTATATATATAAAGAAGGATGTGGGTTTGTGGGTTTCTTTGCGTTTTATACAAATATACAGTTTTTTTTTTATCTTGTTGAAATTTTGCATTCTTGACCTTCTAAGCATGAGGAAGGTTACTGTCTATCTCAGATTTCGAAAAAATAATAATTATTGATAAAAAATCGATATTCATGGTTATGGCAAGGCATATTAATGAGAAATATCCAATGACGTATATTAAAGATAGACTCCGAATCCTATTGTTAACAGCGGCAAAAAGTGAAGCAAATTGAGCCATGATAGTTCTGGGCAGGAGTGAGCCGTGGAGTAATTAGCTGTCTGGCTGATTTGTTTTTGAAGATTTTGGGCTTGAGGAATAATTAATTCAAAACCAATCCTCAAAGTTAAACTGCGTACAACTGTACACACAGGCAAGAAACCTGTGTACAAAAGGATCAGGAATCATTTTCCACAAAAATAAATCAAAAATACGTAACTAAAATGAAAATACATAACTGAAAGACAATCGAAACGAAATTGAAATTGAAACCATGATCGAAAAATTGTTTATAAAATATAATAAAATACTTCAAATACAAAGTAAACGAAAAGATAAACTTATCACTCCGTGATCGGTGTGTGAAAGAAATATTAATCAGCTACTCTTGTGTTTAGCCATGTGTTTTGCATAATCTTCACTCACTTTCGTCCATGACAGTTTTGGGCATGGAGCTTCCCAATTTGCTTCAAGTTACAACAATAGGATTCGGAGTCTATCTTTAATATACGTCATTGGAAATATCTCATGACCAACAATGCAAGGAACAGTTTGTGCAACAATAGGGATCAACAATCGTATCAACACGCACTGCACCACACTATGCAAGGATCAACAATATATATACAGGGTGTTTCATAATTGGTGTCCCGTCTTTAGGTCCAAATAACGACTCAAAGGGAACAGATTGGAGGAAAATGAATACTGATTATTTGGTTTTAATGTCCCCTAGTTCAGAATAAAATTATTTTGCGTCCCTGGGGATGAATGGGTAAATTTTGAAAATTTTAATTTTGTAGGGGTAGGGGTTAGACCCCATGTGTTATTTAGATAGTTGTAGAGCATCATGTAAAATGTGGGTTTAGCTAAAAACCCGGTGAAAAAATCTCTTCCCTTGCCCTTTATCGAGTGGGTAAAGTGAAAGGTATGGCTAGCTAATGTAGACAAAAACAGAAAAACTCATTAGAAATTTATTAGAACTTTATTACTTATTAGAAAACAGTACATTTGAAATTGAATGAGAATGAATGAGTCGTTACCCTGAAAAGCTAATGGGCCCTAATTTTTTTCATTGATTCTCATTAATTCTCCAAATGTAGGCCCTACTATTTTCTAATAAGTATGGTTTTGTCCACATCGGCTAGCCATACCTTTCACTTTACCCACTCGATAAAGGGAAGGGGATGGGATTTTTTCACCGGACTTTTTGCTAAAGCCACATTTTAAACAATGCTCTACAACTTTCTAAATAACACATGGGATCTAACTCCTACTCCTACAAAATTAAAATTTTCAGAATTTACCCCTTCACCCCCAGGGACGCGAAATGTTTTTATTCTGAATTAGGGGACATTAAAACCAAATAATCAATATTCATTTTCCCCCAATCTGTTCCCCTTGAGTCTTTATTTGGATCTAAAGACGGGACACCAATTATGAAATACCCTGTATAAGGAACAACGACCAATAAAAGAATAACATGAAAAATCATTTTCTCTGATTGGTTACTTGGGTCAACCATCGAATTAGAGGGGAGTCACTAATCGGTCCCCTATGTAGGTTAAGTATTGAATTTCTATCCGATTGTTGGATAGCAATGCTTTCAAAAGCATCCAGCAGGTGTTTTTTATTTATTGATTTTATCAGATAAACATTGTTAATAGGAAAATCGTGGCCTGTGTCTATTGAATGTTTTGCTACAGATGACTGGTTGCTTCTCCCATACTTCCTGTGTCTTTTATGCTCATTAAATCTGATTTCAATTAAGGATGGACGATAACCGAAAATATCGTATCGCCAGATACGATAACGATATGTGATATATTCGACTATTAGAAGCCAACGACAATCTACAATCGAACAGCGCAGGGAAGAAAAACAAAACGAGCTGTCCGGAAGCTATGCTTCCACTGACATACTCATCAGTATTATAGCCAAAAGAAATACGCTGAATTAGGAAAGAAGCCAGATGAACCTGGTTAAGTCATCCACAGGATACGGAGGAGTCCTTTCCTAACAGGACGATAAAGTAGATTGTTGATTGACGATAGGACGTGGAAGAGCTAGGTGATCCAGTAGGGTGGGAAGATGGCCTTTTGGATGTCATCGAAGTTCACGTCCAGTATGTGACGAGGCCTGCAATGTCTAAGGAGGCTTCTAAATGTGAGCGGATGCTCATGACTACCTGCAACCAGAGGATTTGGATGGTCCTTCATCTTCGGAAGAAGCTTCTTCAGCGACTCTTTGACGTGGTTTCCAATGTTAGGTATACCGAAATCTTCAGCAATGGAAGTATTAGTTGCTATTCTCCTGTCGAGTTGGGCAATGGTCCTCAGGGTGACGTTTTGGAATGTTTGTAGGTCCTTCCATCTGGATTTGCAGGTTGTAGCCCAGGCAGGCATACCGTACAGAAGAATGGTTCGGATTACCATTTTATATAGCAAAAGTGTGCTGTCCACTCCAAGCGAACTGTTTCGTCCCAGAAAAGCAACCAGACTAAACTTCGCCTTCTTGGCCTTGTTGATAGCATAAGAGAGATGGTCGCCCAATTTAGCTTGGCATCTATCACAACTCCGAGGTATTTATAGCTCTTTACCCACTCGAGCTCCTTGCCAGATAGGAAGATTGGCTTCGGGGGTTTTCTAAGTTTTTTGGTAACGAACATGGCTTTGCATTTATCTACGTTCAGGTTTAACCTCCGCTTAGCAAACCATTTCTCACACAGATGCACAGCATTTTGTAACCGAGATATGACATGAGCGGGATTTCGGGCACAAGTCATGATGGACACATCGTCAGCAAACAGGTATAATTCGTACTTTGTAAATGCTGGGAAGTCGTGAATGAAGAAGTTGAACAACGCAGGGCCCAGGACAGAGCCTTGGGGAACATCAGCCTTGATGTCACAAGGGTTAGACATGGAGCAGCCAACCTTGACACAAAAACTCCTGTTCGACAGAAAGGAACTAATCAAAGCGATCAGCTCGTCAGGAAAGCCACAAGTAATCATCTTGTATCTCAGGCCGTTATGCCAGACCTGATCAAAAGCCTTCCGTACATCTAGAAAGATAAGACCACCCTATTTGGCGCAATTAAGTAGAGTGTTTAGATCAGCAACAAGCCTCCAAAGCTGTAGTTGGCAAGAGTGACCCGGGCGAAACCCGAATTGCTCCTCACGAACAAGATTAGGTAGTAAGCTTATTGGCCTATAGTTGACAGCGAGGACAGGGTTCAGAACAGGCTTTGGTATCGTAATGATGACGGACTCCTTCCACTTGTCAGGGAAATATCCATGTCTCCAGCAGTCATTTATGACCCTGGTATTAATCGAGATGGCACTAGAAGGCAAGTTCTTAAGGGCACTGTTTGTGGTAGAATCCAAACCTGCTGCTTTCCTGTTTTTAAGATGCTTTGTGACGTCGGAGATTTCATTTGTGCTAATAATTTCCTCATGCATAGGAACACTCTGGGATGGTTCATAGGAGATACACACATCGTTGACAAGTTGAGTATTTGAGCGACTCTCGGGGTTTTCTTCACAAGGTGTGGTAAACTGCTTTTCCAGGGAGTCGGCGATCAGTTGAGCTTTATCACGATCACTGGTGACAACATCACCACCTGTAGTAAGCAGTGGTTGCAAGTTGATGGGTCGTTTCCTTTTAAGGCTCTTACAGTAACTCAGAGCGAGTTGTCCTGGACTGACAAGGATTTAAGTTTTTCGTTCCACCTCTGACTTCGTAGAGCTTTAACCTCTTCCTGGACCTTGCGAGAAAGCCTGTTATACTTTGTCTTGTAAGAGGGTAGTCGCTTACGCAGCCATAATCTTCTATAGGTATTCCTTTCCAGAATAAGCCGTCTGATGTAGGGAGGAAGGTCGAGATGTTCAGGACGCTTTCGATCAGCAGTGGAGGCACTGGAACAACTAGCCTCATGGATAACACTAGTGATAGAACTAATATTTGTGTTGATGTCATCGTTGGCAATAACCTGTTTGTATAGGATGCTTTTTTCGCGAAGAATATCTCTGAAGAGTTTCCAGTTCTGCTTGGAGCGAAGCCCAATCTTCATATCGATGTCCAAACCCTCAAAGATAAGCATCACTGGTCGATGGTCAGAGGATAAGTCATCTACTGTAAATATATTATAGGGCTTGAAGAACCCTTTAAGAACAACGATGTCCAGCACGTCACTAACAGGTGAGTGGTCGCAGTAGTAGGTGTCTTCAAGGGGACAAGCAACAAAGGTGTTAATTTCGTTCAATGTATATCCATATAAGATATTGCCATTTTGATTGGGGCATTTAGAGTTCCATGCATGATGCTTAGCATTTAAGTCGCCCGCCATTACAACCGGAATGGGTCCGGACAGCAGCTCGTCGAGTTCGCATGGACTAAGCTTGTGCTTAGGCGAGTTATATAATGAGACGAACTTAATTTCGCCTGCGTTAGCATCACTTATAATAACGGAAACGGCTTCCATACCTATATAGTAGGGAGTGATAGTCTCACGATGATCAATGCCGTCCTTGACTATGATTGCTGCTCCACCGAACGCATGATTAGCATTATTACCCAAAGGCTGATCCTTGCGATAGACATGGTAGCCGGGCAATTTGAACGCTTGAGATGATTTGGTGTGTCGCACACGAAAGCGATGTCGACTTTCCAGTTTATAAGGAAATTGTATAACTCGGTGCGTTTGCGAGCAATCCCCCTTGCATTCCATATATTACAGCGAAGTTTCCCTTGATTAATGGTCCTATATGGGTGTCTATCCATGATTATTAATTAGATTTTGAGATGCAACCTGTGGCACTACCTTTCCACTTTCCTTGTAGAGGTTTAGACAATTTCCAAGAGTCCTATAAATACTGCGCAGTTGGTTCGGATCTACCATATCTATGTCATAAGCGCTAGATGCGACCGAAGCATAGGTTTTCCTTTCTAGCACTTTGCTGCTTTTGAGCCTTTTTACAAGGGGATATTTGGGGCACTTTGTGTAACTAGATGTATGCTTTCTATCACAGCGGATGCATTTAGGGGGGTCTTTATCCTTAACATTAGTGCAGTCCCTCGATTGGTGGTTGCTAGCACACTTGTTACATCGAGGCGTTTCGGTACAACCTTGAGACATGTGACCTAAACGCAGGCAGTTGTAACACTGCAAGGGTCTTTTGTTACCTCTAAATAATTCTACAGTAACAGCTAAAGGACCGACACGTTTTAAACCTAAAAAGGACTTATTATGCTCAGTATTCTGGAGGATAACCAAAATCATTGGCATATCTACTGAACCATTTGCTTTTTTAAGCCTTATTGCTTTCTCCAGAAAATAATTAGCCTTCCTGAGGTCTTCTGCAAAGTCTTCGAGGCCATACGTCTCCACATTTTACACAATGCTCTACAACTTTCTAAATAACACATGGGGTCTAACCCCCACCCCTACAAAATTAAAATTTTCAGAATTTACCCCTTCACCCCCAGAGACGCGAAATGTTTTTATTCTGAATTAGGGGACATTAAAACGCAAATAATCAATATTCATTTTCCCCCAATCTGTTCTCCTTGAGTCGTTATTTGGACCTAAAGACGGGACACCAATTATGAAATACCCTGTATAAGGAACAACCACCAATAAAAGGAAAACATGAAAAATCAATTTCTCTGATTGGTTACTTGGGTCAACCATCGAATTAGAGGGGAATCGCTAATCGGTCCCCTATCTAGGTTAAGTATTGAATTTCTATCCGATTGTTGGATAGCAAAGCTTTCAAAAGCATCCAGCAGGTGATTTTTATTTATTGATTTTATCAGATGCACATTGTTGATAGGAAAATCGTGGCCTGTGTCGATGGAATGTTTTGCTACAGATGACTGGTTGCTTCTCCCATACTTCCTGTGTCTTATATGCTTATTAAATCTGGTTTCAATTAAGGATGGACGATAGCCAAAAATATCGTATCGCCCGATACGATAACGATATTTGATATATTCGACTATTAGAAGCCAACCTGTCAGTCACCTTATTTATCTGGTAGAATTAATAAATAAAGCACCAATGGGAGGCCAGCGCCAAATCTCGAAATCGGATCGGCTACTGTGTCTAGTAAAAGAACAGTTGATACCGCAGTATCAACCATTCGTCTTCTAGTCTGTGTCCAGTATCATCCATTGGTCTTCTCCTCTTGTGACTGACTGACCAACCATTTACCATCGAAGTACAATCGATATCATATCGCCGATATTTCAATTTGAAATATCGTATCGCGATATATCGGTAGTGCAAAATATCGAAAAATATCGACGATATCAGATAATTAATATCGCCGATATCGATATATCGTTATTGTATCGTCCATCCCTAGTTTTAATGTTTCGCAAGGGTTTGCCCTTTGTAAACTATGGGGGCCCCTTTGTAAACCATCGTTCCTTCTGCACTCCATCCACTCCCTCCGCCTGCCGCACGCAGCCGCCACATTCGCATCAAATCGCATTGAATCGCACTGCATTCGCCGGTAGGCCACAGCTTTTGTGCTGGTAGTTGGTGTTGAAGTATGTCGCCCTCCCTCTCACTATCGACTCGTTTAAAGTTAACTTCTTGCCTTGTGTAGTATAGCACTTCAAAAGCACTGATCTATAATTAGCCTAATAACTAGTAAAAAGCCCCCTTACTGTAGTAATAAGGTAGTATTTTGGGACACTTAACGTAGTAATATGTAGAAATGGTAGGCATTGTGCCGTAGTAATTTTGAATTTAAAAACCTGGTCACACTGCATGGGGCATTGGGCACACTTTATTTCATAGATTCCTGAGCTGAGGAGTGGCGGTATTTTATCTTTCGGGTTGGGGAAAATATCCTTGGCTTGGTTTGGATTATTATAAGAAATAGAAAGATCAAAAGTCTTAAAAACTGTATTGAGACCTCTGATTAGTTGCTTATTAAAGGGTAATGAGATGGTTCTTCCCTTTTTCTTGTTTTTTTTTTCATGGTGGTGATATCCTGTATGAATTTTTTGAACTGTCTTTTCCTGAGTACGTCTGTGATAGTGCGTCTGCTGTAACCATTCTTCGTTATGATGTCCTGAATGAGGAAAATTTCTTGATTGAAAAGTTCCTGGTTAAGTGGGATATTGATGGCTCTGTCCAACATGGAAATGAAAATGGACATCTTCTGGTTCCAGGGGTGGCTTGAGTCTCTGGTGATGTAATTAAGGCTTGAGTCTCTGGTGATGTAGAAGGTTTCCGATAAACTTCGAATTCCAGGCGATCTAGATTCCTGATGATTGTGACGTCGAGGAAAGGCAGTTTATGGTCTTTTTCCATTTCAAAGGTAAATGTACTGTGGGGAAAAAACTGTTTAAATGATTTACGAAATCATTGATATCGCATTTTTTGGTATCGAATATCGTGAATATATCATCGACATATCTAAACCAACAGTCTGGGAATTAAAAATTAGAAGTTTTGAGGATGTCCTCGAAACTCTTCAAAAAAACCTCTGCTAGGATAGGGCTAAGGCATGAGCCCATTGGGGTGCCTCCAACCATTCTATCAACCTTATCCTTAAATCTGAAAATGTTGTTATTACTACACAATCTAATTAGTGTCAATTATTCTTCATGGACTTTAGGTGTGTGACACCCCTCCCCCTATTATTATTATTTCAACAACTAGTGTCGGGTGAGACGGGCGTCAAAGGTTCGGGGCTGATACCACGGGGAATGTGAATCTTAAAATTAAGCAACCGATCAATTAAAATTGATAAATGACTCTCTTTATTTCTCATCAAGGACTTAAATATTCGTTTTGGAGCAATCTACATATGCATAATCAGATGTATCTTAATTTATACAGTGCGTGGACTTTAATCTTTATCTAATATAGTAACATCAGTAGAGGGCCCTCACCGAACTTAAGAAACTATATTACTAATTGACTAATATTATTCATAACATTAGTGCAATAAACAACGACATGTGCCAAATTCTGCAACTAATATCTATGTGCATCAGTTCAAACACACCTGAGTTATTTGTGGATACAGGGATACCGGTCCTAATACAGGGATAACGCTACTATGCTATTTTTTTCACTAACACACCGGAAGTGCTTATTCTACCCAGAAAATAGACGCATACCCGCGTCGCACGGACCTTTTGACTAAGTAACGCATAAGAGGAGGTCCGTAGTAACCTCTTGTTAGCACTCCAGCGTATTTGTGGATCAATATAGCAACATTAAACGCATTTCGCTGGACGTCGTCAATTAACTTTTGCTCGGCAAGAGCGACAGGCACGCCCACGCGGACACAAAGTGCAACTCCCTGTGAAATAATATCTGGATCACGGATTCCTGCTTATACTTAACATCAAGTTTAGTTGCATCATCACGGCCTCTCAATAATACTAATCATGCATGCTACGCAAATACTGTAATTCATTATCTATAATACAGACATAATATAGCATTATTATAACCAAGACAGCGCAACCTCATTACTAAATGTTTCTCTAATGTTCAATTACGCAGTTTCTCACTATGTTATAACCACTGTTCCTGTTAAAGTTCACTTATTTTGCTCTATTTTCTCTAACTACAGTTGTACTATTTTTTCGCATAAATCAGCAGACTTTCTTGGACACACAACACAGAACGAACTCACCCGCAAATGTCATCTGAATTGCTCGTTGTCTTCAGTGATGTGTCGAAATTCAATCTCCGTTCGAACGTGATGACCAGTCAGAAGTAACAGCATCGAAATTCCAACGGACTTGGATTACTTTTCTTTTCGATTAACATTGGGTACCGTACTTTAGTACATTATGATAATCAAATTCAATTGCAATCGCCCACTGAGAATAAACTAAAAACATCTCTCGAACTTT
>JAHWFO010081857.1:871034-924508 GCA_023313115.1 Rhysida immarginata
CTTACTCCGCCGGACCCATGTGACACTCACTGACATGGAATGTCACAGGTGGAACCTTATTTTTACCCAGAATATCATTTAGAAATTCGATTGTGTCCGGCATAGGAATGCTTGGAAATAATGAAATTATATCCAAAGGTATGAAAATTTCCCCATCTTTAACTTTTCTGTCCTGTAACTTATTGACTAGATCTACGCTGTTTTTAATGGAACTGTCGAACTCCGAAAGTTCTAGAGTTTTTAAAAAATTCGCTATAAATTTTTGAAAGACGATAGGTCGGTGAGTCTATGTTCGAAACTATCGGGCGTAATTTGTTCCCGGGTTTGTGTATTTAAGGCAAACCATATAAACGGGGTAAGGTAAGGTTTTTGATAGTAAGTGAGGATGGTAAATTTGGGGGGATAAAATTAGGACCAGTCTTAATGGCTTCTTTAACATCACTGATCAGATCTTTTACAGGATCCTTATTAATTAATTCGAATGGCCCCTCGGATATAACAGCCTCTACTCTGTTGTAGTAATCATCTTTTTTAAGAATAACTGTGGTTTTTCCCTTGTCACTTTTTAGAAAAAAAAAAGTTTTTCGTGTTAAGAGTTTTCACGATAGCTAAATACTTTTTGTCATTATCGGCTGTCAAATAACTTTTCCAATTTTGGTTCAAAATGTGGGTGCATTGTTCTCTGATGGCTTTTTTACGTGATACCTAATTCCGCCTTCTATATGACCAACTAACTCTTGGACATCATTCTGTTTATTACTAAAAGCAAACTTTAAACCTTTGGAAAGAAATTCCATTTCGGAATTGCTAAATTCTATGTCTGTCTGATTGATAACATTGTTGAACGTCTTTTTCTTATCTGGTCGTCTTTTGGAAATCTGATTATTGATAATAAGTTCTAATTTGTTTGAAAGTTTTTTAGATTTTTGATCTATTTTTGCTTGGTTGACCCAATTGACTTTCAATAGCAAATCATCCCAATCCTCTCATTTTAAATGTTTGCTTAAGAATAAATGTAAATCATAGGCTTTGGCTTCGACAATGGATAACTTGTAATTTAAAAAATTCCATAATAAGTCTTTGGCACTTACCTGAAACTATTAACTTATTTAAACATACATCCTTAGAATTTCTGAATTTGATACTATCAATAAATTTAGGAAACACTCTGTGGTGCTTGCTTTGATTTAAGAACCAGATGTCTGCTTTGATTGATCTTATCTTAAAATTAAGTCTAAAAAAAGAATTTCGTTCTCTATTACTCGTAAAAGCTTGAGTAGCCATAAATAGATAATAAAAAACACAAATGTGGATAATTGTAATGCAGGACTTAAAACTAATTAAAAACTTTTTCACCACAACGTTTATAGATTGAAAATACACAACCTGATACTGGAAGTACTTTTCGGAAGCAATTGCTTCCATCGTTCAGCAGCCGAGGAGCACCTCACGGAAACTGAGAGAACTGCCTGCGTCTGACAATCGACAATCGAACAGTGTAGTGAAAAGAAAGACGCGAGTGGTCCAGGAGCCATGCTCACTTTGCACGCTCGACCAAAGAGAAAACCAGAGGAGGTACACTAAACTGGGAGTGAAGCCTGATGAACCTCTTTAGTCCTCCAGAGAATAAGTCCCCAGAAGGGACGAGAGCCAGATTGTAGATTGACGAATAGAGTCCCCAAAAATCAGCAGGATCTAAAAGATCCAGTAGTTGGGGAAGATCATCGAAACCTGAGGGGACCCTTAACAACGAGTGGATGGTCCAGAATACCAGAAACCAGAGTATTTTCATGATTCACCATCTTGGGTAGCATGTTCTTCATAAGTGTCTGGACAAAGGTGCCTATGTGGGTCATTCCCAAATCGTCATAGATAGAGTGGTTGTTGCAAACTCTTCTGTCAAGTTGGGCAATGAATCGGAGAGCAACATTTTGGAAAGTCTGGAGATCCTTCCACCTAGATTTGCAAATAAAAGCCCAAGCAGGCATTCCATGAAGTAAAATAGTACGAATCACAACCTTGTATATCAAGATTTTGTTATCTACACCAAGAGTGCTGTTTCGCCCCAGAAGTGCAATCAAACTGAACCTCGCTTTCTTTGCTTTGTTGAGCGCGTATTGGACTTGGTCGTTCCGGTTTAGTTTGGAGTCGATCATGACACCAAGATATTTATAGCTTTTTACCCACTCAAGTTTCTTGCCAAATAAGAAGTGGGCTTTGGAGGGTTTTGCATTTGCGAGTGACAAACATGACCTTGTACTTTTTGACATTCAGCTTTAATCGCAACTTAGTGAACCCGCTCTCGCACTGATGTAAAGTTTTTTGTAGTCGAGTGATGACATGTGCTGGGTTTCGTGCCCAGGTCATGATGGACCTGTCGTCAGCAAACACGTAAAGATTACACTTTGCAAACTTGGGAAAGTCATGGATAAAGAAGTTGAATAAGGCTGGCCCCAAGACAGAGCCTTCGGATACACCTGCATTAACATCGGAGGGTTCAGACAAGGAGTCCCCAACCTTAAATCGAAAAGTCCTCTTTGACAGGAAGGAGCGAACCAGGGCAACTAGATCGTCAGGGAACCCATAGGTAATCATTTTGTAAATGAGCCCTTCATGGCAGACTTGATCAAAGACCTTTTGGACATCGAGGAAAACGAGACCACCAAACATAGAGGTTGAGAGGACCGTTTAAATCAGCAACGAGCCTCCATAACTGTAGCTGACAAGAGTGGCCTGGACGGAAGCCAGTTTGCTCACTACGAATGAGGTTGTTTGCCTCGCAGTAGTCGTTGAACCTCTTGAGTATAGTGCGCTCAAAGACCTTCGAAAGCATGGGCAACAAGCTAATGGGCCTATAACTTGTGGGAAGAGCAGGATCCAGTCCAGGTTTAGGAATGGTGATGATAACTGAGTCCTTCCAGGCACTAGGGAAATAGCTGCTAAGCCAGCAGTCATTCATGACCTTGGTGATGATGCAGATAACACTGGGAGGCAGGTTCTTGAGAGCACTGTTTGTAACGGTGTCTTTGCCGGCTGCCTTTTTGCTTTTCAGGCACATTATGATGTCCAATATCTCAGAAGTGCCAATGACATCAGGAGAGGCAAGAGCGCGATGGCTGTGGCCATACCTATCACACACGTCTTTGACCTCACGGGTAATATTGATCAGATCATCCTCTTTGGGCGTAGAGAATTGGCTCTTCAGTGAATCGGCGATAATTTGTGCTTTATCCTGGTCATTGCTAACGAAATCGCCATCCTCTGTAAGCAGAGGAGGGAGAACAATAGTCCTGTTGGTTTTAAGGGCCCTGACCTTATAACGAAGATTTATTCTCAGATCGATATTTATCTCCTCAAAATTTAGTGCAACTGGTACGTGATCAGATGATAAGGCATTTACTGTAAAAATATTGTAGGATTTGAAAAACCCCTTGAGAACAGCAATTTCGAGTACGTCACTAATGGGTGGGTTATCACAATAGTACGTATCTCCAAGAGGGCCAATAACGGAAGTGTCGATCTGATCTATCATGTACCTATAAAGTACCAAGCCAGTTTTATTAGTGCATCTGGAGTTCCTGTGCGGGTGGTTCGCATTCAAATCACCCGCCAAAATGACTGGAGTGGGCCCAGACAGTAGTTCATCTAAGTCGTGATTGCCTAACTTGTGCCTGGGTGGGTTGTATAGAAAAGTAAACTTGACCTCTCCAACATCAGCATCTCTGATGACAATGGAAACTGCTTCCATATTGACAAGGTTCGGTGCGACAATCTTAGTGTGATTAATACCTTTTTGACAACAATAGCTACCCCACCAGAGGATGGATCTGAAGCTTTTTTATGGGGCCTATCTTTTCGGTAAACATAGTACCCTGGTAGATTGAAAGCCTTACTCTGTTTGAGATGGGTTTCGCACAAGAAGGCAACATTGATGTTCCAGCTTGTGAGGAAATCGTAGAACTCGTGACACTCGCTAGGGATGCCCCTTGCATTCCATATAGTGCAACGTAGCTTACCTTGATTATAACTTTGTAGGGATGTCTATCCATGATTATTGTCTTGTCTCAGTTTTATTGGTCTGCGGCGACCTTTGGCACTATCCTTTAACATATTCATTAGGTTACCCAGATACCTTTGAATTTTAACCAATTCGTCGCGGTCAGCGACTCCCTTACCAATAGAAGCAGAAGCAACCGAAGCAAATTTCTTCCTCCAGCTACTTTGGAAGTTCTATTCCTTTTAACTTGGGGTATTTGGGACACTTAGTATAACTCGATGTGTGCTGGCCTTCACATCGAATACATTTAGGAGGGTCTTTACCTTTTATATTGGTGCAGTCTCTTGACTGGTGGTAGCCCGCGCACTTGTTGCAACGTGGCGACTCAGTGCAGCCCTGAGACACCAACCCAAAACGTAAGCAATTGTAACATTGTAAGGGCTTCTTGTTGTCCCTAAACAATTCAACTGTTACAGCAAGTGGACCAATGCGCTTTAAATTTAGGAAAGATTTATTGTGCTCAGCGTTTTGTACGTGTACCAGGACTATTGACATCTCAACTTCACCATTTGCTTTTTTAAGTCTAACTGCCTTAACGGGGAAGTAGTTAGCGTTTCTAAGGTATGCGCAAAAATCTTCCATGACATACGAAAAAATCTACATTACGGACAACGTATTTTAACAGTTTCTCAGATTTGAGCTGATGATGCTGGATTTTAAGCACACCATTCATTTTCATTCCTGCCACGAGGGTTTTATGAGTTTCCTCATCATGGCATTGATAGTGTCTGAACGTCTAGTATGTGCAGTAATCTTATCTAACGTTACGTGATTTTTTTATCTCATTTAGCACTTCCTTAATCGGTTTCCCGTGATGTCTAACGATAATAGGGAGAATGTAAATACCTCTCTTTTCACTTACCTTAATCTGGGAATTTTCCGTCCTCGTCCCCGTTATGGTTTTTTTGCTACGAACAACTGGCCAGGCACTGTCTTTCACTTCTCCATCACTTCCCCCGGAATGGCTTTTTTTGTTGCCACCATTTGTCGAACTGTCACGATCATCACTTATTTCCATGCACTTTGTTAGCAAGCGAGATAGGTTGAAAATTTTCTCTTACCTTATTTTCTTCCTTGGAGTTTCCCGCCTTTGGAGTTCCGGAATATTTCTCGAAGGCTTCTCTAAAATCATTTATCTTATTGATGACGTCTGTACGAGAGTTTTGAATTTCCGTGTTGATTCCATTGAATTTCTCGTCAAAACTTGTCCGTAAGGAGTCGACCTTCGCCTCCAGTGCATTGTACTTGGCGTTTATGTCATTCCTAAGAAGGACGTACCTAAATTTAAGAAAAAAGTGTAAGTCAGGTTTGCGAGAAACTTAATTCTACGCCAGGGACCCAGAAGGATAATGATCGTCTTGATATACTGGTTTACGGGAATATTAATTCCAACGCCAGGGACCAGCACATAAGACGTAACATAAGGTGAATATCGCCCTGAAAAGGGCGCACCATCAAATAAGAGTAATGAGATGATACTTGAAAAGAGAGTAGAGGTGATACCTTGAAGAGCTAGTCTGTTCTGATCATCCTGATCGTCCAGGTGATGTGTGTATGGGTCCGTGGCGTAGAATTAATTTTCTCCTAAACATTCCTAAACTTTCTCTTGTAACCCAATATTTTTCATTATTGCATATTCCTACCGTATATCAAATATATTTTTTGCTTTTATGTACGTTTATTTATAAAATTGTTATTGATAGACTGTTTACTTCTGATGAGGGCTGCTGCTGCTGCTCCACGACTTCGTAACCAGAAATGAATCTCAGTTCGCGTTGAACGCGTCTAACTGCCAATTCCCCACGGTCCAAAAAGCACATTTTCTTGAACCTTGGGTCCACATAAGTGGCTACTGCAAGAGATGGTGTTGTCTCGATATTTCTGAATCTTCCCGTGAGGCCAGCAATCAACTTTTCTCCTATTGCTTGAACAGCTTTGCACTCATCACTTCTATCAGAAGCTGTCAATCTCTGCAAATTACGAATTGTTGGTATCACTTTTGACAGGAAAACTGATGCCTCAGATGACATTTCTGCCGTAACGACATCAAAAGGTCGAAGAAGTTGGGTCAATTCGGTGATTATGTCCCATTCTTGCTCATCGATGGTTAACTCCCACCTATTTAGTTCACCAATGGCTGCACAGACTTGAAGTTTTAAATCCGACAAGCTTTGTAGCATTAAATAGGTAGAATTCCCCCTAGTTTTTACATCCTGCTTCAGCTTTTTGGCTGATCCATCGGCTGTAGAATGTTGGTGCTTTTGTAGTTTACTCGCTGCAATTGTGCTTTTGTGGGAAAATGCAACCACTTTCCTGCGCTTCTCTAACAAACTAGAAATAATTTGATCTTCCAAAGCATCTGCCACAGTCGAATTCAGTGTGTGAGCAAAACATGGCACCCGTCACCAACTTAAAAGCTCTAATGCGTGCTTCATGTTACTTGCGTTATTGGTGACTACAGCAACAACTTTGCTAAATGCTCTGCCATCTTTCATGCCTGTTACGCCCCACTGATCAGTAACTTTCTTAAGCAAATCTGCTAAGTGGGCACTTGTGTGATTTTGTTCCACATGTTCAGTTGATAATACCTTGCTCACCAACACAAAGTGTTCATCAATATAGTGGCATGTGATGGTGCAGTATGAATCTGTAGTCCTCGAAGTCCAAATATCAGCTGTCAATGACACGTACTTTCCTTTAGAAAGCTCTGCCAATAACTTGTCCTCTTCAACCTTATACAGTGTCGGCAGCATTCTTCTCAGAGTTTTCCGTGATGGTAAATGATATCTAGGCTCCAATGCTTTGACAAATTCTACAAACCCTTTATCCTCAACGATGGAAAACGGTTGCATGTCCACGCATATCATTTGTGTTAAGCGTTTCCACAACCTTATAACCTTCTGTAATTAAAAACCATATCCAATTAAACCCTTTCTAAAAATTATAAAACCCTTGGTTATGATAGTCAAATCAACTTACTTTGATAAGGTTGATAAGCTAGCATAGCGTTCCTTTTTGGGGTAGCCGTATGTGGTATATCATGTGCAGGGACGGGACTTGTGGTGCTTTCAACAGTTCGAATCAAAGATGCAAGCTCAGCTTGTACAGTTTTTGAATTTTGGTTGTTATTTTCATCTTTCTGAAATGTGTAATGTAACGTAAGCTTGTGGGTAAAAAATATGTATTATTAAGTTACGAAAAGCTTAACCATAACCTAAAATGCTAAAAAATATACAATAAAATAGGGATTAGGATTAACTACGACCTACCTTATTAATAAAAATATTAAGACTTACTTGATTTTTTGCTTTCAGACATTGAGCATAGTGCTTCGACTGTAGATGGCCAAACAGATTTGTTGTGTTGCTACATGTTGCAAGCTCCTTTCCACATGTCATTTGGCTTTCTTTGGTTTCTTTCCATCGTCGAGTTCAGTATAAAAGTCCCAAACTGAACTTTTTTTTCTCTTTGGCATTTCTTATCTAAATTGTCAAAACTGAAAACTGGAAAGTAGAAAGTACCCAAAGAACTTACTATTTTAAAACTTTTATCATCAATTGCAGATGCCTAATCCGCA
Source organism: Rhysida immarginata (assembly GCA_023313115.1). NCBI lineage: Eukaryota > Metazoa > Arthropoda > Chilopoda > Scolopendromorpha > Scolopendridae > Rhysida > Rhysida immarginata. The sequence goes on from JAHWFO010081857.1 coordinate 878,669, forward strand.
TATAAATAGTATTTTGTTTTTAGATAATAATAAATAAATAAATAAATAAATAAATAAAAGTTTGTATGATCTTACCTTACACGTGAAGGAGTTGGATACAAGCAAAGTCGTAATCAGTAATCATTAACTATCGACAATCGACAATCGAACAGTGTAGTGTATCGTTATTTATGTGGAACTTGAAGCATAGCTTCCATAATCTCACCCTTCATAATCATATTCCACTGGAAATACACTGAACTAGAAAAGAAGCCTGATGTACCCACAAAAGTCATCCAAAGTATGAAAGAAGAAAATTGCCTCCTCTTGGTGGAGGAAAATTTGATTGACGATTGTCTGAACCAGGAGTATATTACATAGTAAGCCACAAACAAAACGAAAAAATTTATGAAACCCAGTAATCTGGGAAGATGACATTGTCAATGTCATCAAAACTGACATCGGGGATATGTCTTGGATTACGGTGCCTTTTTCTACGTAGAGAATGTTTTAGAATGCCAGAGACTAGATCATTATCATGATTTACCATAATAGGTAACACGGTTTTCATGAGCTCTTGAACATATTTCCCAACATGGATAATATTGAAATCATTATGAATGGAGTAATTGCGAGCAATTCTCCTACTAATTGTGCAATAGTCCTTAAGGTAATGTTCTGGAAAGTTTGGATTCCTTCCATCTTGTCTTGCAAATTGTAGCCCAGACGGGCATGCCATATAGCAAGATGACACGAACAATCATTTTCTATAACCGTTGTTTGTTATCAACTGTCAAATCCGAAAAATAGAAACAGATGGAAAGAGAAGACTAGAGAGGATTTGACAAAGAGGGAAAAAAGAAGAGAAGAAGCCGTCCCCTTGATGAGGAGTAGACCCGCCACAAAAACGGAGAAAGAGCAGGGAAAAGACCATTGGTGGATGAGAGAGGCAGATTCGAAAGATGATAGGCGGACGCACGGTGCAGAATCGGCCCAGGATCCACCAAGGAGAAATAAAAGGCGAGGAACGGAAAGCAAGGAGACAGAGAGCAACCGAGGATGATCAGATGAAGTAAAGGAAGAAAACCGCCAGGACCAGACGTATTCGGACGAGGAGCAATCGTAGCGAACCAGCAACGGAGAATATTAAGAATTTGAAATTGAAGAAATCTTTATCTCGTATTTCTTGTGATTTGTCGAAGGATCCCTTTGGAAGACGTGCTCGAGCCCGATACCAAGTCCGAAGCGGTCCGCCTCGCCAAGATTCCTTTCTTTGTGGTACACAAAATGGTCCCGGACTGGGGGACAAAGTGATACCGCCACGATCCGGCAATAGATGTCCACGCCGAGGTTATGAAGTATTGTGCCGAGACAGAAGAGGCCATACCCGCCCGTGCGCGGAAGATTACCCAAGCTGTAAGCATGACTCTTCTTTAATCAAAGACTTTGGACTTGCTTCTAATAATTGTAGAGGACCCTCCATTAACGAGCTCCACGTTCCTGGTGCGTCAACAACGATAGCTTCGAGCGACGTAGAGCCATTCAGCCCTTTAGTTGTATTCGCCGAGTCACTTTGCAGAGCATCATGCCAGACGAGCGCCAACGAGGAACCCGGCATTCCGTCCTGCTCACACCCTGTCGTGTGTTTAGGTGACGTTGCCGAGAGCCTCTCCATATTTCAAAACGAATACGAATTTCTCCCGAGGAGGTTGGAGACATTGGAAGTTGCCTTCCCCTGCAGCAGCATAGCCGGCAGTAGTGTTGGGTGCCCACGCGATTGTCCGCGTTTGGACGTTGGAGCTGCTTCCCTTGGTAATATTAGTATCATATCGTTAATGGTGTGCCACTATTCTGTGAACTTACTTGTGTCGCCATTGCCTAGAGAACTTACTTTTGTCGCCATTGTTCTAATCCATTGTTCTATTCCATATAGCCTTATGTTATCTCATATTCAGCCCCTCGTCCCACTCTGTTCATTCACATAAAAATCCCTGACATCAACACTGAGAGCACTGTTATGACAATTAAGCTAAACTTTGCTTTTTTGGCCTTGTTCATCGCATAAGTCACATGCATATTCCATGATAGTTTTGAATCAATAACAACGCCAAGGTATCTATAATTATCAACCCATTCCAAGTATTTGCCATATAACTTTAAGGAGTCAAGATATCTCTTTTTCTTCTTAGTGATAAACATTGCTTTGCATTTATCGACATTCAGTTTTAATCGCCACTTGCTAAACCATATTTCACATTCTTTAAGGGCTTTCTGCAAACTAGATACAACGACACTTGGCTGGCGTACCCATGTCAGTATAGCAGCATAATCATCATAAAAATATAGCTTGCTGTATGAGTTTCAGAGAAGTCACGTATATAGTAATTGAACAGAACTGGCCCCAGCACTGATCCTTGTGGGACACCGCCATTTATCTCACAGGTATCAGATAATTCATCTCCAACTCTGGTCTGAAAAGACCTGTTGGACAGAAACGAGTGAACTAGACTAATTAAATTATGTGGGAAACCAACAGTTATCATTTTAAAAATAAGGCCTCCATGCCAGAACTGATCAACAGCTTTATGAACATCTAAGAAGATGACGCCGCAATACATCGAAAGATTAAGGGGAGTGTTAACATCCGTTATAAGTCTCCAAACAATCGACAATCGAGCAGTGGAGTGGAAGAAACAATGCGAGTGGTACTGAAGCAGAGCTCCCAAACTCACTCGTCACATGTATAGACCAGGGGAATTACACTGAGATAGGTTAGAAGCCTGAAAAACCCCAAAGATCCTCCTCAAGATGATTGAAGAATAAAGGTCCTCCTCATTCTGGGGATAAAAAGGTTGATCTAAGATTGTCATAGAAAGGGGGGGGGGAGCCAGAGGAGAACTAGGCTATCCAAAAATCGGGGAAGATAATATTCCTGACATCGTCGAAGTTAACTTCCTGGACATGGCTGGGCAAGCAATGTTTTAAACGTTTCCTGTAGTCAGAAGGGTTGTGAATTAAAGACACCAACTGATTCCTATGATTAACCATTTTCGGGAGCATAGTCGTTATCGTATCTTGTACAAATTTGCCAATATGCGTCATCCCTAGATCCTCATGGAAGACATTATTGTTGATCAGGTTTCACAAATGCTCTCAGAGTAATATTTTGGAATGTCTGCAGCTCCTTCCACCTTGTTTTGCACACAGAAGCCCAAGCTGGCATACCATGAAGCAAGATCGTGCGGATGATCATTTTGTAGATGAACAGCTTGTTATCTATGTCAAGACCACTGTTACGACCAACGCAATCAGACTGAATTTTGCCCTCTTTGCCTTATTCATCGCGTAGGAAACCTGTTGATTCCAGGTGAACCTAGAATCGATCACCACACCAAGATATTTATACTCTTGGACCCAGTCGAGCTTATTTCCGTACAGGATAAGCAAACCTGGGGGGTTTCTTCGTTTGTTTGTGAAGAACATAGCCGTGCATTTGCCCACATTTAACTTCACTCCATCTGTTGAACCATTTTTCGTAAAGATGCAGCGCTTTCTGCAAGCGAGAGATGACATGGGCAGGATTACGGGCAATGGTTAAGATGGCCACGTCATCAGCGTAGAAGTACAGTTTACACTTGTCGGGTTTGGGAAAGTCCTGGATAAAAAAATTAAACAAGGCTGGTCCCAGAACTGATCCCTGTGGGACACCGGCTTTATCCACACATGATTGTGAAAGGGAGTCACCAATTTTAGCTCAAAAAGAACTGTCTGAGAGGAATGAGCGCACCAGCATGATAAGGTCATCTGGAAATCCAAATTTTATCATTTTATAAATGACACTTTCATGCCAAACTTGATCGAAGGCCTTGCAAATGTCTAGGAAGATAATGCCACCATATAGAGACTTGTTAAGAGAGTTTTTTGCGTCGACAGCAAGCCGCCATATTTGCATTTGGCAGGAGTGGTCCGTACGGAAACCAAACTGGTCTTCACCAATAAGATCATTGGCAGAGCAGAATTCATTGAATCTTTTAAGAATTGTCCGCTCTGGAACCTTAGACTTAGTTGATAAACGGTTGATGGGCCTGTAACTTGCAGGCAATGAAGGGTTTAGGAATGCTTAGGATAATTGATTCCTTCCAGTTAGTAGGGAAATATCCGAATTTCCAGCAATCATTAATTAGTGTAACCATGTCAAGAATCAGGTTGGAAGGTAGATTTTAAGTGCATTATTTGTGATGGCATCCATTCCAGGGGCTTTCTTATTCTTGAGTTTCTTGATGATTTCCAACATTTCCATCGGGAAGATTGATCGCTCTATAGGAACACGCCGACCCTCATAAAATTGGAACACACATCACGAACCTCGCTGATTACATGCTCTCCGTCCAGAGTATCTGGAATTGGGGTGAAAAATTGATTGCTAAGTGACTCAGCAATTAATTGAGCTTTATCTTGGTCTGTAGTAGCAAGATTAGTACCATCTAGAGAAAACAGGGGTGGGACTTTCGTTTTCATACACTTATGAGCTCTAATCATAGTCCAGAGCCAGTTGTCATGAGTTGAGAGATTCTTCAATTTGTTAGTCAATTTTTGCACTCGTAGCCCTCCTCACAGAAAGCCTATTATACTTTCTCTTAAAAATGAGATCACTTGTACGCTGCCAAATTCTTCGGAAGGCATTCCTCTCAGCAATAATTTGCCTAATGCTTGGAGGAAGATCGAGATGGTCAGGATATTTAGGGTTTATAGGGCAAGCACTAGCAGACAACGCATTGTTGATATTACTGGTAATGTCTTTGACTCTATCATTGATTTCATTGGTGCTGGAGGCACTCGCTGTGTAGTCGTTGTTATTTTTAAGGTCATGAAAAAGTTTCCAATCCTTATAGGATGCCGATTCAGGATGTCCATATTTAAGCCGTCAAAGTTAAGGACAACTGGAAGATGGTCAGATGTTAGATCTTTCACCGTGTAAATGTTAATCTGTTGAATAGACCCTTGAGAATAGCAGTATCCAGGACATTGCTCACGGGAGAATGATCACAACAATATGTATGCTTGATTGGACCGATAGCAACAGTGTCCAGCTGATTCTGGATGTAACCATATAAGATAGCACCATTGTGATTAATGCGTCTGGAATTCCAGTGTTTCGCATTTGGATCGCCAGCCAAAACAACAGGAAAGTTACCAGAGAGCAACTCTTTGAGCTCGCAGGGGAATTATAAAGCATAACAAGCCTAACCCAGCCAATCGTGAGGTTCTTGATGAGAATAAATGCCGCCTCCATTCCTGAATAGTTCGGGTAATGACTTCAACATGCTCAACACTTTCTTTAAATATAACAGCCGCTCTGCCAGAGACATTATGAGCAGGATTTTTTGGGAGTCTCTCCTTACGATAGACTATGTATCTAGGCAGCCTGAATAACCATTCCGTCTTGAGGTGCGTTTCAAAGACAAAGGCGATTTTATTTCTCGATAGAAAGTCGAAGAACTACTCTCGCCTATGTGAGATGCCTCTGGCATTCTAGATTGTACATCTAAGTTTACCTTGATTAACTACTTTGAAGCTGTTACTAGCCATAATTAAGCTTTAGAGAATGATTTGACAATTTGTGGAATAGACTTTCCGATTTCCTCATATAATTTGAGCATCGCGCCTATCTTCATGTTCATAGCTTGTAAATTAGAAGGGTTGAAGCCTTTATCAACAGTTTTTGAAACCACCGATGCATAGGATCTCCCTACAATAGTCTTAGCATTACGCATTCTGTTTACTTTGGAATACTTAGGACATCCTGAGAAATTTGAGGTATGCTGTCCTTCTCAGCGAATACATTTTGGTGGATCCTGGCCCATTACATTTTTGCATTCCCTAGAGTGATGGTTTCCTGCACACTTATTACAACGAGGTAGCTCAGTACAGCCCATGGAAACGTGCCCAAATCTGAGGCAATTTTAACATTGTAGAGGTTTCCTATTACCCCTAAACAGCTCAACGAGCAGTGCCAGATGACCAATTCGAGTGACTCTTTTAAAAGTTCTACTGTGCTCAGTGTTTTGAAATAGTGCCAGGATCAACAGCATTTCAACCGAGCCATTTGCCTTTTTAAGTCTTATTACTTTTTCAGGGAAGTAATTTCTCCCTTTGAGATCTTCAAGGAAATCGTCTAAATTATATGTTACATCAACATTTCTTATAACATATTTTAACGTTTTTTCCGACTTTCGCTGGTGATGTATTTTCAGGATATTATCACTCTTGATTCCTGACACTAACTTTTTATGGATGTCTTCATTTTGACACTTAATTTTAATTGTGTCAGTCCTGCCAGTATGAGCTGTGATGCCTTCCAAAGGCACATGCTTCTTGATTTCTTCAAGAGTATCCCTAATTGGTTTACCATGAGTACGGATTATATTCGGAGGGATATACAGGTTTCCTTGTCTATGCAAAGATTGAACAGATCTCTTGGCTTTTTCGCGGAAGATAACAGCAGCTACGTCACTATTGACCGCTTCACTAGATATATTGTCAGTACGCATGCCTTTCTTAGATTTCTTGTTTATAACAGGTATCCAGTCATTAACTTCAGTATTTTAATCTTCGATTAATGTACGCTTATTCCCAACTTTATCTATTGAGAGGGACTTTTCACAGTTAAGTAGGGAATCATGAATGTCTTGCAGGGGTTCAATGGCATCCACTATCATGGGCGAATTTGAATTAGATGTATTGAGGGAGTTCATCATTTCCCTAATAGTATGTTCAAGACTTTTAAGCCCGCTTTCAGCTTCATTACGGGCATTCATAATCTCCGACTTCAGTCCATCAATTTTAGTATCCAAATTGCTAATATTCTGGGCCAGCATTTCCACCTTGCGTTCAAGGTCTAGATATTTGTTATTAAAAACCGTACGTAAAGCCTCTAGCTGCTCATTAATTACAATATCGAATGCATAGAATCTAGCATCCTTGCACGCATCTTTATAAGCTTGATCACAAGGCAACTCTTTACAATCCATGTATTTAACTATAATGGTAGCAGATTTCGACGCAGCGCCTGACATCACCATGAACAAGTGTGGTGCGGGTTTTGCCATCCTTAGAAGGACGCACCTGCTCAGAACGACACATTTTAAAAGACTTAAAAATGTCCTACCTTGTTAGTCCTCTTGGAGATTCCACCGATGCACTCCCAATAGTAAACCAGGATCAGCAACTTTCCACCCGAGCACTTGAAAATCACAACCAGACGTCCAAAAAGAGCGGTTAACATACATCCACGATGGAGACACACATCCACGATAGAGACACACATCCACGATAGAGACAGCCAGCAAAGTGAAGATCCTTATTATTCACAGTCTCATATGAAACAATCGACAATCGAACAGTGCAGGTAAAACGAAACGAGTGGTCCGAAAGCAACGCTTTTACTGCCATACTCGTACAGAAAGTAACCACGGGAATTACACTGAACCAGGCAAGAAGCCAGATGAAACCTACTTAAGTCATCCAGAGGATAAGATGGAGTCCTTTCCTCTCAGGACGATAGTGTTGATTGTTGATTGACGAGGGACAAGGGACACGAGGAGCTAGGAGATCCAATATTCGGGAAATATCGCCTTTTGGATGTCGTCGAAATTGATGTCCAGGAGGTGACGCGGCCTGCGATGTCTAAGAAGGCTTCTGAAGGTAAGCGGGTGCTCAAGATTACCTACAACCAGAGGATTGGGATGGTCCTTCTTCTTTGGAAGCAACTTTTCAACAATTCCTGCACGTGATTTCCAATGGGAGGTATCTCAAAATTGTCGGCAATAGAAGTATTTGTTGCAACTCTCCTGTCAAGTTGAGCAATGGTTCTCAAGGTAACGTTTTGGAAAGTTTAGAGGTCCTTCCATCTGGACTTACATATTGTAGCCCATGTAGGCATACCATAAAGTAAGATGATTCGGATTACCGTTCTATACAGCAATAGTTTGCAGTCCAATCCAAGCACGCTGTTTCGCCCCAGAAGAGCTACCAGACTGAACTTTGCCTTCTTTGCCTTGTTGATGGCCTAGGAGACATGGTCGCCCCAATTTAGCTTGGCATCTATTACCACTCCGAGGTATTTGTAATGTTTTACCCATTCGAGCTCTCTACCATAAAGGAAGAGAGGACTCAGGGGTTTCCGATGTTTATATGAAACTGGTTTCCGAAGAGAGGACTCAGGGGTTTCCGGGGTCTGCATGGACTCATACGAAACTGGAAAGTACGAGTTTATATAGTAATTGCTGATCAATCAGTGAAAAAACTGAAGTCCATGCAGACATTCCAAAGTTTATATAGCAATTGCTGTCCTATCATTGAAATTCGAATTTGATGTCGAATGCCACTGCGCTCTCGCTTCTGACTGGCTGGAAGCAAACGCAGCAGTTAGCCGAGTTAGTTTTTCACCGACTATCCACAATCGATATTATAAGAAACATCGATGCCAACATTAGAATTGAGAGTATTTAGTACTTAAGAATTTCTTGAAAATCTTTAAAAATGATCATGAACAGGAGATAATGGAGAGTTAGCAGACTATTGATAAAGAATGCAAAGACGACAAAGGAAGCACTCCTTTAGCTCCGTGCTATATTGAGCAAATGGTAAGCATGTAAATAGAAGAATCGCCGACTGCTAGACTACACAAAGTGATGGATAGCCAAGTTTTGCTTCAAGACATCGAGAGAAGAGTGGGAATTGCAACAACATCAAATGTACATCTAAAGTATAATATTACGATACTAAGAAATTATTTAGATTAGCAGTGGCATGCTTGGAGAGGTCTATCCATTGTGAGCCTTTAAAAATATTTTTTTCGAATTTTCATTAAGAATTATCACAGTGTTAAGTATAAGCGGTTTCATATGTTTATTTTTAAGATATTTCAAAATTTAATCAAAAAAACTAAGAGTCAGAGCCACTTCGGGGTTATCACCTAACTTATTTGGTAGCACAGCAGATCCAAATATTTTATAACAATACATTTTGACTCTATTCTGTGGGGAAGGTTCTTATTTAAGTGTTACTCTTTATGCTATTGCTACATCGGCAATCCATAAATTGGCTTTAAAGATGGACATTTCATAAATAAACATTTTGAGTTTATTGTGTGTGAAGGTGAATATTTTAGAAACTGCGATGCTGATAATACGTTGATTGAACGTCCGTTTCTAAGAAGTATTAAAAATGAGCATAAAATGATGATGCAGTGAACGGATATAAATAAGACAGCGTCTATTCAGGAAGCAAAGGAGTCAGACGTGTCTCCCTTGATCTCCCAATCAAACGTCCAGATGACTAGCAAAAATTTATGTGTGTGGAATGGAAAGAGAAAGAACGAGTATTGGTCAGAGAAACCCTGCAGCTAAAAAAGAAAAATCTATAAGGTTATTGGAAACAAACGGAGTTTCGAATAGAGCAAGAGTGTATAAGAGCTTCTATGTCAAGGGCAAGAAAAACTTAGGTTCGAAGTATTCAGTGAAATTCCCCAGTGGGGACGATGGATATTATTTTAATCTGAGGCAAGTCAACAAGAGGTATGTCAAGTCCTGGTATATCACGTAGAATTCCTGTTTTTCGGATTTTTCATCGAATGGATAATCTCTTTGCTGTGTGTTGTATTCATTGAGTTATTATTTAACCAACTTGGATTTATAATTTAACTTTTTGAAATTGTTGTTTACCTACATGTGTAATTTTTCGGATCAATGCCGTTCCTCTGCTAGTAACCAATAACGCAAGGCAAAGTTTGTGCTTTAAAAATAATGTTCAATTTGTAACAATGCATAGAATTCCTGTTGTTTGGAGTTATCTTAGAATTCATAGTTCTTAGAACTTAACGTTTTCTTGAAACTGTTTAAAAATAAGCACTAACTGGAGATAATGGACAGTTAGCAAACAATTGAGAAAAATTGGAAGAGCGACAGAGAAACCACTCCCTTCGCTCAGTGTTGTATTGGTTTCGCCAGCACACAGCTGCAACTAAGCAAATGGCGAGAGTGTTAACAGAAGAAACTACGACTGCTAGACCACACATTGTGATGTATGACCAAATTTTGCTTTAAAAGATCCAGAGAAGAATGCAATTGAAACAAAGGTTTACCAAGTAGTGAATAATTGAAATAATTGGCGAAAGAAGACAAAAAGTTCTCTGAGCATCAGAAATATCTGAACAACGGGGGCTTCGTGTACAGTAGGAAATTCCAGAATTACTAAAAACCAATTTTTGTTGTAATTTAACTTCTTGAGTTTATGTTTACTACAGGGTGATTCAGTCATTTTCTGACCATTTCAGTACAATGATTTATTGACCCATTAATGTTTCCAGACTTAGCATTTCAGTTTGATATTTTAGGCAGTTCGGAGTTTTTATTCCCGTGGAAAAGTCTTGTTGATATGCTCAATGTGGCCACCAAGAACGTTTTGAACTGCTCGCAGCCGAATGGCGAAGTTGTTCATAACTCCATCCAGGATCTCTGCATCCACAAGGGTGCAGCAGTCGACGATGCTTTGTCGCAGCTGGTCTAGGGTTCTTGGTGCTGTAGTGAACACACTGTCTTTAAGGAGCCCCCAGAGATAAAAATCACATGGGCTTAGGTCAGGACTCGTAGGGGGCCAAAGAAAGCCACCCTCGAATCGATCTGGAAACCTGTTTGAAATGACACGAACTCTGAATTAGGGTGTGAGGCCTGACCCCATCCTGTTGAAACCATTGATGTCGAAGCAGTATACGCCTCCTTCGCAGCTCGGGGATGAAGAAGGTTTCCAACATGTTAAGGTAAGCCTGTGACGTTTACGGTACCCTCGAAAAAAACGGACCAATGATGCCTCTTTTGGAAATCGCGCACCAAGCCATAACCTTTCGTGGATGAAGAGGTGACTTATGAGGGTGCTGGGAATCCCAAAAACGAACGTTGTGTTTATTAACGTCACCTGACAGATGGAAGAAGGCCTCATCTGACACCCACAAGTTGTCCACAATGTCCTGATTAGCTTCCATTTCTGCTCCAAACTTCATCGCAAATTGTTGTCGCTTCTGTCTTCCAGTGTCTGTTAACTCCTGATAAACATGGATCTTATATGGGAGCAGGTGAAAATCCTTTCTCAAAACTTGCCACGTCCTAGTATACAACAGCCCTTCTTCAATGGATAGGCGGCAAACAGATTTTTTGGTAGGGGAATCGACCAACCTTGTGCGAGCTTTGCTCCCGCCTTTTTTCTTGCCTTTAACACATCCAGTGGCACGAAACTGCTTGACAAAATCCATGATTGCTTGCCTGCCTGGTGCGTCTCGACACTTATACTCCTTCCGGAACTTTCTTTGCATGGTTACAGGTGATTTTGTCTCGAAATACCATTCGACAACCTTGCATTTCTGCTCTGTTGATAAAGCGGGCGCCATTTTTCCACAATACGATTTTCATGCAGCGCCGTTGCAACAATACAAACTCCAACTATTTAGAAATTCGATCTCGCACTCATATTCTTCCAATTGTTTATCCCTAAAGCACGTCATTTAAGTGAAATGGTCAGAAATTGACTGAATCACCCGGTACATTTGTAAATGTCCCAGGCAATGAAAAGGCTCGAATAGGCGATCTATAAAATTCTTTTGAAAGATACATTTAATTCATTTCTATCGAAATGATCCTTTAAGAAATAAAAGCGTATTGGTCAGAGAAAAAAATTAAAGTATTCGGATGTCGAAACATCTGAACAATGGGAGCTTCGTCTACAACAGGAAATTGTAGAATTACTGAAACCAATCTAAGTTATTATTTAACTTCTTGATGATGTTCATTTCACTTAAAACTGTAATTATCCCGGGTACCTCTACTAGTCTTTCTGTATATATAAAGAAGGATGTTTGTTGGATTGTTTGTTTGTGGGTTTGTTTCTCATACAAATCTACAGTTTTATTCCGATTTTAATGAAATTTTGCATACTTGAGCTTCAAACCATGAGGAAGGTCATTATCTACCTCAGATTTCGAAAAATCAATAATTATTGATAAGAAATCGATATTCATGGTTATGGCAAGGCATTTTTATGAGGAATATCTCATGACTAACAATGCAAGGCAAAGTTTGTGCAGGAATAGTTATCAACAATGGTGTCAACGCGCAAATCGCCAACACTATGCAAATATTAACAATATATATCTCATGACCAACAATGCAAGGCAGAGTTTGTGCAAAATAGATAAGTTTCAAATTGTAACAATGCATAGAATTCCTATTATTTAGGCTTTTCTTGAAATTGAGAGTTCTTAGTACTTAACAATTTCTTGAAAATCTTTAAAAATCATCAGCAACTGGAGATAATGGAGAGTTAGCAGACTATCGAGAAAGAGTGGAAAGACTACAGATGAAGCACTTCGTTTGCTCCGTGCTGTATTGAATCAGCGACCGCTAGACTACATAAAGTGATGATTGGCCATATTTTGCTTTAAGACATCGAGAGAAGAAAGGGAATATTAACAACATCAAGTGTACATCTAAAGTAAGATTACATGAGTAAGAAATTATTTAGACTAGCAGTGGCATCCGACCACCACTGCAAGGCAAAGTTTGTGCTTTAACAAGATTAAACAAATTATTTAAAAACCGACTTTCATGAAACTTTCACTATCTTTTAGCTATAACCAGTCCTTATCTTGAAAACTACTGAACCGATTTTGATGAAACATGAACTGTTCCCTAACTTGAAAGATACTTAATCAAAAAAAAAAAGAAATCATGCAATTCGATTTTTAGTATTTACATACATACATACATACATAAAAAATTATGAAATTTGGCACACCTGTTTAGAAGCCCGCATCGTGACCACCGAGAGAGACGGCCTCCGCAATGAAACTGAATACATTGTTACATCACATACAGGCCTTCTCTCTCGGTGGTCACGCCCGCATAGACTAACATATACGAATATTGTTGAATTCCAACAATACCACATACATGCGCATCGAATTGATAACTCCTTTTTTTTGAAGTCGATTAAAAATAAGGTTCAATTTGTAACAATGCATAGAATTCTTTATGTTCCAGGTATCTTTGCCGGCCAGGTGGCCGACAGGGCTAGGGCGTAGGCTTTCTAGTTCTCGAGTCCGCCTGGTCGTGGGTTCGAATCCAGCCATAGGCATGGATGTTTGGGTTTGTCCTGGATTGCGTACAGATATATCTTGTGTAAAATGCGCAAAATGACCTTAGTAGTCGGCGCCAAAATTTCTAACAAACCAAACCGGGTATCTTAGAATTCATAGTTCTTTTAGGTGAACATTTTCTTGAAAATTTTTAAAACTTAGCACCAACAGGAGATAATAGAGAGTTAGCACACAACAGAGAAAGATTAGAAAGGCGACAAAGGAACCAATCCAATCGCTCAGTGTTGTATTGGTTTCGCCAGCACACTGTTGCAACTGAGGAAATGGAGAGCGTGTTAACAGAAGAAACTGCGACTACTAAACAACACAAAGTGATGAATAGCCAATTTTTTAACTTCAAAACATCGACTTTACAACAATTTACCAAGTAGAGAATAACTGAAATTAATGAGTAGCGAACCAGAAGTCACTGATTGATTTTTTAATAGTTTCAGCCGTCTTATTCCGATCAGTATTGAATACTCGTGTGAGAAGAGGGGCAGAACTATCAACTGATCACCACTTTGTTGTCTGCATTGTGCGGTTCTCTGAATCCATGCCAACCAAGCGAAATACTAGGTTCAGACAAACTTGGCGCATCAAATGGGAGGCATTGGAAGACAGAGCTGTGAGGAAGCAACTTTGGAGATAACATATCTTCAAGTCTCAAAGAACTACCCAGTGATCGTCGTACTGTTGAAGAGGAGTGGCAGTTGTTTAAAACTGCTATGATTACTTCGGCTGCATTGTGCTGTGGTCATAAGTGGCTGAGTATGGCGCAGGGTGGTGAGAAAAGGAATGCATGGTGGAATGGTGAAGTCCAAGAAGCTGTCAAGGCAAACCAGGAAGTTTATTTGCTATGACTTGCAAATAAGTCAACTTCGAGTCAAGTGCGGTACACTGAGGCGCGAAAAGCAGCAGCAAAGACAGTATCAACAGCTAAAGCTAAGGCCTGGGAGAAGTTTGGGGAGAAATTGGAGGCAGATTATGTTTCGGCAAACAAGGTATTCTGGTAGACCGTGCGCCACCTCCGTGGAAAGAAGTCTCTTTCATCACAAACTATTAAGAGTTCAGATGGGAGGCTTCTGAAAACGGAGGAGAGCGCATTGCATAGGTGGAAGGAATACTTTGCATCTCTTCTTAATCCGGTGACAGCAACAAGTGAGGCACATGAGGTGCACCTTGGAGCGGAGAATAGTCATGGTAGTATCACTGAAACCGAAGTCAGATGGGCAATTAAGTCCCTGAAGACTGGCAAAGCTGCAGGTGATGATGAAATCCGATCTGAGATGTTAAAGGCCTTAAATCAGGATGGTATCGTGTGGTTGACTCGAGTGTGTCAGGTTGCTTGGATATCTGGACAGGCCCCTAAGCAATGGCAGACAGGTATTCTGATCCCTATCTTCAAAAAGAGAGATAAGAGAGATTGCAACAACTATCGAGGCATCTCTTTGCTCAGCGTTCTTAGGAAAGTGTATGCTAAGTGTCTAGAGAAGAGAAGTCGGGAAATAGTCGACTCCAAACTGTAGGGGGAGCAGTGTGGTTTACGACCTGGCCGAAGCACGATAGATCACATCTTTGCTCTAAGAGAAATCCTGGGAGTATGCAAAAGAGGTCTATGCTTTGTGGACCTCGAAAAAGCATATGACTGAGTTCCTCGGGAGAATCTCTGGCAAGTGTTGCAAGAGTATGGAGTGGATGGGCAATTACTGGTTGCTATCATGTCTCTGTACGAAAGCTCTGAGATCTGTGTCCGGAAAAATGGCATTAAGTCAAGACTGTTCACGGTGGGTGTTGGACCCTGCCAAGGGTGCGTACTGTCGCCCCTCTTGTTCATTATCTTTATGGACTGGATAGAGAGGGGCAGCCGAGGCGATGAGCGTGTTTATGTGCGCGACTGCCAGGTGGAGAGGTTGCTCTTTGCTGACGAACTTGTCATCCTTGGGTCTTCTCGCACGAACCTTCAGCATGCACTAGACCGGCTTGCAGCCAAATAGGAAGAAGCTGGGATGAAGATCAGTGTGGCTCAAACCGAGGTTTTGGTCCTTTCAAGACAGCCTGTTCAGTGCACTCTCCATGTTAGGGAAGCCTTATTGAGACAGGTGGAGAAATTCAAGTATCTCGGGATTGCATTGACGAGTGATGGACAGCAGGAGAAAGAATTGGATGCTCGGATCAGTGCAGCAAGCTGTGTCAGACGTGAACTGTGGCGATCCGTGGTAATGAAATGCGAGCTGGATAACAAAGCCAAGC
Organism: Rhysida immarginata; assembly: GCA_023313115.1. Classification (NCBI taxonomy): domain Eukaryota; kingdom Metazoa; phylum Arthropoda; class Chilopoda; order Scolopendromorpha; family Scolopendridae; genus Rhysida; species Rhysida immarginata. The sequence continues at coordinate 894,087 of JAHWFO010081857.1, forward strand.
TCTCCGTCTTCAAATCTCTCTTTATCCCCATTCTTACCTACAGGTATTTTCACCTATGAGGCTTGGGTAATGACTGAAAGAGTGAGATCGCGGATACAAGCGGCCGAAATGAGATTTCTGAGAGGAGTGGCAGGTATTACCTTACTAGATAGAGTGCACAGCAGCACAATCAGGGAGTCTTTAGGTGTTGAGCCGCTACTTCTCTACATTGAGAGATCTAAGTTGCGCTTGTATGGCCAAGTGATATGGATGCCGCAAACTGGTCTTCCTAGGCAGTTATTATTTTCCAAGCCGGTGGGTAAGAGACCAAGGGGTCGGCCTAGAAACAGGTGGCTAGACTACATGGACAATCTGGGTTCGAGTCGCTTGGATATTACCAGGGAGGACATGCGTCTGATGGTGGAAGATCGCGATCACTGGAGATCCTCCATAGGGCTGCTACCCCCGCGACCCTAACGGATAAGTGGGATTGAAAAGTAAGTAAGTAAGTAAGTAATGAGTATTGGCCAGGGAAGACAAAAATTTCTCCAGGCGCCAGAAACATCTGAACAACGGGAGCATCATCTACAGCAGAAAATGTAGAATTACTGAAAACCGATTTTTGTTATTATTTAAATTCTTGAGGTTGTTCTGTTTACCTGCCGGGTGCCTAGTCTAGTCCATGTATGTAAAGAAGATGATATTTTGGGTGGGTTAGTTTGAATTCCATCTTGATGAAATTTTGCATACTTCACCTCCAAAGCTTGAGGAAGGTCACTGTCTGCTTCAGAGTTCAAAAAATAATAATTATCGATAATAAATCGATATTCATTATGATGACAGGGCATATTAATAAGAAATATTCATGACCAACAATGGGTAAAATTTGTGCAACAATAGTTATCAACAATAGTATCAACACGCAATTCACAATGATCTGCATGCACCAACACTATATATCTCATGACCAACAATGCAAGGAAAAGTTCGTGTAACAATAGTTATCAACAATGATATAAACACGCAATGCACCAACAGTAGGCAGGGATGAACAATGTACTCAAATAAACAGTATTCAAAATGAATCATCCGATTTGAAAAATCAATATTTTCAAAAATAAATGACACAGAATGATAAGTAATACATGAATATAAAGGGAAAATATGGAAGTGTTATATTGTGAAGCTAAATATGGCACCCGTGTATTTTTCGTGAAGCTATTCACGAAAGCTGTTTGACAAGGTTTTGGAGCCGCATAAGTGATAATGACGTCTTTTTGCGTGTTGTCGTTTGCGCAATGTGGATCAGTAATCACCTTGCAGCGTGAATTTCGTAATAAGTACCAAATTACTCCACCTATGGATCAGAGTATACACCTTTTCATTATGGCGCCGCCATTACGGTCGAGCAAAAACTTAGAAAGTAGGAAACATGAACTACACCGATTCAAAAGAAGAAAATATGTTAGATCGAAAATGTAGCAAACCTTAAAGTTCGTGCAATAGCTCGTTATTTCTGCAGCTTCGCTAAGAGACGATACAATGCCATGGAATCAAAATGTTCGAGTGTAATGGAGGACGACTACAGTGTCCCTGCTAGTGGACAATATGTTCTCTAAAAAGGTATATTCGAAGGTGGTGTCATCAGTTTGAAAACAGTGCATGTCTATGTAATAAGAAAAGCGTAGGGTGACCAGGCATATCTGCGGAAAATCTTAATAGAGTCAGAGACACTTTTATATGATAGAGAAGCCCAAAGAAATCGACTGTTACATACCTCGCCAACTAGATCACCCCATTGCGATTACAGTTACATTTATGACCCCATTGCGATTTCCTTCTTTGGGGATTAGTTAAAGATAAAGTTTATGTGCCACCATTACCCACGAATTTATGTCAACCTAAACAAAGGATTATTACTGCTGCACATTGAATTATAAGTGACACTTTACAACGTGTTTGGTAGGAATTTCCATACCGTCCAGACATTATACGTGTAAATAAACGAAGTTATATTGAACAATTGTAAAAGAAAATTCTATATTTTCCTTTTGTATTCATGTTTTACTTACCATTCTGTGTCGTTTATTTTTTAAAATATAGCATTTTGAAATTGGATGATTCATTTTGAATAACCCTGTATATCTCATGACCAACAATGCGAGGAAAAGTTTGTGCAATATAGATAAAGGTTCAACTTGTAACAATGCATAGAAATCCTATTATTCAGGCTTTTCTTGGAATTGAGAGTTCTTACTACTTAACAATTTCTTAAAATCTTAAAAAATGATCAGTAACTGGAGTAAATGGAGAGCTAGCAGACTATTGAGAAAGAGTGGAAAGACGACAGAGGAAGCAATTCTTTAGCTTCGTGCTGTTTTGAGCAAATGGTAAGCATGTAAATAGAAGAATCAGCGAATGCTAAACTACAGAAATGGATGGATGGCCAAGTTTTGCTTCAAGACATCGAGAGATGAGTGAGAATTGCAACAACATCAAGTGTACATCTAAAGTAAGATTACGTGACTAAGAAATTATTTAGACAAGCAATGGCATACATGGAGAGGTCCATCAATTGTAAGCCTTTAAAAAATTTTTTTCAAATTTTCATTAAGAATTTTTACTGTATTAATTGTAAGCTTTTGATGTGTTTATTTTTAAGATTTTAATATGAAATATCGCATGTTGCTAAGAAAGGATTTCACCATCAAAATCAAATTAGTAGGACACTTATCTCCAATCATCTTGTAGATTAGTCCTTCGTGCCACACCTGATCGAAGCCTTACTGACTTCAAGAAGGACCACGCCACAGTACCTTGAAAGGTTCAGAGGGGTGCTCAGATCTCAACAAGCCTCCATACATGCATCTGACATGAGTCAGCGTCACCTGGTGAGAATAGTTTTCTCCAAATCTTTGGACATCGACGGGAGTAGACTCATAGGTCGGTAGCTCGCAGGAATTGCAGATTTTGCCCCTGTTTGGGGATACTTAACACAATAGGTTGCTTCCAAGGCGTTGGGAAGTAGGAAAACTTCCAGCAGTCGCTTATGATATTTGAGATGTCATTAATAATGTTGTTTCACACATTCCTTAGGGCGTTATTACTTACCTTGTCTCTTCCTGGAGCTTACTCAGTTTGAGATTTCTGATGATGGTAGATATCTCGCCAGTCTCGATGTTAATCTTCGATGTAAATTGCGAGGCTTCATCAAGCTTGATAAGACCATCTTCCACATTCTGAGACATGAGTTGATTCTCGGAATTATTTTTATCAGGAGTAACAAACTGCATCTCTAGGAAATCTGCAGTTAGTTGTGCTTTATCCTGATTAGTTTGCACATAATTACCTTGAGGGGTGCGAAGTGGAGGAAGCATATCATTCTTCATCTTCTGCAGAGCTCTAGCCCTGCTCCAAATGGAATTGTCGCGAGCCGACAAGCTTTTCAGCTTGTCACTCCACCTAGCGTCGCGTAACTCACTTACTTCTTCCTGGACTCTTCGTACTAACCTGTTATATTTGGTTTTTAGCCAAGGTACATGATAACGTTGCCAAAGACTACGGGTCCTGTTTCTTTCTGCGATCAAGTTTTGGATTGCTGGGGTAAGCACAATTCGATGAGGAGATTTATTTTCCAATGGATAGGCAGTAGCTTCATTGGCACTATTTATTCGCCTGGTGAAGTCTTTAACACGTTGATCGATGTCTGCCGTACAGTTTGCTCTATCGAGTTGGCCGTCATGGTCCTTGAGGATTTCTTTGAAGAGCTTCCAATCTTGCTGGTGCTTGACTTCTTCTCTAAAATTGATATTGACATTGTCAAAGATGGAGATGACCAACAATGCAAGGCAAAGTTTCTGCAACAATAGTTATCAACAATTGTATCAACACGCAATTCACAAACACTCTGCACGGACCAACGATATACAGGGTGTTTCAAAATTATGTACAATAATTTAGTGACATATTCTTCAAGTCAAAAGAAGATGAAAATGTTTTATAGCACTTTGTCTGGAAACGATTTGTTTGCGAGTAATCCAATATCATACAGTAGGGAAGCACGGTAGTTAGCGGACAATATTTTAGCAGTTCCAGCGTTTCGACCCAACACTAGGTTGAGTGGTTTGTTCCATTTAAACCTACCTTAGGTTGTTCCATTAGTTGTGTACGGTTGTTTCTATTACTGTAGTTTCACTACTGTACATCCATTAGGAATATCAATTTCAGAACGTTTGCATGCTTTGACATACGCATTACGATTTACGTAAAAAAAAAAGTCATGTACACGTATTCCAGTGCAGAATACACTGACATGCACCTAATGTATGGTCTTGCGGACGGAAATGCTGTGGAAGCAAGAAGACTCTAGCAAGAACGCTTTCCGAATAGACGTTTGCCAAATAACCGAACATTTGTATCTGTTGACAGACATTTGAGGGAACGTGGTTCCTTTGGCCGTCAAACAGGACAAGGGCAACCTGTAGCACATTCTCCGGATGAGGAGGATGTGATAATTGACATCATACATGATGAACCACAGACAAGCACCCGTTGTATTTCTTCCATGGTACACATTCCGCACTCATCTGTTTGGCGCATTCTTCAGCGTCAGCTTTTGCACCTGCAACTGGTTCTGGCACTGAACCCAACGGACTATCCACATCGTCAACGACTTTGCCAATGGATACAACGTCGTCATGCTGCAGACCCTAGTTGTCTCAGCCAGATCCTTTTCACGAACGAAGCAACCTTCACCCGGACAGGAATCATAAATTCTCACAACCAGCACCATTGGGCAGATGCTAACCCGCAAGTTACCAGAGCTCGAGCGCATCAAGAGCATTTCTTCGTGAACATTTGGTGTAGAATTGTCGGAAATTACGCAATTGGCCCTTATGTGTTGCCGCCATGATTGACTGGGCGAACGTATCTTTTGTTTCTGCAAAATGCATTGCCAGAATTACTGGAAGATGTTCCTCTTTTGATAAGATCTAACATGTGGTTCATGCATGATGGCGCTCCAGCACATTTCAGCCATGTTGTGCGAGCACACCTTAATGCTGCATACACGATTAGGTGGATAGGTCGAGGTGGACCGGTAGCCTGGCCTGCAATATCATCCGACCTTAATCCCTTGGACTTTTTTCTGTGGGGTCATTTGAAAACGATCGTCTACAGCACAGAAGTTCCTAACATTATGGATCTGCGGCAACGAATTGAAAATGCATGCCAAACCGTTCGTAATGCTGGTGACGAACTCTTCCATGACATCAGACGGTCGCTCATGCAACGAGCCGAAGCATGCGTGCGAGCTGGTGGCGGGCACTTTGAACAATTCCTGTAATTTGGAGCCACGGTTTTAGTTGGCTGTATCGCGTAAATAGATCGTTTCCAGACAAAGTGCTATAGAACATTTTCGTCTTCTTTTCACCTGAAGAATATGTCACAAAATTTATTGTACATAATTTTGAAACACCCTGTATATGTCATGGCTAACAATGCAAGGAAAAGTTTGTGCAACAATATGTATCAACAATGGTATCAAGACGCAATGCACTAACAGTATGTAGGGATCAACAATATATATCTCATGACTAACAATGCAAAACAAAGTTTGGGCAATATAGATAAGGTTTAATTTGTAACAATGAATAGAATTCCTGTTATTCAGGCTCTTCTTAGAATTGAGAGTTCGTAGTACCTGACATGAATGAAGGTCATCTCAACTGGTGCAGCACTAAATCAAATTATCGAATTATCTCAGACCTGATGGGTGCCTCAGGCCTATTGCCTTTTACAGCTATAAACTAAACAAAGGCCCAATTAAATTATAGTGCTATCGAGAAGAAGGCTCTGGCCATCCTTATGGGACTGAGACAATTCCGTCATATCATTCTGGGATTTCCGTCAATTGTACGGAGCGACCATAAACCCCTGGCATTCATCAAAAATCTAAAACATTCTAATCAGAGATTGCTTCGATGGTCATTAGATCTGGAATAATATAACCTTGAGGTAGAACATGTAAAAGGGGAGGATAATGGCATAGCTGATTTTGTCCAGGTTGCCAGCTAAGGAATTCCAGGCAGTCATTCAGATGAGCAATAAATCTCTGATAGCAAAAATTGTGAATTCACAACATGCTGACCCAAGTATGTCGCCCCTGGTAAATAGGAAAAGGAAGTGAAAGGGATTCATAATTCAAGATAAGATGCTAATGAAGACAGGTCCCAACAATCGTAATAAACTGTGTGTTGGTAGATCAATGCGACAGGAGCTAATTGATAGAGCCCATTCAGGTAGTTTAGCAGGTCAACAGGGAGTGGGTAGAACTCGCAAGTCACTCCGAACGTGGTATTTCTGGCAAAGTTTGGAAAAGGATATAAAATTTTTCATCAAAGAATGCAGGGTGTTCCAACAATGTAAGTTGGCCAGAGGAAAGGCTCCTTTCCAGGAAGGCCTATCTGCTTCATTTCCTTTTCAGAAGGTCTCGATGGATCTCATAGGACCTATACCTGAGAGCCTTGGTGGCAATAAATATATTTTGGTGTGCATAGATGGATTTTCTAGATTTCCTGAGGCATGCGCACTCCCTGATCAGTCAGCCATAACTGTAGCTAAGGCTATAGTGGAACGGATTATCTGTAGATATGGGATACCACAGGAGCTAATTTCTGATAGGGGGCCAACTTCACATCTGAGTTGTTGAAGATTCTATGCAAAAACCTACACATTAATCTGCACCACACAACTGCCTACAGACCAAACTCTAACGGTTTGGTGGAATGGCTCAACCAATCCATTACTGAGGTGCTTAGAACTTTGTGCGATGATGATTCACGAAATTGGGATGAGAGGCTAGAGGAGGCCCTATTCGCTATTTGCACAAACCCCAACAGTAACACTGGTAAGGCACCTGCTTACCTTCTTCATGGATTTTGATCCTAGAACCCCACTTTCCTGGGAGGGAGGGTCTAATGATAATATATCCATTCGAAACTATCGCTCTGATCTGGTGGCAAGACTTATGAGATTTAGGGAGAAGGCCGAAAAATTGAGCAAGGAAAATAAAAGCAGAGGAGTGGCTCAAAGAAATAATGATAGAGGAAGGTTGCAGTCATAGGCTCTGGGAGAAAGGGTTTGGATGTTACGTAAAGGGGGAAGGAAAAACAAATTGGGACAAAGATATTTGGGCCCTTTTCGTATAAGAAAAATTATATCTAAAGTTAGTTACGACATTGAAGGTATCTGGAAAAGGGACAGGCAAGTTGTGCATGTAGATCAGTTGAAACCTTGCTATGGGACTTGGAACAAGAATCAGCCCCGTATGAAGGCAAAAAGGACTCGACCAGCTGAACTTGAAGAATCAGAACCTGATGAGGAACATATGCCCATGCTGACTCGAAGGGGAGAGAGCCTGGGTCTGGTGAGATAGATGCCCAACCACAATAGGCCTGTCCAACCCCAGCCTGAGCCAGCCATAGAAGAGCAGGAAGAACAAATCAATCTGCCAATAGAGCCACTGCATGATCCACCATTCGAGGAACCAGAGAGCGGTCTTAACGGATTCCCAGGACCCCAACAAAATCAAATTCTTGAGGAACAAGAGGCACCCCACAAGCAAGAAGCCAACCAAAAGTCATCCGAGGAAGACGTCCGTTACTCTCTAAGAAGAGGGCCCAAAGTGGACTACAGGCAACTACACAATGAAGGACACTAAAAGGGAGCTTTTTCTCTCTGCAGGAAAGTAGTGTGACAAAATCAGTTTGTTTTTTTTTGTTATGGATTCCTTGTAAAGTTAAAATGTTCCTCCTCTGAGAGAGAGATTACCTGATTCTTTCTTGGAAGTATCTGTATCAGGTTTCTTTGTGATGTTATGTTATGCAAAACGTTTCACTATAGGTACAAAATCTCACCATCGGTACAAAACCTCTCCATCAGTACAAAAACTCTCAATTGGTATCGAAGTTCATTATGCGGCCATTAGGCCTAACGCCTGCCGAAGTTATTATCCAAGTACTAGAAGACTAATCAGTGAAAGAACTGTATAATTCCTGCCAGGTTAAAGGTGGAAGACATATAAAATGACAAAAGACTAAATAATAGATTTAAATTGTTAAACTGTATCGTATTTTCTAAGCTTTATTTGTTAAGTGTACTTATGTCTGGTTGAATTGCGTTCTGGGAGTTCTTGGCTTCACTGATTGCTGTCTTTGTGTTCTCTGCTCCAATTCCGGAAGTGTTGTGGGTGTTTCTGGCTACGCCACCAGGGGGCGATCCTTGAATTAACTGCGGGATCGGCCTGGGATATAAAAGGGGAAGCGCGAGCTTCAAAAATCATTCCAGAGTTAGGCTTCTTCGAGTCAACTACCCTCTTCTCCACTCAGGATCAGTTGAGTTCAGCAAGACCCAGCATGTAAGGTAGATATCAACCAAATTTTATTTTGCATTTCTTTGCTACTTTTTTCTTATTTCTGAAGATACCTTATTTTTTTTTGTAATTATCTTGGTAAGAAAAAATCTTTAAAATGTTATTTATTTTAGTGATAATCTAATTTTCTAGAAGGATAATTACTTTTATTATGGGTTTTGGTTTCTTGTAAATTTAAGTATTGAGCCCAAGTAGATGCAAACTCTTTCTATCGTTATTAAGCCTTTAGAATTTGTGATACTATTAACTATTGATATTTAGAATGAGCATTATTAGAATGTATGTATCACTTATTTGTAATGTATTTCTTATATTTTTATGTTATCACTAAATCTTTGCTATCCAACCTCAAAACCTTGACTAAGTCTGATCATTTCACGATATATTCACAACCCATTCACCACACAGCAACTAAAAAGATGCAACCAGACCTATTTTCAGGGCAACTCAATTGTTGCTGATTCGAATAGAATCAATAGGATACAGAAGGGGCACGCACACTGGTGATGATTTTGTTGCTCTGAGCTACAAAATTATCACCCCCACCTGTTAAAACTTCCTATTTTATCTGGGATTTTTTCAGACTGATTTTGCTGTAAACATCATTTTTTAAAATCTCTCATAAAAATGTCAATTGATATAGAGCTATTTATTAGTGAAATCGAAAAACAATCTGCTCTTTATAATTTAAGTCAAATAAATATTTAGATGAAAATCTCAAAAAAAAATTATGGACAGAAATAAGTGAACAATTTCTTCGGGATTGGAATAACCTAACCATTGCTGAAAAGAAAGAAAAAGATAAGCTGTACAAAATATTTATATGTTAATAATCTATATATTATAATTTTAACTGTTTTATCAAATAAATATAGTACTTGCGGACATAATTATTGTAATTATTCCTATTTTGATTATTTTTAAAAGTTGATATTAATGAGGTATTTAATAAATTATTATGTTTACCATAATTATGTGATTAATTTAGAATTAATAGAGGTTTCTTAAAATATACCTTTATTTTATTTTATTTTTATTTTATTTATTTAGTTTTTATATATTTTTATTTTATATTTTTATTACCAATTTTTTATTATATTTATTAATTTATTTATTTTATTACGAATGACTGTTTATTTTATCAATATAATTTTATTTTATTTTTAAAAAAACTTTAATTTTATTCTTATTTTTATATTTCTTTAATTTATCTTTTTAATTTTATTTTTATTTTATTTGTTTTATTTTTTTTAATTTTTATTATATATTTTATTTTATTTTATTAACTATTTTATCTTTTTTATTTTATTCTATGTTGATTTATTTTATTTACTAGTTGTTGGCCTCGCTTCTCTCAGCTGTGGTATGCTCATTTAATTAAATCAGAAAAAAATAAAATAAAAAATCAATTTATTTTACAAAATACATTTTTATACAATGTATCATGATAAATCACATTTTTAGTGAAAGTTCTATCAGTGTTTATGATCAATTTCTCTTGTTCTTGAGGAATATCATGGATAGAAATTTTTATACTGATTTAAAATTTTGAACGTATATAAAGCGATATAAAGTAGACCATGATAAAACACTGGTTCACTTAAAATTAAACCTACATGAGAAAATGTAGGTAGTCATATTAAAAGATGGAATAATTGGAAATTAACGTCCTTCAAAAACGAAAAGCAAATTGTAATCAGTTGATTGGAGATATAACAATTTCATTTCTGTTTGCCTCATATACAACTTTTGCTTGAATTATATGTCTTTGACATGATGTGACTGTTAAGCGAGTCCCATTGCATAATCCTATTTTTTGGATTCAAATTTCTTATCAGCATGGCAATCATTCCTACTTTTATGTGAACTATATATGGTGGAACTCCTGATGAAGTCAATGAATTCTGCATTTCTCTCGTGAGTTGATTAGGTATTTGATTATTTAGATCTGCTATCACTGAATCTTTACTTTTGAATGTAAATTTTTCTTCCTTCCATTCGATCTATAATTTCGTGTTTTCAATGTGAGAGTGTTTTCAATATTTGTTGAGCATAAGATTACTCATTTCCAAAAACTGTAGAAATTATATCAGTCTCAGGAGAGACAATCATTTCATTTGGAATATTAATTAAATCATGTTCAAAATTTTCAATTCTTGAAAAATTTTCAGAACTATTATTAAAATGCCACTCATTGAAATCGTCTTGATCTGCATTTTTCAAGTTAGATATCAACGAAGGTTTTGTAAAATTTTGCCATAAATTTGATGATTTGATACATGCTTCGATAACTTCTGTTGCTGTTCGTCTTGGAACTATCGGTAAGCATTGTCGAAAATCTCCTCCAATGACTTATCACCTTATTTCTAAATAGCTTTTCTTGTTTAGTCGGATCGTTTTGAACTCCATCTCTACATCGATGCATCTCAGTCTATGTATCATTAACAGTGTTATTACATTGATGATTATAAGTTTTAAGTCTAAAAGTTATTTGAAGAGACGATGGCTTAATTTTTGATGTTGAGTTTTCAAGCAATGGAACTGGTAACTTGAAACCCTTATGAACTGTTCTACCTCCTTTCGTGTGTGTTGAACTAATTCCAGTTGTAGCACTTGGGAAGACTTTATCTTCATTTCTCCGGATGAAATTCATTAAAACTGTAAAGATACATGGAGGAAAGAAAGGATGGTGTGTGCACGCGTATCTTGTGATGTCATGTGGATTGCATCATTCTTTGTTTCAATTGTGTTTCGTCCTTCAACCTTTACATTTAACAATTGGGTGACTTTTTTTCATTGTTTTTATTATTTATTTTATTTATTTTCTTTTAATTAAATGGAGTTTTTATTTATTTTTTAATTAATATATTTGATCATAACTCCTACTCTTATATAAAAATACATCACGCCTTATTTTTAGTTGGTCATGTATATCTTGGCCATCGTGAAAGGACTTGCACATATGTGTAGTTATTATTAAAATATATTTAATTTTAATTTTAGCTTTAATTATCATTTTCTATTATCTTCGCTATCGGACTGGAGTTTTTGTACCTAAGGTGGGAAACAAGTATCCGTAACATCGACAAGCTTAATATAGATCACTAAAGTGTCAAGCATGAACATAACTTCACAAGGTGAGATCAAGAGTTCTTTCAACAAGAAAACAGAGGGAAAAGGACCTTGTAACCTTACAAGGGATCCAAAAAAATTTTTAAACAACTGACACACAACTTTCCCTCAGAGAGAGAAACTCCCCTTTTAGTGCCCTTCCGAGTGTAAACGTCTGTAATCCACTCTGGGTTCTCTTCTTAAAGACTAGTGGCTTTCTCCATCTGATGGTTCCTGATCTGCCTCAGGGTTGTGGGCACCTTGGCGCTCCTCAACATCCTGAATTTGGTGGGGTTCTGAGCTTCCGTCGATGCTGCTTCCTGGTTCCTCAGACTCCGGATCAGGCATCTGTTCCATGGGTGGATGGGATTGTTCCTCGTGCTCCTCTCCTTCAGGGTCAAGTTGGGGTTGTACAGGCCTATTGTGGTCAGGTGCATGTCTTACCTCTCCCAGGCTCTGTCCCTTTCGAATCGGTGATGGTATGTTTTCCTCTTTAGTGTCAGACTCCTCCAGGTCAGCCATCCTGCCCTTTCCTATTCTCCTACGTGGTTGTCTTTTGGTGTAGGTTCCATTGCATGGTTTTAGCGTATCAACGTGCACAACTTGCCTGTCTCTCTTCCAAATACCCTCAACTTCGTAACTAACATTGGAGATAATTTTTCTTACACGAAAAGGGCCCAAGTATATGTGTCCCAGTTTGTTTTTCCTTCCCCCTTTACGTAGCATCCAAACCCTTTCTCCCAGAGCATAAGATTGCAACCTTCCTCTATACTTATTCCTATGAGCTACCCCCTTTGCTTTATTCTCTTGACTTAGTTTCTCCGCTCTTTCCCTAGTTTTTGCGAGCCTGGCCACCAATTCAGAGCAGTAATTCTGAATAGAAACATTCTCCTCAAATCCTTCCTCCCAAGACAGTGGAGTTCTTGGGTCTAAGCCATAAAGGAGATAGGCAGGCACTTCCCCCGTGTTACTGTTGGGGTTTGTGCGCACATCGAACAATGCCTCCTCTAGTCTCTCTTCCCAGTTCCTAGAATCATCGTCACACAAGGTTCTTAAAATTTTGGTGATTGATTGGTTGATACGTTCTACAAGACCGTTGGAGTTCGGTCTGTAGGCTGTCATATGATGTAGGTCAATACGCAGGTCTTCACAAAGTTCTAAGTAACTCAGAAGTGAAGTTGGCCCCTCTATCCGAGATTAACTCCTGTGGTATCCCATATCTACAGATAATCCGCTCCAGTATAGCCTTGGCTACAGTAAGAGCTGACTGGTCAGGGAGTGCGCATACCTCCGGAAATCTGGAGAATACATCCACGCACACCAAAATGTATTTATTGCCATTGAGGCTTTGAGGTAAGGGACCTATAAGGTCCACCGATACCTTTTGAAAAGGAAATGAGGCAGATAACCCCTCCTGGAAAGGAGCCTTTCCTTTGACCAGCTTACAATGTTGGCATATCCGACAATTTCTAATAAAATTTTTAACATCCCTCTCCATATTAGGCCAAAAATACCACCTTCTGAGCGACTTGAGAGTCCTACCAACCCTTTGATGTCCTGCTAAGTTACCCGAGTGGGCCCTTTCAGTTAGTTCCTGTCGCATTGATCTACCAACACACAATTTGTTTTGATCGTGAGAGCCCCTCTTCATTAACACCTTGTCTTGAATGAAAAAACCCTTCTGCCTTTTCCTTTTATTTATCAGTGGGTACATAAAAGGGTCATCATGTTGAGAGTCTACGATTTTGGCTATCAGTGTTCTGTTGTTTAATTGGATAACAGCCTGAACCTCTTTGGCAGGCAACCTAGATAACAGATCGGCTATTCCATTGTCCTCCCCTTTTACATGTTCTACTTCCAGATTGTATTCCTCCAGTTCTAATGACCACCCCTAATCAATCTCTGATTGGAATGCTTTAAATTTTTGATAAACGCCAGAGGCTTATGGTCACTTCGAACGATCACTGGAAAGCCCAGAATAATGTGATGGAATTGTCTGAGCCCCATAAGGATGGCCAGAGCTTCCTTCTCTATGGTACCTTATTTAGCTTATAACTGTAGAAGGCAATAGGCCTGAGGCACCCATCTTTGATTTGATGAAGTGCGGCTCCAGTTGCTCCAATTGAAGCATCGGTAAATAGGATGAATTCCTTCCCATAATCAGGTGGGATGAGTACTGGCTGACTGCTAAGGACCCTCTTTACCTTCCCGAAGGCCTCCTGACATTCTTCAGACCATTTAAATCTGACTCCTTTCTTGGTCAAATTGGTGATGGGCTGTAAGGTACTCGATAAGTTATTAACGAAAGGACGATAGAAGTTTATGGTTCCCAATTGAGAGGCTTGAGGGAGGGGGAGTCCTTTCAATGTGTTCAACATTTCCTGGATCGGGTTTTATACCTTCTCCTGAGATGATGTGTCCAAGATACTTAACATTAGGTACACAAAAGGAACATTTCGATCTTTTCATTATCAAGTTTTTTCTTTGAAGACACTTAATATCCATTCCAGCAATGTCATATGCTCTTCAAAAAAATCCGAGTAAATCAGAACGTCTTCTTGGAACACATATAGTCTCCTCCCTAAGTACTCACCGAGAATATCTGACATGAAGCTCTGAAATGCAGAGGCCGATTTTTTCCACCCTGGGGAAGCCTGGTTAATTGAAGCTTTTCCCCATGGCGTCTGAAAGGCGTAACATTCACGCAGATGCTCAGCAAGGGGAATCTGGAAGTATCCAGAATTCAGATCCAGCACTGAGAAATACATTTTTCCATTAAGGCTTTGAAAGATCTCATGAGGTCTGGGCATGGCAAAGTCCAGTCGCTGTGTGATGCTATTGACCTTTCTTAAATCAAGGGTCATACGTATATCGCCATTATCCTTTTGTACTATAAACACAGGAGAGTTCCAACGGGATTTGCTGGGTTCGATAATGCCTGCCTCCCTGTACTGATCAATACGTTTCCTAAATGAGGCCAGGTGTTTATGAGGTATGGGGTATTGCCTGACAAAGATTGGATTTGTTATATCAATCTCAAAATCCACAACTACATCCTTTACCCCATTCAATACCTCCACCTCCTCACCAAAGCAATCAGCATAAGCATCAATAAGCTTACTGAGCACGCAATTTTGGTCTTTATCCAATATGCTCTCCTGTTGGGAATGGCTCTGTACACTGTTACATTCTATTATTATGCTTTTAATTAGATCAGTACCCAGGATGGCTTGGTATCCTCTCCCTTTTAAATACATACAAACAAATTTTCGATATCCAGAGATCCCTTCTTCCGAATGGATATTAGCCCATAACGCATGATTTATATTTTGAATTTGCCCTCCTATCCCTTTAATCAAAATGGCGACATTCTCCCATGATACCTTATCTTCTAGTTTCTCAGCAGCGCCTTCATCAATTATAGATACGTGAGAGCCTGTATCGATTAGAGCCACTATGTAAAGGTATTCAATTTTAAGCTTAACTTTATATAATCTATCATTAGGGTTTTTTAATACGACCAGATTCACTATCTTGTCTACCTCTGCCGAATCATACTGGTCTGCAGGATCAGCTCCTTTTAGTTTAAAGGCTTACCTCTACAGAATTTTGCATAATGCCCCTGCTCCCCGCAGGCATAACAGTTCCCGTTTCTAGGTCTGTAACCAGCACTCCTTGTTCTCTCTTCTAGTTTAACCTCGAGAGATCCCAATTTCTCAACTAATTCCTGTATAATCTTTTGATTATCATCCCTATCTTTCTCCCTTAATTCCAGCATTCTACCCTGATGTAAAACTAAATTCTCCAGAGCCTCTATTCTATCTCGAGCCTCTTTGGTTTCCCTGAAATTACCGTTTCCGATATTGATTTTAATTTCTAGGGCCTCTGATTTAATGGCCTCTTCAACTGCCTTCTCAAATGTATCAGGCTCCTTGTGCAAGATGGTTCTCATGTGTACAGGAAGCAGGTTTTCAGAAAATCTCTTAAGTAATAAAGTCCCCCTTTGAGGCTACTTATTAGGTTCATATTCAATCAACTTATCCCACAGGTGTTCCAATCGGGTGGCAAATTCCTCCACACTTTCCCTCTTTCCTTGTTGAGACAAAAAGAAATCCCTCATGACATGTTTCTTATCCACCCTTTTTCCCATAACCCTGACCAATCTCTCCTTAAGTTTATTACAATTGTCTACCTTATACAGCTGCAGTTCATTAAACTTGCATGCCGCTGTTCCCTTAAGCTTGGCCTTCAAGACATTAGTCTTAATTTCTTCACTCCAACCAGCTAATACAGCTACGTTATCAATGGCACAAACGAAACCCTCCAAATCAATCGAGTTATCATTGCCAGAGAACATTGCCCTCAGCTGTTCTTACTTCCGCATTATTATTATCATCCTCCATTATTTCTCGAATTTCACAGTCCCTGTTCGGGCGCCAGATGTGGTGAATGGGTTGTGAAACTTTCGGAATAATGAAACAGACTAGGTCATGGTTTTAGGATTGGATAGACAAGATTTAATAATCACAAAAAAACTATGATATATATTATTACTAAATACAAGATAGGCATCAAAAATTCTACTTAAGTCTTAAAATCAGAAGAAATGCAATAAGAAACATCCCTTGGGCTTATTTACAATAGGGTCAAGTTGCAAAACATATGCTCCAAGCTTAATCAAGAAGCAAAATTTTCTTTAAATTGAAACGTCCCATTAAAAGTACTAAAGTTTTCCCATAGCATAACGACATTATAACAAAGAGGAAATCTCCAATATGATAGTCATAATAAAACAGAGGTATGTAAGAAATAAAAACGACTAAGCAAGATAATGCAAAATTAACAGTTATAGCTACCTTACATACTGGGTTGGGCTGAACTCGACTGACCATGGAGAAGAAGAAGAAGCATGTTCACTTGATCAAACCTAATTCTGGAATGAATTCAAGGTCCGCGCTTCCCGCTTTTATATTCACGACAAATCCCGCAGTGAATCACGGGATCGCCCTCTGGTGGCAAGGCTAGAAGTACCCAAAATATTTCCGGAATTCCAAGTGACAACACAATTGTAGTAGGCATCGAAGTTCAGTCCTCCCAGCATGCATTTCAAAAACGAACACAGCCTAGCACAGAAAATGGCTTTAAAACACAATAAATTTGAGTGAACAAATTCCAAAACTTAAATAATATTATTCTACACATCAGGTACTATAAGTCTAATAAAATATAGAGTTCTTTGACAGTTATTAACTTAGAATCACTTCAAAAGGACTTCGACGGGCGTTAGGCCTAACGGCCGCATGGCGAACTTCGCTATCAGACTGGAGTTTTTGTACCTAAGGTGGGAAACAAGTATCCATAACATCCACAAGCTTAATATAGATCACTAAAGTGTCAAGCATGAACATAACTTCACAAGGTGAATTCAAGAGTTCTTTCAACAAGAAAACAGAGGGAAAAGGACCTTGTAACCTTACAAGGGATCCAAAAAAAAAATTTAAACAACTGACTATGTCACAATAGATCAATGAAATTTTTTATTTTGTCTTCTGTTTATAATACTATTTTGTACTAGAAAAATGAGAGAATTTAAATGAATAACAAAAATTTTGTCTTAATTCCCCCGTAAGTGCATATAAGTAAAATACCAGATTCACTTAATTACATTCTTCGAGGCTTGTTTCGTAGCTTAACCTCTTCATGACCAGCCTAAATTTTGAAGCATACCTCCTAGGACCAGATTTTATGTACTATGTGGCAAACCAATGACGAACGTGCGTTCGTCATGTACAATTTTGTAAGAATATTTCTGTTTCAGAATCAATATTTAATTCAAAATCAGGATCTTCGGCATCCAAAACTTGCATCAACATAATCATAATCATCCATTTTTTACAAAAAAGGAGCAAAAGCATTATTGCTTACTGCTTAAATACAACATACAATGATGTTGAAATTAACAATCAGAGAATAAACGCAATGGTTCCATGTATGATATTTTTCCCAGCTTTGACTAGCTGTATAGGGTTTAATTCGCTCATGACTTCAAGGTTATTCCCATGATAAAATCCGTTACTTAATAAAATGTCATATTTTTTTGTAATTTTAATACTGTTCAGTGTAAGAGTGGATTGTTGATTGTTATTGTTGGATTGTCATATTATTGTAGGTCGTAATATAGTTGAATTTATAAATTTAAATATGTATTGTTGTATGAAAAAGGGGGGGGGGGTTGTTCACTGATAAAACCTGCGGAAATCCATGGCAGGTTGTGAAAAACCTTTCCTGAACTCGAGTTTTTTTCCCAAACCACTTTTGCCAACAGACCTGGTTATCGCTAAAACCTGTTGTAAATAAATTGGAATTGTACAGTCGAGCAGAAACAGAGATCCTTAATACTAACGAGATATGACCACAGATTAAGAATACACAGATGTGACGTTTCTGCGATTCTCTATGGGAGAAAAGGAAACCAGTCACGTGATTGCGATTCATATCCTACCAAGCGGTCTTCAGGGTAATAATAAAAAATAGCATGGCAGTCTATGGAAAAACACTTGAGTTCGTGGAATCATATTTCACTTATAAATTACAATTAAATGTGAAATTTGATTTTAAATTGTTCCCAAAGTAGTGAACCAATAATAACTATTAGTTTTGTAAAAGTAAAAAAAATGTAAAGAATTAAAAATAAACATCATAAATCGACAATGAACACAAAAGGTCGGATATAAATATTGATTTTTATTCTGACTACTAATTACCCTCTAATTTATATAGAAAGAACTATTATTAAATATTTTTATAACTCCAGCTCACTATTTTGAATAATTGTTAACCAACAAATTATTAAGTAATCTTTTATTAATTTATCAAATTAACTCAATGTAAACATATTACCTTAAGAGTGACGAATTTTTATTTGTTGTATACAACTAATGTTAATTTTGATATATTTAGTTTTGAAGTAGTAGTTAATGTTTTGTGTTATACTGACCCATTATCTGTTAAAATAATAAATATGAGGTTCCTCATCTCACATTCATTAATTTTCACTTTTTCAGTTTTGCTTTCCCATAATTTTTATTTTCATTTTGCCATTTGACTATTAACCCTTTTAGGACGGGAAAATTTTGATCAAAAACGGGAAAATTGCGCTAATTTATTCAAAAATTTTTTCTAGCCAAAGTATATCTATTTATGGCGAATTTTTCTTTGCGTAGTCTTTATTGATGTTTAGGCCACTATATGAAACAGTATATTTTATATTATGTGCATAATTTATTTTTAAAAATAACTTTGAAAAATACAATTATGAGTAAAGAAAAATTAATCTTGTTTAAATGAATTTTTAGAAAAAAAACGAAAATTATTTCCTATTAGTAAGTTAGGCCAAAAATGTGAAGTATTTCATTGTATGAGAATTAAAAAATAATTACGAAATTTTATTTATTATCAATGTTATGAATTTTTTTCATAACTATGTGGAGATTTCGGGGGTTGAAGTTGGCGCCATGACGTAATTTAATGCTAGTTGACGTAATAGCGTAGATCTAACTACAATCAAAATCCAGGCCCCACCTCTATCCACCAGAGAGCTCTTGAGAATGTGATTTTATGTGCATTTTATACAAAAAAATAGCGCTTGTAAATTGCATATATGCTAAAATAAAATTAAATATTCATTGATTATTATAAAATTTGTATTATTTTTTATAAAATTCAATGACATGTGTATATAAACATGAAAATTCATATAGAAACAAATGAATACTGTTTACATTTTCATATGAAGCTAATTGAAAATGAATTTATGTGCGAATTTTAAATAAATTTACAATCATTTTGGATATTGTAAATATAATTTTACAATATATTTTAATTTAAAATTAAAAGCATTTATTACAATTTGGTGCATAAACGAAAAAACAATTTTTTGGTCCAATTGATGTTTTATTATTCATGCAAAATAAAGAAACGTTAACCAAAAATTTCTAACTATAATATAAACATTCCGATTGCATATATACTAGTCCACATCCAAATTATAAGTCTTAACGTGACGTGAACAATTCTTTATAAAGTAAACAATAAACGGATAAAAACAAAATTACATTCCAAACTTCTAAGCACTGAAGCGGCCTTGTAGAGGAGGAGGAGGGGGGGGATTTCGGAATGCATTCTGAAATGACATCATCATGGCGGCAGTCACACCTTATTGTTGTGAATCCGCCTACATTTTACTTTATTTCTATTTTCTAAATTCATTTTATGAATTATCATTATACTTAAAATAAAGAATAGACTCTGAGGATTAAAATAAAAAGAAGTTCCCTATACCCAACTGCAATAACAATCTCGCAATTTGGCGCGAAAGTTCAACTTCGAGAAATCGAAAACAAAGAGAGCACTCAAATTACAAGGATGAAGTACAGGTAATATAAAAAAATTTTTATATATATTTATACAAAAATTAAGGAAGCTACGAAATTTCATAAAAAGCAGGTTTTTATTAAGTAAAGAGTAAATATATTTTAAAATGAAAAAGTATGGAATGGGTATATAAGATCAACGTTTAGTTTGTAACATTCACGCCTGTTCATTTTAAATTAATTATAATAAATACAATATCTCATTCTCTAAGATAATTATACTCTATTTTTATAGAGAACGGTTTCCTGTATAGAATACAGTAATTTTCGTTTTCTTAGACTGAATGATTAAAAAGATAAAAATTTTTATTTCTGACTATATTATAAAAACGAGTAAAAGTGCCATATGGCACTCGGGCATCCTAAAAAGGTTAAAAAAAGTCTTATTTATAGCAAACAATTCTACAGCATTCTTCAACTATACCTTACACCTTGTGAACTAGCTGTCTGATGCATGTTTGAAAATATATTCTAGCAGCCTTATTTTGTGACATATGTCAGTTATTTAAAAAAAATTTTTTTCTGAGATCCTTTGTATGGTTACAAAGCCATTTGTCATTATGCTTTCTAATTGTAAAGAACTCGTGATCTCACCTTGATAAGTTATGATTATTCTTAACATTATAGTGTTAATCTTAAGCCAAATTATGCCTTGGATGTCATGATCGATCGTTTCCCATGACTGATACAAAACCCCTCTGCGATAGCGAAGTTCGCCATGCGGCCATTAGGCCTATCGCCAGTCAAAGCTTCTATTATGTGATTTTGAGTTATAAAACTTGTCAACGGACTCTGTATTGTATTAGAATTATTGTACTTAGTGCCTAGTTTGATAATTAATAAGATTTGGAATTTATTTAAGCAAATTTATTGTGTTTGGAACCATTTTTATATACTAAGTTGTGAATTGTGGTTGCAATGCATGCTGGGAGGATCGAGGGTCGATGTCTTCTACAATGATATTGTCACTTAGAATTCCGGAAGTGTTGTGTGTACTTCCAGGCTTGCCACCAGAGGGCGATCCCAGAATTCACTGCAGGATTGGCAGCTAATATAAAAGGGGGAAGCGCGAAGCTTGAATTCATTCGAGAATCAGTCCTCATCCAGTTAAGATGATCCTCTCTTCCAGCCCGTCGAACTCTTCCTAGCCCAGTATGTAAGGTAGCTATATTCATTTTGTTTTGCATTGTCTTTGCTTAGTCATTCTTAATTCCAGATATACCTATTTTAATTTTGTGAATTTAATGTTGCAGATTTATATATTTAGAACATTGTCATTATGTTATGGGAAGATTTAATGTAATTTTATTGGATGATTTATATTATGGGAATTTATTTTGTTTATATTAATGACGGAGCATATGTGATTGCAACCTAACACTATTGTAAGATAAGTTTGAGGAATGTTTTTATTTGTATTTCACCAGAATTATGCAGTGTTGCTTGTTGTGTATGTAGAAATAATATATATGGTAGGCTTTTGTTTGTAAATATTAAACTCTTATCTATCCAATCCTAAACCTTGACTAGTCTGTTTCATTATTCGAATAAATTTCACAACCCGTATACTATAACTGTTGCCCGAACAGGGACTGTGAAATAATAGAATAATGGAGGAGGATAATAATAATAATTCTGAAGTAAGGACAGCTGAAGGTAGCGTCTCCGCCGTGTCGGGTTTCACTCACTTGATCTCAACATTTTCTGGCGATGACAACTCGATTGACTTGGAGGGTTTCTTTTGTGCCATTGATAATGTAGCTGTATTAGCTGGCTGGAGTGAAGAAATTAAGACAAATGTTCTTAAGGCCAAGCTTAAGGGAACAGCGGCACGAAAGTTTAATGAACTTAAACTGTACAAAGTAGATGATTGCCAGAAACTTAAGGAAAGCTTGGTCAGGGTTATGGGACGTAGAATGGATAAGAAGGATGTCATGAGGGACTTCTTTTTGACTCAACAAGGGAAGAGGGAAAGCGTGGAGGAATTTGCCGCCCGTTTAGAGCATCTTTGGGATAAGTTAGTAGAGTATGAGCCCAATATGAAGCCTCAGAGGGGAACGTTATTACTTAAGAGATTTTCTGAGAATCTGCTTCCCATACACATTAGAACCATCTGGCACAAGGAGCCGGATACATTTGAGAAGGCAGTTGAGGAGGCCATTAAATCGGAGGCCCTAGAAATTAAGACTAATGTTGGAAACTGTAATGTCGGGGAGACCAAAGAGGTGCGGGATAGGATAGAGGCTCTTGAGAACCTACTGATACATCAAGGTAAAATGTTAGAGTTGAAGGAGAAGGAAAGGGACAATAATCAGGAAGTTATGCAAGATCTAATAGAGAAATTGGGATCCCTTGAGGTTAAGTTGGAACAAAAGACAAGGAGAACTGACTACAAGACTAGAGACGAGAACTGCTATCACTGCGGTGAGCGGGGACATTATGCCAGATTTTGTAGGAATAAGCCTTTAAACTAGACAGAGCCGATCCTGCAGACCAGTATGATTCGGCTGGGGTAGATAAGGTAGTGAATCTGGTCATTTTAAGAAGCCCTAAGGATGGATTATATAAAATCAAGCTAAGAATTGAGGATTTTTTTATAGTAGCTCTAGTTGACACAGGTTCCCAGGTATCGATAATTGACGAAGGGGTCGCAGAGAAGTTAGGGGATAAAGTAACCTGGGAAAATATATCGATTCTAATTAAAGGGATAGGAGGGCAAATAGGAGGGAACATAAACCACGCTATATGGGCCAATGTCTACTCTGAAGAAGGCATCTCCGGGTATAGAAAGTTTGTCTGCATGGATTTGAAAGGAAGAGGATATCAGGCCATCCTGAGTACGGACTTAATTAAGAGCATTATAATAGAGTGCAACAACATACAAAATCACTCACAGCAAAAAAGCATTTTAGATGAAGAGCAAAATTGTCTGATTAATAAGCTAATTGATACATATGCTGATTGCTTTGGTGAGGATGTGGAGGTTTTGAAGGGGGTTAAAGACGTGGTTGTGGACTTTAAAATTGACAAAACAAATCCGTCTTTGTCAGGCAATACCCCATACCTCATAAGCACCTCAAATCTTTTAGGAAGCATATTGACCAATACAGAGAGGCAGGCATTATTGAGCCCAGCAATTCCCGCTGGAACTCCCCTGCATTCATAGTACAGAAAGACAATGGTGACATACGCATGACACTAGATTTAAGAAAGGTTAACAGCATTACTCAAGGGGTGGACTTTCCCATGCCCAGACCTCATGAGATCTTCCAGAGTCTCAATGGAAAAGTATATTTTTCGGTGCTGGATTTAAATTCCGGCTATTTCCAGATCCCTCTCGCGGAGCGTCTACGTGACTGTTATGTATTCCAGACACCATGGGGAAAGTTTCAATTGACCAGACTTCCCCAGGGAGGAAAAAACTCCGCCTCTGCTTTTCAGGGCTTCATGTCGGACATTCTTGGTGAATACTTAGGGAGAGGTATATATATATATTTCAAGACGATGTCCTGGTCTACTGTGATTCCTTCGAGGAGCATTTGGCTCTACTAGAATGGGTTCTGAAGGTCTTCAAGGCAAAAAATTTGATATTAAAAAGGACAAAGTGCTCCTTTTGTGTTCCCAACATCAAGTATTTGGGACACATCATCTCTGGAGAAGGTATAAAACCCGATCCCGGAAACGGGGAACATATTGAAAGGATTCCCCCCCTTCAAACATTAAGGAAGTGAGATCTTTATTAGGGGCAATAAACTTCTATCGTCCGTTCGTTAATAATTTATCAGATACCTTGTTGCCCATTACTGATTTGACCAAAAAGGGAACCAGGTTTAAATGGTCCGAGGAATGTCAGGAGGCATTTGGGAAGGTAAAAAGGGTCCTGAGCAGTCAGCTGGTGCTTGTTTCGCCTGATTACGGGAAGGAGTTCATCCTGTTCACCGATGCCTCGATTGGAGCAACCGGAGCCGCGCTCCATCAAATCAAAGATGGATGCCTCAGGCCTATAGTTATAAACTAAATAAGGCCCAGTTGAATTACAGTACCATTGAGAAGGAAGCTCTGGTCATCCTGATGGGCCTCAGACAGTTTCGACACATCGTTCTGGGCTTTCCGGTAATAGTTCGGAGTGATCATAAATCTCTGGCGTTTATTAAGAATTTGAAACACTCCAATCAAAGACTACTCAGATGGTCGCTTGAACTTGAGGAGTACAATCTAGAGGTAGAGCACGTGAAAGGGGCGGACAATGGAATAGCTGATCTATTATCTAGGTTGCCTGCCAAAGAGGTCCAGGCTATTATCCAATTGAATAACCGTGTAATAATAGATAAGATCATAGCCTTGCAAAAGGAAGATCCATTCATGTCCCCACTAGTAAATGGAAGGAGAAAGCAGAAAGGCTTCTTTGTTCAGAACAGGGCATTAAAGAAAGATGGTCCTCATAGGCAAAACAAACTGTGCGTAGGTGGGTCAATGCGACAAGAGCTCATGGAGAAGGCCCATTCAGGTAGTTTGGCGGGTCATCAAGGGGTAGGTCGGACTCTAGAGTCACTTAGAAAATGGTATTTTTGGCCCAACATGGAAGATGACGACAAGAATTTTATCAGAGATTGTCGCATATGCCAACAGTGCAAGCTTGGCAAAGGAAGGGCTCCTTTCCAGGAGGGATTATCCGCCTCTTTTCCGTTCCAAAAGGTGTCGGTAGACCTTATAGGTCCGTTACCTCAAAGCATTAATGGGAATAAATACATTCTTGCATGTGTGGACGTGTTCTCCAGATTTCCGGAGGCATGTCCAATCCCCGATCAGTCCGCCCTCACGGTAGCGAAGGCCATATTAGAACGTATCATCTGTAGGTATGGGATACCTCAGGAATTAATATCACACCGAGGTGCCAACTTGACCTCTGAATTACTTAGAGCCTTACGTGAGGACCTACATATTGATTTACATCATACCACTGCATACAGACCAAATTCCAACAGTCTTGTATAACGCCTCAATCAGTCAATTATTGAAATTTTAAGGACCTTGTGCGATGATGATTCTAGAAACTGGGATGAGATATTGGAGGAGGCCCTGTTTGCGGTGTGCACTAACCCCAATGGAAACACAGGAGAAGCACCCGCATATCTTCTCTATGGTTTCGACCCTTGAACGCCTTTATCTTGGAAGGAGGGTTCTGAGAAGAACATCTCTGTTCAGAACTACCATTCTGAATTAGTGGCCAGACTCGCAAAATCTAGAGAGAAGGCAGAAAGGATTAGTCAAGAGAATAAAGCCAAAGGGGTAGCCCAAAGAAACAAATATAGAGGTAGGTTGCAATCGTATGCTCTAGGAGAAAAGGTTTGGATGTTACGGAAAGGGGAAGAAAAAACAAGCTGGGGCATAGGTACTTGGGGCCATTTGGCATAAATAAGATTATCTCCAACGTTAGTTATGAAATTAAGGGTATTTGGAAAGGAGATAAGCAAGTGGTGCAGGTAGACCGGTTAAAACCTTGCTACGGGACCTAAGTTAAAAGACGACCCAGTGCGAGAATAGGAAGACACCGGATAGCTGACGATCAGGAGTCTGACGGAGAGGAGGAAGACATACCATTGCCAACTTGGAGGAAACAGAGCAGGGGGCAGGCGAGACACGCACCTGACCACAATAGGCCTGAACGACCTCAACCTAACTCTGAAGAAGAGGAACATGCGAAGCAGTCCCATCCTCCCATGGAACAGATACCTGATCAGGAGTCTGGGGAACTGGGAAGCAGTATCGATGAAAGCCCAGTACCTAACCAAGTCCAAGATGTTGAGGAGAACCGAGATGCCTACGACTCTGAAGGCGATCAGGAACCATCAGAGGGAGAGTGCCATTACTCCCTGAGGGGAGGACCAAGAGTGGATTATAGACTTCTACACTCAGAAGGACACAAAAGGGGGAGAATTTCCGATCTAAGGGAAAGTTGTGTGACATATGTCAGTTATTTAAAAATTTTTTTTTCTGAGATCCTTTGTATGGTTACAAAAGCCATTTGTCATTATGCTTTCTATTTGTAAAGAACTCGTGATCTCACCTTGATAAGTTATGATTATTCTTAACATTATAGTGTTAATCTTAAGCCAAATTATGCCTTGGATGTCATGATCGATCGTTTCCTATGACGGATACAAAACCCCTCTGCGATAGCGAAGTTCGCCATGCGGCCGTTAGGCCTATCACCCGTCGAAGCTTCTATTATGTGATTTTGAGTTATAAAACTTGTCAACGGACTCTGTATTGTATTAGAATTATTGTACTTAGTGCCTAGTTTGATAATTAATAAGATTTGGAATTTATTTAAGCAAATTTATTGTGTTTGGAACCATTTTTATGTACTAAGTTGTGAATTGTGGTTGCAATGCATGCTGGGAGGATCGAGGTTCGATGTCTTCTACAATGATATTGTCACTTAGAATTCCGGAAGTGTTGTGTGTACTTCCAGGCTTGCCACCAGAGGGCGATCCCAGAATTCACTGCGGGATTGGCAGCTAATATAAAAGGGGGAAGCGCGAAGCTTGAATTCATTCGAGAATCAGTCCTCATCCAGTTAAGATGATCCTCTCTTCCAGCCCGTCGAACTCTTCCTAGCCCAGTATGTAAGGTAGCTATATTCATTTTGTTTTGCATTGTCTTTGCTTAGTCATTCTTAATTCCAGAGATACCAGTCATTCATTTCCTGTATTTATTATTTTATTCCAATCGTAATTCGATTTTTTAAAAAAATAAAAATACATTTAATTACTTTAAATTACAGCAATAAAACATTAAATCACTTAAATTTACAGCAATTTAAAAGAAAACAATTTGTAAAAAGAGGAATTTCAAAAAATTATTACAATTTGTCACATTTTTAAGATACAGAAATTAAACAAAAAAAAATTAATACGAGGTTCATTCAAAAAAAATGTGTAGGCGCGTTTTTCAGCATGCATTGGGAATTTGCG
Source organism: Rhysida immarginata (assembly GCA_023313115.1). Taxonomy (NCBI): domain Eukaryota; kingdom Metazoa; phylum Arthropoda; class Chilopoda; order Scolopendromorpha; family Scolopendridae; genus Rhysida; species Rhysida immarginata. Next base: position 921,017 of record JAHWFO010081857.1, read on the forward strand.
GCCATTGTATTCAACTCTTCTTTGTTAAAAAAGTCACTCAATGTGTACGCACTACATATTAAAAATACAGACCTTAATCCGCATTTTTAATCCATAGTACAACTTTTATAATAAGCATGTATCCCCACTTATAGCATGTAATCTGCTCTGCTGATCCGATTGTGACTGACGGAAGCTTGGTGCGCTGCAGTATCTGAGGCCAGTTGATGACTCATTGAGTTTCCCTCAAATTAACCTGGGTTGACGCATCTGTGTATTCTTAATCTGTGATATGATGTTAAGACATTTTCCCATGCTGCATTTGTAATTCCTTGACAGCAGCGGCCTCTGGTGTAGTGGGATAAAGCAAAAAGTATCGTTCAGATCTAGTTTCCTGAGAACAGCGCGAGAAATTGACGTCATTAGGTAACATCCATAAAAAACATCACTACTTTTCGCAGCTTTTGGATTGGTGACATAAATTGCATTCATAAGCTCTTTACTTTAAAATTTTTAATAATTTAATTTTGTCATTGAAATAAAAAATTATATTAATAAAGAAAATATTGCAAATTTATTAATGTTATTTTTAGATTTAATGAGAAATCCATCTTTCTTAGGAAATAAAGATTAATTTAATAAATAAATGAATAAAATACAATAAAAAATTAATAATAATTATTTAAAAGCATATTCATTTTTTAGAAACAGATGTATAATTATATAATATACAGAGAAATAATAAAATTATTGATGACAGTTTTATATATTGTTTTTATTATATAGAACTTAAAATATTGAAAATATCTGAAATAATTTAACTTTATTTTTACATTTGGAATATTTTGAATTGAAAATTTAAAAAAAAATTTTTAATTGAATAATAGATATCTACTAAACTAAATATAGATTTTTTTTTTTAGGAATTTAGTGTTTATGTACTAGCAAACTTTGAAGATACAAAAATTTTAAACATTTTAGCTAAAAAATATTTCTAAGAGAAAGTGTTAAGAATGTTTTCGCCTTTTTAAGTTTTGCATGGATGTGGTATTTTTTGGCAGTTTTAACTACATCCAAACAAAAATTAAAAAGGAGAAAACATTCTTAGCACTTTCTCTTAGAAATATTTTTTAAGCTAAAATGTTTAAAAGTTTTGTATTCTTCATAGTTTGCCAGTACATATAACAATAATTTAGCATTTTAATAATTTAGCATTTTCAAATTTTAAATAATAATATAGAAGCTATGGACAGAATCACAAACAGTTCAATTTCATTCAGGAAAAGTTAAAACATTTGATATAATTTTTCTTGAAATTTTATTAAGAATAACACTATCCTTGATTACATAAGAAACTATGGTTTCACATCTAGCAGTATATTTAAACAAGCATTAAATGTCCTGATTAGCCATCGTTTCAAAGTCCTGATTGATGGTAAATAAATAGTTTTACAAATTTTTTATGCTTTAGTGCTACTATAATAAAGGCCTAATGCAATCTGATTTTTTTGTTCTGTCCAGTGTTTCTTTTTTTTTTGGTATACAAACGATCAAATTGAAGAGCAAAAAATGTCGTAGCTGACTCTTTGAGATCCTCACAACAAGCTTTTATGAAAGATTTATTACACTTTTCACGTTTTTTAAAAAACATTTGCATTTTTGCATTTGCCTCCTTGCTCTTTTGAAGTTTACTCGATACTTATTTAGGCATCTTCTTAGTTTTCTTTTCCATGGCGTGTCTCTTGTCATTTTCAAATTTTCTATTGGAAGAAAAAAGATTAGAAAGGATTGATAACCCAAACTTTCATCACACCTTTTTCTCCACAACAATTCCTGGAAAACAATTCCACATAATTCCTGGGAAACAAAGGAATTATTATTTTTAAATCTGAATATTTACTAGTTCATATTATAGAAACCAATCAAACACTGGATAAATTACGTGATAGGAAAAAAAAATCAATTGTCCACAAATTAAAGACAAGAGATTTTTGATTCTCCTTATTTTTGGACAAGAGGTTTTTTCTTTTTTTCCTATCAAGTTCATGAAATATACTTAAGTTTATAATGGAAAATAGAATAAATTCTAAAGTGATGATTTCATGATTTCCATATAAGTAAATTCAAAATTAAAACTGATTTAGAAAAACATTTGCCATGCAATTAAAATTACAAAATTGGATGAGTGATATCTTCCAAGTATTAAAAATTATGGAATTATTCAAAAATTACCTAACTATATTCAAAAGTCTTCAGTTGATAAAAATTTTACCAACAAATCAAATATTAGACCTGAGCAGATAACAAATTATTTTGTCACTATGATCCTATAAGAGTAGCAGTTGTAGTAATATACAATTGATTAAAAATAAATATTCCTTTTAATAAAAAATAGAATAAAATAAAATGAAATAATAAAAACTTAATAAAAGTCACCCAATGTGGAGAAATACAAATGAGGTGGAACTCTTATGGAGACAGATGTGGACAAAAAAACACAGGTGAAGAGAATGTCTTGTAGTGTAACATTCACAGTAGAAAAACAGGAAGATACACAAGAATAGACACATATAAAAGTTGGGGAAATCTGTGCTTCTAATCATCAGACCTTCATCGCCAGATTTTCTTCCACTTTTATGTGCATCGTCTATTCTTGTGCACCATCCTGTGTTTCTACTGTGACTGTTACTCTACAAGACCTTCTCTTCACCTGTGTTTTTTTGTCCACATCTGTCTCCATAAGATTTCCACCTCATTTGTATTTCTCCACATTGGGTGACTTTTATTAAGTTTTTATTATTTCATTTTATTTTATTCTATCTTTTCATTAAAAGGAATATTTATTTTTAAGCAAATATGATCCTATATTCAAAAATAATGAGCAAACAAAATAAATTACCATAAACCAAACTCCATGTAAAGATTCCCCTTTTAAATATTATTGCCAAACTAAGAGAGAACTTATAATAAGAGCAAAACAACACTAAAGAGAAAATAAGGCTAATAATAATAATAATAATAATAATAATAATAATAATAATAATAATAATATTAAAATAGCTAATCACTGCATAACAAACAACCGCATTCCTATTTGGCAACCAATAAAAATTAGTACAAAAGAAAGAAACTACAAAAAATGATTAAAAGAAGCTGTCTCAATTAAATTAGAGCTCAATAATTTAGCACAGACATCAATTAACAAAAGTAATAATTGGCAAAGAATAAATTAAAATACACAATATTTAAGATATACAATACATGAACTATAAACATTTAACTTAAATAGCTAAAGAAAAAATCTGCATCACTTAAATTCCCTTAAAATACAACTGAGATTTGCCTGTTCTTGAAAACGTTATTATATTCAATTTACATTTAATTTTGCTTATCTCGTTTTTTTCTTTACCATCCTATTCATTGTCTATATTCATACATAAATGAAGGAACTGACATTGTTCCATGGTATTTTATTTTCAACTGCTATCATATCCGATTGGAGAGTTTGTCACC
>JAHWFO010081857.1:924518-937628 GCA_023313115.1 Rhysida immarginata
TATACAATCAAATTTGGAAAATAAATTCAGAATAGAAGTACAAAAAATATTTGCATTTCTTACCATGAAGTATGAGAGGAGAAGCAATGGATTTCTCTATGTTGCCAGTTGGAAAAATACTGAATCCTGAGAAGGCACCTGTTGGAGTGGGAGAGCATTCTAAAGAAAATCCAGCATCTTTAAAGATGTGGAAGGAACAGCGCAGGGTAGAGAGCCTGCAGGCAATTGTACTCATGAAGAAGATGCTAAAGGAGTTCCAACTTCTAATGAGGTGCTAGGAAGGGGACCTGAGCGTGTTCTGAGCCTTCTGTTAATACATGGGGTTGGTCGTGAGCTGCAAGTGATTGAGTTACTTCTTCGAATTTGAAGGTGGATGAAAATATTGTAAGATATGCGGACCATATAATACGATGGCATTTTACTGGATCACTAAACCGATCTTTACCAAAATGATCTGAACACATGGCATAATTTTTGCTAATGTGTTCCAGAGACTGTTGCAAAAGATAATTTCTTCTGCATGCATTCATTCAATTTTTACACCTAAAAAACTATAAAAAAATTTTTTCCAATAAAAGAAAACTAAGCTAGCGTTTTCATATGAAAAAAAGATACGGATGGAAAAATAAATGACATTCCCATTAAATTTATTTTATTTCTGCTGCATTTACAATAATATTTTCTTGTAATTTAATAAATGACATTCGTGCTAATTTTTTGTGCTAGGGGCAAACGGATAGTGTCAAAGTCCATGTTCAACTTTTATTTAAGAAATTACATCAAAGGTTTTTTAAGTAAATAAACTTATATATATTGTATAATAATAACCAAGAAAGCTCGTGTGTGTAGACGCAAAAAAACGCAAGAGCAAAAATTGAATTGAATGAGTTGCACGAAAATTTAATGAGTGAATGTTCAGATAAAAAAATAAGAATAATAAAAACTTCAATTTATTTACCTGTCTGCTTGTGGTGGAATCGCAAAAATGAAATTCATGTCCTTTGTTTAAACAATAGGGAGTTAACTTTTTGTCGTTACGAGAAATTTTTCGTACGAAAACGAAAAATTATACATCACTTCCGTTAAGTGTTTTTCGTAATGCGCGAGCATGACTGTACATAGAACAACCATTCTTTGTTTAAGTGTATACGCTCCTGTATACATATATTTAAATAACGAATGGTTGTTCTCTGTACATCCATGCTCTAGCCTGACGAAAAATATTTAACGGAAGTGACGCATGATTTTTCGTTTTCATACGAAGAATTTCTCGTAACGAAAAAAAACTAACACTCTAATATCTCGTGGCACATAGTTGATTTTTTGGCATTTTTAAATTCAGCTTGCTCTATTTGTAATTGATATGTGCTCTCGGGCTAACGCTCCCGTTATTAAACCGAAACTAAAACTCGCATTTGAAAAATCAAAACAGTTTTTGACGTTAAGTGGCAGTGATGTCGCAATGACGTCATGAACGAAGCTGCCATCTGGTGTAGAAGGACAGAGCGCATATGCGTAGAAAAATCTGCACAGTACATCAAAATCACCTGATTATCATATCTCGTTAGTATTAAGGATCTCTGAGCAGAAACTTTTTTAGAGCCTCGAGTCGGGGCAGTTTATTCAAGAAATGGGGGTGATTGCTTTTCTTAGAGAGAGAGACAGCAGAAGTAATTTTTGTTAATAAACATTGAAAAATTTATGTGAACAAATGATGAAACAGATTTAATCAAGAAATTATCTAAAGAACAATTAATTATTTAATTAAAATTTAATTGAAAAAATAAAAGGAAATTTGTCATGACAAAAAAAATTTCCCTCTTTTGGTGGGGGTGGGGGAGAAATGCCCTTATAACTCTAAAATGGCTCCTCACAACCAAACAATTGATTTACAAAAATCCGTACACGTCTTATTTATTAACTGTAGTTTACTTGTACGAATGCCACAACAATTTCTTCATTTTTAGAAAAAAAATTTATATCTTTATAAAAAAAAAATCTTAATCAGTTGTCATAAAAACATGTCAGGGCGCTGTTTAAGGTACCCTCTACACATAGCCTACAATGATAAGGGATTGTAAGTTATTCTCTAAGTATTAATTTCATTTGCCTCTGCTCTTTGCCATTTCGGAAGATCTGGTTGCTGAAAATTGTCACACATGCACATAAGGAAGTTTTCTTTCCAAAATGTTAACATATCTTCTCAAATCATGAGTAAATATTTCAGAAGAAAAAATTTTTGAATTTGGGAAATGAACACACAGGCTACCTCAAATAGCTCAAGTGGGCTAATAAGATCTCCAAAATCAGAGGGAACCTCTAATCCACAAGGAGATTTTAAACATCTGATACGTATTTGGTTGTTCTCTCTGATTTTGGTTGTTCCATTCCACAGTTTTTACTTAATTTTTGTTAATAAGGTCTGGCTTTATTGATTTCAGTTTGATTTGTAATGCCTGCCTCCTAGATCTCCGTAACTACAAAAAAAAAAAAATAGTTCGATATTTTTGTTGCTTTTCTTTTTTTTTTAATAATTTTTATAAATAATTTTTATAAAATATTGTAATTATCATGAACTTTTTTAAACCAATCAATCTTTCAGACATGACGTTAGCTCTGATTTTACTTAACGCAGGTATCCATTTCTGTACATTTTTTTTGTTTTTGTTTTTTTGGGGGTTTTTTTTTTAGTGACATTGTTGAATTGTCGTCTTCAATCGATATTTCTGCGCAACTGATAAATTTGCTTCCCTCTGGACAGAAGCTAAATTTATAAAGGTTCTTAAGTGTTGAAATCTGCATCCTAAACAAATACAAGTATGGGTCAAATTATGAAAGATACCCGTATCTCGATATAATTTCTTTAATTTTAAACGTAGAATATATACTATAATTCATACAGAATAAATATTCGATAAGAAAAAATGAATAGATATAATAATTATGATGAAATATGGATAAAATGAGCTATTACCAAAGTTTAATCTTTAATGATAGACTTACTTTTGTGACCGCTAATTATTAATTAGCATCATTGATTAATAAGTTCTCGCAAATTAATTTTTTTTAACTTTATGTTATCTATTTTAGTAGTAGCGTGATTGATTGAATTTACCCACGTGCACGTAGAGTTGTTGGGTCATAGAAAGCTATGTCAGGTTTTAGCGATAACCAAGTCTGTTGTGACATAATTGACAAAAATGGTTTGGGAAAAAAAAGTCACTTCCTGAACTACAGGGTGAGTTAAAAATCGCAGTACACCCTGTTTTTTTAGGAAATCTTGCAGGAATAGGGAAATCTGAATATTCTAGTAAGGTATGGGCGAGGTGGTCTATCTTTTACGGTATGTACCGAACATGGCCGCCATCTTGAAATCGGCCATCTTGAATGTAAGTCAATTTTTTTAAAATGGAAAGGGGGTCGTGTGATATACTAAATAACATCATCATTTTATGACAGTTTCATTTCTGTAAACAGATTTTAAGTAGCAGTTATGGTTCAAAAGTTACAACATATTTTGTTTGGAATTACAGGCAACTGTTCTCCATAAAGGACAGTCATTTAATGTATTCAACATGGTGTCCCTCTTGACGAAGGATGCCAAAACCATTGTTGAGGTTGTCTCGTAAGTAGCACTTATTGGACGGCCGCTCCGTGCCTTGTCAACACAGTCCCAGTTTCTCGGAATTTCTTAATTAAGCACCTGACAGTGTTGTGTGAAATTGGAGGTCTTTCTGGGTGCCGGTTATTAAAATCTGCAGCTATGACATGAAAACTTCGTTCTCCAGCCATCAAAATGACCTCAATTCTCTCCTATGTGGTCAAAGACATCTTCAGTTACCTGCTACAAAATGAAACAAAATTTGTTGTAACTTTGGAACCATAACTACTACTTCAAATCTGTTTACAGGAATGAAATTGTCAGAAAATGTTGATGTTATTTGATATATCACACGGCCCCCTTTCCATTTAAAAAAAATTGACTCAGATTCAAGATGGCGGCTATGTTCGGTACATACCGTAAAAGATAGACCACCTCACCCATACCTTACTGGAATATTCAGATTTCCTAATTCCTGCAAGGTTTTCGAAAAAAAAGGTGTACTGTGTGACGTTCTGTGTTTATTGGAAGTCACGTGTGTCCGGCGAGAGGTAGTGTGTTATCTAGTTCGTGTTTTTATAACTATTATAAATTGTAGTTTGTAGTATGGAGGTTATTTAGTAATGTAGTATTCTGCTATCTGTGTAGTGACATATATTTTTTTAATATTCAACTTGCAAGAGAGAGAAAGAAGGTAGCTGTCGAGTCAGTTGTGGAGTGTTAATTTGCATATGTTTATCGTTGTTGCATGCCAAGTTTTATTTAATAGGAAAAATTACTCTTTGTGTTGTTTATCATTCATTCGTTTGTCTTAGATGGGTGAATATGATTGTTGCAATCGTAGATTAAACGCGTTTATTGTTTAGGTCGTTGTTGGGGGTTGGGATTGTTGAGAGTGATTCCTAAAAGAATGTCTCAGCGAAGAGCGTGAAATGTTTTAGAAATTCTGAAAATGTGTGTATTGCGTGTTATGTTTTTGTTTTGTTGTGAGATAGTTCGGTTTTTGTTTCCGTATGATGAGTCGGGCGTTTTTTGAAGCTGAACGGATTTATGTTATGGCAGACATGTTGTTTACGTTTTTGGAATGTGTAGTCAGTAGAAAATTAATCATTGTAGTTTTTGAAATTTAAGTTTATTAATTGCAAGAGTTTAACTTTTACCATTGAATTATGCATGTATGAAAGACGAACGGAATAATTAAATCTGCCAAAGGATGGATTTTTAGAAGTTGGAATTTTGCCTGGGAACGCATAATGTACAAATGGAATGACAACCAGCTGGAGCGACTCATTTCGTACTTGGAGCAAGATATTTTACACCGAAGTTAATTACGATAAAGGTAATGAAGAATGTCAAGTATTGGTGAGTGACTTTACTATTTATTTCTAACGCGAACATTGGCATATTGCCGAGGAGTCAGCAAAATCTGTTGACACTGGGTCTTCGAGCCTCCCGTCGAAGATTCCGAAAGGAACCGCAATGCCCCAACGCTGTACTTTCGTGAGTTAAATAGTTCCCACTTGATAAAAACTTTTTGCTGTCGAACTTCTGTAAAACTAATGAATGCTGTACTTACTGGTTATAAAATTTAGAGTAAAATTAACATTAAGTTTTTTGGTTTAAAGCACCCTTAGCACCAATCAGTGAATAAAGAGTTGTGCGATTATCATGGCTAATGTGTGGAAAACCAGGAAATCGTTCTGGCCACTCTGCACTATGTGCTGTCGAGCGCAGGCATAAGCATCCTGTACAGTAGTTGTGCGGCCTCAGAACCTCGCCAATGGCGGTTGGGTCTAGTGTCGGCATCCACCAAGAGGGGTTTCTGTACTTCCCCCTGCTATGTTCGATTAAAAGAAGTGCAATGCACCAGAGACTGTATATACAACAAGGAATATTTATTCGGGGGTGCCACGCTATGGCAAGGGCTCTACAGCTCTGGGAGTAATTTCCTGATCTGGACGCAATACAAAGCATGATATGGAGCATTGCACCCATAGGCGTAGTGCATGGGAGTGATAGCATGTTGTTAGATAAGATAAAGCATCGCTCAGTATATGTTAAGCGCAAAAGTTGGTTTTAATTTAGTAGTTCATGGGGCCCCACCGTGTTTATGTTCTTAAAGCTAATTCGAGATTCACATTGTTTATTATTGTATCTAGATCAGTAGAAAACTATTGAATAAATTTGTTTTGGGAGTCATCGAATCTAGTGTTGAATCAATGTTTACCCATCCTTCTAGTTCCGAAACTTTATCAACTCCACTTCCCAGCACTATTATAGTCGGAGTGTTTAATCTTGATAATTGAGGGGGTGGGGGATCACTACAACTGCGACTTTGACTCGCCCTGTGTATTAAAGCATTATGAAAAGTTTGATGCCCATTGGTTTCGCGAATACACGCACACCTGCATACACACTCACACACACACATTGATTTTTGTTAATGTAGATAGAATATGATTCCCACAAATACACTTATAAAAACTGTAAACTTTCGCGAGTCCTTTCACTCATGTTTGAGATAAATTATTTTTCTTTATAGCTATGAGAGACACTTTATTAAGAAACAAAAAGATAGAAAGAAAGAAAATGGTTGGTTGGTTTATTAGAATTTTTGGCATAGACTACTAAGTTCAGTTTGCGCCTTTTACACTAGGTATATCTGTAAGCAGCCCGAGACAAACACAAACATCCATGCCCTTGGCGGGATTCGAACCCACAACCAGGTGGACTTGAGAACTAGAAAGTATACGCCCTAGCCCTTTAGGCCACCTGGCCGGTAAAAGAAAATGGAATGGAAATGAAATTGAAGTCGGCTACAAAAGTATCTAGCCACCTTGCAAGGTTATTTCAGTGCAAGGTGGCTAAGTACTTTTGTTGAAAAACTTGTAAACAGATATATAAGCAAAAAAAGGAACAGTAAGAGACAGGAAAGAAAAAATTATAAATGATACGAGGGGCGATTGATAAATAAGGTCTCCATGGCTGTAATTTTTTTTATGTGTTAACCGATTTTCAAAATTCCTTTTGTATCTTATACTCCCATTTGTCCTCTATGTAATGCACTATTCACTTTTCGACATAGTCCCCATCCCTTTCCACGCATTGCGCCAACGCGTGACTAGTTGCGTGAACCCGTCGGAGAGGAATTCCGGAGTTCTTGTTGACACCAGGATTGAATGGCAGCTTTGGACCCTCTTCTGGAGTACGATAACGTCAGCCCGCACACGAGTCACCACACACCAGAGGCGTTGCAGCGCCTACAGTTCAAAGATGAAAAAGTGCAGTTCAAAAATGAAAGACTTTGCACATTGCGACTTTCACCACTTCCCAAAGAAGAAAGAGCCCCTTAAGGGACATGAGTTGGTTCTGACGGCAAGGTAAACGCTGCCGTCCTGGTGTCGACAACATCTCCGGAATTCTTCTCCGACGGGTTAGGCCAACTTGTCACGCGTTGGCGTAATGCTTGGAAAGGAATGGGGACTAGGTCGAAAAGTGAATAGTGCATTACATAGAGGACAAATGTGAGCATAAGATACAAAAAGAATTTTGAAAATTGGTTAAAAAATAAAAAAGTTACAGCCATTGAGATCTTATTTATCAATTGTCCCTCGTATAAATAACAGATTAGCCGACCGTTCATGCAACTCTGTTGCTTAAGAAAACTATACCACAAGAGAATAATATTAGCCAAGAAAAGTATTAAAAAGACAATACAGTATTTATAAAACTAATGAATTTAACTAAAAGAACTTAACTGGTGTCGACAACAACCTCGGGATTCTTCTCCGACGGGTTCGCTCGACTAATAACACGTTGCGCATGTATGTGGAAAGGGTTGGGGACTATGTTGAAAACTGAATAGCGCATTACATCTGGGGGAACAAATGTAAGTATACGCTATAAAATTTTGAAAGTATACGCTAAAATAAATATGTCACAACCTAGGGAGGCAAAACTTTTCAAAACACCCTCGAAGATTGTTGATTAGTAATTATTCAACTCACCTAAATTTGAATTTTTATTAATTTTGTTTGTCATGAAAACTGTTTATAAATGAATTTTGTTTATCATAAAAATATACTTTATGGATACAAAGTAGGAGGGGTGATCAAAAAAGTAAGGTTACAAAGCGTGCAGTGAAACGTGTAAATTTTATTTCATACAACCGACACATCCAACTAATAGATAGTACATACGAGCATATATTAGGTTTTTTTTGACAGTCTCCATATCGGTTTAGGCACTTGTCGGTTCGTGGGATGAGTTTGAATATTCCCTCCTGGTAAAAATCTTGTCCTTGCGTGTTCAGCCACGCCGCGAAGTGTTTCACCTCCTCGTCTGAAGTGAATCGTCGGCCTCCTAGGTGTTCCTTCAAGTGAGAACAGAGGTTTAAGTCGCTTGGAGCGAGGTCTGGGCTGTAGGGAGGGTGGTCGATGATGTCCCAGCAAAACTGATTCCACAGGTGGTGGTCTTCTAGGCTGTATGAAACTTTCACCTCTAACCTCATTTGAAGGAGCACCTAGGAGAAACTATACAGGGTGTTTCAAAATTATGTACAATAAATTTAGTGACATATTCTTCAGGTCAAAAGAAGACGAAAATGTTCTATAGCACTGTGTCTGGAAATGATTTATTTACGCGATACAGCCAACTAAACCCGTGGCTCCAAATTACAGGAATTGTTCAAAGTGCCCACCACCAGCTCGCACGCATGGTTCAGTTGTCAGTGTCGGTGTGGATAGTCCGTTGGGTTCAGTGCCTGAACCAGTTGCAGGTGGTATGGATGCAAAAGCTGACAGTGAAGAATGCGCCAAACAGATGAGTGCGGAATGTGTGCCATGGAAGAAATACGACGGGTGCTTGTCTGTGGTTCATCATGTATGATGTCAATTATCACATCCTCCTCATCCGGAGAATGTGCTACAGGCCGCCCTTGTCCTGTTTGACGGCCAAAGGAACCACGCTCCCTCAAATGTCTGTCGACAGATACAAGTGTTCGGTTATTTGGCAAACGTCTATTCGGAAAGCATCCTTGGTAGAGTCTTCTTGCTTCCACAGCATTTCCGTCCGCAAGACCATACATTAGGTGTAAACAAATTTCGGCCATCATTAGGTATTCGTTATATTCGTTCATGATACGTCGTTACGAGTTGTTAGATATATTACATGCCATATCTGGTCATTGAAAATTTTTAAGGGGTTATCATAATTGTCCCATTAGAGCACGTGCTATTGTACCTAGGGACGTTGCGATACTCTTTTCGATATGATATTCATCATCGATATCAAACTTAGAGCGAAGTATCGATATCCCGATACTATCGAAAAGAAATACAGGGTGTTTCAGAATGGCCTGTACAAACTTTCAGGATGTTCTGGGCACCAAAACAAGCACAAAATATCATATGAGCATTGAGTCGGAAATGCGTTGTTCTAGAGTTTTTTTGGTTTGAAGGTGTCCTGCAGTAGACAAAGTTAATGCTAAGTGTTGCAAATTGTGTGATTTATTAAGTTGTGGAATGGTTTCTTGGTTTCACCATGTCCGTTTGTATGTCCCCTTCGTATTTTCTACATTTTTTCACGTAGAAAGTTGAAATTTCGAATATGGCTTACCATATACATGTCCTCCTTCACTGTTTAATTTGGCTTTGATTAGCCTACTGGGGTCAAAATTACGGACGTGGGAGTTAGAGGGGGCCAAAATTACGGACGTGGGAGTTAGAGGGGACATGGTACCGGAGTGAAATTCGGTAAGCAGATTACTAGGAAGTTTGGGATAAATTGTTTCACTTGGTCTTTACAAATATGGCAACATAAGTAATATGATATCTCCTTCGATCGGCAATGGTGAGAAACGAAAGAAGAAAGAGCTTTTTTACATTTTTTGATTGGAATACTATGTTCCAGAAAATCAATTTTCTGATTAAAAGTGATTTAAAGAGGAGATTTAAAAGTGAAGATAAAGGGGTAAAAATGCTTCACCTCAGGCTTCCGCTACCTTCCTCGGGGGGAGGGGGGGAAGGATAATTTCTACTATATAACATGACAATACAAATGCTGTAGTAAATGATCAAAATGGCCTCCGTTAGATTACAAGAAGCCTGTGCACGTCGCTGCATGGATCGGCAAACATGTTTGAAAATACCAGGTATGTGACAGACGATGTCGCAACTATCCTGGATCCGTTGACGAGGAATTGCAACATCTGGTAATAGGGCAGAATAAACATGCGTTTTCAAATACCCCCAGAAGTCCAGTGGGTTCATGTCAGGTAAACACAATTTTCTTCAGACGTTTCTTTGAATTGTCATAACTTTTCTAATACAGGATACCTTCAAACAATTATACTATAGAAAGAAGCGTTTTCGACCCCATGTTTATATGACATTTTCTGCTTGTTTTGGTCCCTGGAACGTATCCTGCAAGTTTGTACACACCATTCAGAAACACCCTGTATATTCTACAAGCGACAGCTTACATCAAAAAAAAAAAGTTGTTGTTTCTTATTATTGTTGCAAAGACTATAATGATTAATTTCTAAATTGGTGGCAAAGCCTACATGAATTAAACCTCTTAATCCATTAGACTTTGGAGATGGTAAATAAAATACGCACAAGTAAAATGTACAACGATATTAGAGGCGCATTGTGGTGGCATAAGGAATAGGACCGTCATTGAGCTCGGCAGATGGAAGATTGGTACGAAATATTAATAGGCATATGCATAAATATTTATTTCTAAAATTTAAAAAAATTGTACCGATACTATTTACCGATACTCATATTTTTTTTTTTTTTGATACCACGATATTATCGAATAACCGATATCGATACCGATAGTGCCAATATCGAAAGAAAAATATCGATACTTACTCATATCAGTAGTATCGCAACATCACTAATTGTACCTATTCCGGCTATTTCACCTTCAAACTCCTTCGTGCTCTGTCCCATATTAATGGAATGGTAAAAACAGAGTTTGATAAGGTTAATTCGATTTCAAATTATTGTAATAAATGGAAAACTTAGAACTAATAAAAAACTCTTTCACCACAACGATTATAGATTGAAAAAATACAACCTGATACTGGAAGTACTTTTCGGAAGCAATTGCTTCCATCGTTCAGCAGCCCAGGAGCACCTCACGGAATCTGAGAGAACTGCCTGTGTCTTGAAACAGCTGAGTATATAAAAGGAACAACGACCAATAAAAGAAAAACATAAAAATCATTTTCTCTGATTGGTTACTTGGTTCAACCACCGAATTAGAGGGGAGTCGCTGATTGGGCCTCTATCTAGGTTAAGTAATAAATTACTATCCGATTGTTGGATAGCAATGCTTTCGAAAGCATCCAGCAGGTGTTTCTTGTTTATTGATTTTCTCAGATGTACATTGTTGTTAGGAAAATCGTGGCCTGTGTCGATTGAATGTTTTGCTACGGAGGACTGGCTGCTTCTTCCATTCTTCCTGTGTCCCATATGCTCCTTATATCTGTTTGTAAAACATAGGGCATTGGGCACACTTTATTACATAGATTCCTGACCTGAGAAGTGGCGGTATTTTGTCGTTCGGGTTGGGGAAAATGTCCTTGGCCTGGTTTGGATTACTGTAAGAAACAGAAAGATCAAAAGACTTAAAAACTGTGCTAAGACCTCTGATTAGTTGCTTATTGAAGGGTAATGAGATGGTTCTTCCCTTTTTCCCAGTTTTTTCCATGGTGGTGATATCCTGTATGATTTTTTTGAAACGTCTTTTCCTGATTAGGTCTGTGATAGTGCGTTTGCTGTAGCCATTCTTAGTTGCGATGTCCTGAATGAGGGAAATTTCTTGATTGAAACGTTTTTGGTTAAGTGGGATATTTATGGCTCTGTCCAACATGGAAATGAAAGTGGACATCTTATGGTTCCAGGGGTGGCTCGAGTCGCTGGTGATGTAATTAAGGCTGTTTGACGGTTTCTGATAAACTTCAAATTCCAGGTGATATTGATTTCTGATGATTGTGACGTCAAGGAATGGCAGTTTTTCGTCTTTTTCTACTTCAAAAGTAAACTGTACTGTGGGGAAAAATCTGTTTAAATGAATTATGAAAGTATAGATATCGCATATTTTTGTATCGAATATCGTGAATATATCATCGACATATCTAAACCAACAGTCTGGGAAGTAAAAATTAGAAGTTTTGAAGATATCCTCGAAACTTTTCAGAAAAACCTCGGCTAGGATAGGGCTAAGGCATGAGCCCATTGGGCTGCCTCCAATCATTCTATAAACTTTGTCTTTAAATCTAAAAATGTTACTTTTACCACACAATCTGATTAGTGTTAAACATTCTTCATGGACCTTAGGTGGAACCTTATTTTTTCCCAGAATGTCATTTAGAAATGCGATAGTCTCTGGCATAGGGATGCTTGGAAACAATGAAATTATATCAAAAGATACCAAAATTTCTCCTTCTTTAATTTTTCTATTTTGTTACTTGTTGACTAGATCTACGCTGTTTTTTATAGAACTGTCAAAATCCGAAAGTTTAAGAGTTTTTAAAAAATTCGCTAAAAATTTAGAAAGGCGATAGGTCGGCGAATCTATATTTGACACTATCTGGCGTAATTTGTTCCTGGGTTTGTGTATTTTAGGCAAGCCATATAACCGGGGTAAAGTAGGGTTTTTAATAGTAAGTGAGGGTGCTAAATTTGGGGGAATAAAATTAGGACTATCCTTAATAGATTTTTTAACATCACTGATCAAATCTTTTAGTGGATCCTTTTTATTAATTAATTCGAACGGCCCCTCGGATATAAGAGCCTCTACTCTATTGTAGTAATCATCTTTTTTTAAAAATAACTGTGGAGTTCCCCTTGTCACTTTTTAGAATAGAGTAGTCTTTTGTGTTAAGAGTTTTAACAATAGATAAATATTTTTTGTCATTATCGGATGTCAAATAATTTTTCCAATTTTGGTCCAATATGTGGGTGCATTGTTCCCTCATGGCTTTTGTGCCTGATTCATGTAGATACCTAATGCCTCCCTCTATATGACCAACTAACTCTTGTACATCATTCTGTTTGTTACTAAAAGCAAACTTTAAACCTTTGGAAAGGAAGTTAGGAAAGAAATTACAATCGGATAGTAATTTATTACTTAACCTAGATAGAGGCCCAATCATGGTGGGGTGTATGTTCGTTTCACTGCCCTTTTACGATGTGTTGCAATGTGATAGATGTAGCGCCAGTGTGTGCTCAAACACGGGTGGTGGTTGCTACTAGGCCACGGACGCTGGGACGTTGTTGCTCAATGTGTTCGTTCATGGCTGCATTGTTCGCGTGTTTGTGTTTGCTAAAAACACTGTGTCTTCAGCCAAAGATATATGTGAGATATGTTTTTCTGTACTTTGTTAGGGTTACCTGCAGTTTCATCGTTTTGTTTTTGTTTTTTATCCTAATTAAATTCTCTCCCGCTAACATATTTGCACACAGTTGATGTCAAAGTGTTCGCACGAAGCCTAATTT
>JAHWFO010081857.1:942628-958572 GCA_023313115.1 Rhysida immarginata
AAATTAGGCTTCGTGCGAACACTTTGACATCAACTGTGTGCAAATATTTTAGCGGGAGAGAATTTAATTAGGATAAAAAACAAAAACAAAACGATGAAACTGCAGGTAACCCTAACAAAGTACAGGAAAACATATCTCACATATATCTTTGGCTGAAGACACAGTGTTTTTAGCAAACACAAACACGCGAACAATGCAGCCATGAACGAACACGTTGAGCAACAACGTCCCAGCATCCGTGGCCTAGTAGCAACCACCACCCATGTTTGAACACACACTGGCGCTACATCTATCACATTGCAGCACATCGTAAAAGGGCAGTGAAACGAACATACACTCCACCATGACAAACCTTTAAAAAGTAAAAATCTGTATAATTAGACCGAAAAAGAAGCCATCGAGGACACGTCATTGAGAAAGCATGCCCGAGAAGCAAGGTTGACGTGAGTGCCTACCCCGGAATCACGATGCTCGCATACACGAACGTCATCAGCTCGTGAATTGTAGAGTGACGTAAAACGAAAGCACAGTCCACGTACAGCCTTTATTAAGTAAAAATTATAAAATTCAAACTGTAAAACAAACCAGCAAGCGCATGTGTCCATAGCCCTAAATTGAATACAGACTTTTTGCACTATAAAGTGTACGAAGCATATCACTCTCGTATTTTAATACCATAAGTGAACAGAAAAGTTTGAGTGAGAGAGAGAGAGAGAGAGAGAGAGAGCGAAAACAATTTTTAGAATACAATTTTAAACAACCTTTTGCAAACTTGTATTGGTTATGTAGGAGGAGGGAGAAAGAGAGAGAGAGAGGGGGTGGGGGGACTGAATATCACGAGGTTGGGGAATCAAACAACACGTTTATCAACCTCTGTGAGCCAAAGTTGTGGAAATTTGTATAGAGAGAGAGAGAGTCAAATATGCCTCAGCAACATTGAGAAATGTGAAATTTGTATTTTTATTTAACATTTCAACTAGGTTCAACCATGAGAAGAAAAAAAAAACAACCCTTCATGCGAGCAAAGGCAATCAGTGAGAGAGGCAAAAATGAAAATAAAACAAATTTCAAACAGCCCAGCTTTAAAATAAGCTAAAAGTTAGTGAATATGACCCTTTCATCAGATTGTGTGACCTAGTTGTATTTATAAGCAATTATATGAGAGTTCAGACCCACCCTTTTAGACAGCATTAGTCCCTACTCAGGTGCACACTTGTCAATTGAAATAATGTAGCCATTAGTTGAAAATTAAAAACAAAACAATACACCATGAAACAGCAGTCGTAGAAGAAACTGTAAAAGAGCTTGGAAAAAATTTTGTTTCCCGAGAAACAATAGTGAATTAGTAATTAGGTGATCAATTTGAGGTGCCAGTGTACAAACCCCTACCCATTTAGGTGGGTATTTAAGGAAATCAACAGGTGTTCACTTGTAAGACAGAATCACCTAAGTATATTTTGCTGAGAGCATCAGGACCCTTCTTATCTGCCACGCACCAGGGGTACATCAGAGGATGAAGAAATTAATTTTATTTCAGTCTTAGGCCACCTGAACATGGCTGCCATCACGTGATTATCTTACCATCAGAGAGGGGTGTGCACAACAAGCTGTGTCGACCTCTGGTGTCAAAACCCCCCAAAAAAAGACCACACCCAAAAAAGACCAACGCCCAAATAAAGGCTAATGCCCAAAAAGGACCAACGCCCCAAAACAGAGGAGTGGGATGGGTGGTCACGTGATACGCATTCTGCACGTGGATTAGTTGAACACCTGTGACGTCAGAAAGGGGGGAAGGAGGGGGTTGGGGGGTCACGTGACACGAATACAAGAGGTGGTGGTTGGTTACGTGATACGAAACCTGCACGCTGATTGGTTGAACGCCTGTGACATCAGGAAGGGGGGTGGAGGGGTGGGTGGTCACGTGACGCGAATACTGCACGCTGATTGGCTGGATTAGGCCACGCCCACCTCATTAATATGCACCCCAATCGAGTACTTATCTGCTGTCATCACTATAGGGAAGTTGCAACCTTAATTCGATTGATGCGTGGCATACTCTAGTGACTGCTAGAAAAACTAACGACCTGTACGCGTGCCTAATGCAATGGTAGAAATTATTGCTGTGTGGTTGGATGTCATAAGAATGAATACAGTCTATGTTTAGTTCTTATTTATTAAATAAAGGTCCAGGAAGAAGGAGAATGTAGATTCAAGCTGTGAAGCATATCAGATTAAGAAAGATTATCCTGAGCAAGTGACGAAAGACGAAAAAGACGCACGAAAAGAGGGCGTGAATGAAAAGGAGTCACAGTTGTCTTCCAAGAGGGCCCTGCGATGAAATTATTTAAGATTATTTGTTTATACTTCTAAATACAACAAAATAGTCACCGGGCAAATTTGTCTCGGGCGCGGCCAGAGGTTAATCCATCAGTACCCGGGCATAATAATGAATGATCATAATTTAATAATTTAATTCATTTAATAATGAGAGAAATTAAAAGCAGTAATAATTTTTGTTTATTTTTAGGTAGAGAAAATGGAACTATATGGAGTCCAATTAAGAGCTCTACAGGGTGACAATAAATTATGGCAACTCGTTGTGTATACATTTTTTAATCCAAAAACCGAAAAGTAAAGCAATTGACAACTAATAAATAGAACATGGTCCCTTGGTAATAACATGTTCATTCGGTTTCGAAATGGGCTCCTTTGGCGGCGATACAAAGCCCCAAACGTGTCTTGAAATTTTCAGCAATAGGCCGCAAGTCGTAGGGTGACAATCTGTCCCATTCTTGGCGCAGGGACTTCTTCAGCGATTCCAAACTGTTGTGGCGTTTAGCACAGGTCATGGTTTCCAAGATCGGCCATATGCTGTAATCAATCGGATTGAGATCTGGTGAGTAGGGCGGCTACTGCTGAGATGTGATGAAATCCGGAAAATGGCTCTTGCACCACACCTGCGTCATTTTCGCTCTGTGAGCTGGTGCAGAAGAGTCTTGTTGAAAGGTCCAATCCGTATTGCCTAAATGCTGCCGAGCCCAAGGAAGTACCACAGCCTCGAGAATGTCACGACGGTAGCGTTAGTTGATTTTGACTCCTTGGTCCATGAAAACGAGGGGTGTCTTGCCACTGGCGCAAATTCCGCCCCAGACCATCACGGACTGCAGATTTTGGCGACTTCGATGACTGCAGAAGTGCCGCGTGCCTCTGCTGACTACACTCTGTCGTTTTGGTGATTGTGTGTCTGCTCCACAGTGAAGAGCTTCTCGTCTCTGAAGAGGATGCGCTTCCATTTCTCACCTGTGGCCCGACGCTTGAGTTAGTGGCATCTGTGGAGCCATACCCGCTTGTTTTCATCTGTGAGGAGCTGGAGTTTTTGGAGCTTGTAGGGCTTGAGTTTGAGTTCCTCTGTTGCCATTTTCCACACCGATTCGCGGTTGATTCCGGTCCCACGAGTGATTTGTCTCATTGAGATCCTCGGATTTCGCTGGACTTACTGATGATTTTGCGGTTCCTGGACGTGTTGGTGGTACGCTGTCTTCCTCTTTTTGGACGGTCGCCTTCATGGCTAAGCTCTTTGAACCATTTGACCGCTTTGGAGACGACGTCTCTGCCAACATTGAGTAAACGAACAATTTCACATGGACTCTTTTCTTGACGAAACAGACCCAAAATTGCACTGCGTTTGCTTCACATTTCAAAACACACATCGATTAACTCATAATAAGTTAAAACACGGACGACTTGCCCAAGAACATGGAATGATTGCAATGAATTAAAAATTATTTGGTGGAGCTTTAATATATTCGCGCCTGGACGCTTCCATTTCTGTTGCCATAATTTATTGTCACCCTGTACAATTTGTTCTGGACATTTTGTAAATGGTAAACCTTTTTACCACCAAATATCCAGATTACAAGCCTACAATATTTCCTTCTGTGTATAAAAAAACACTAAGAACAGATGAAGGGGGGTTCTTGAAAACACCATTAACATATAAGTCTACTGAGATGTTTCTAAGGCAATAAAAATAATTTTTTCCTTTTCTAATTTTTTTTTCTAAACAATCGTCCCAATCAACAATCGATTGAAAATATTATGGCAATGTCATACTCATTTTCTTGAAGAAAGCAGATGTTCTTTTAGATGTCTAATGTTTGCCCACTGTGTAAGATTAATCCATTTCCATTGAAATCTTAAGACCGCCTTACTTCAACGACTTCTCACGTGAGGGCGCTTTTAGTGAGGAAAACCTTGGTAACAATTGTGTTTACTTATGCACAGAGCTATAGCTGATCAAGTCTTTTTAAGTGTCAAAATGAAACAATATTCCTAGATATTAATTAATATGCACCATTAACAAGCCGAAGAATGTTACTTTTCAAAAAAAAAAAATGCGACATGTTAAAAAAAAATTATTTTAACAATTATATAAGATTAAATATAAGATTAAGTATTAAATAATGTTAATATATAACATTGATATTTTAATATATAAAATTAAGATTATATATTAATAATATATAAGATTAAAATTAATATATAAGATCAAATATAAGATTAAATATATATATATTTAATATATGTAAATATGCAGCCTGTTTGTAGGCTAACCAGTAGAAAACAATAGAATGGTAGCAGTGGTAAGGCTTTTTCAATGCTAAAAAGTCTTTCTTCACCCTAAAGCACTGTATAAAGAAATGTCCTTACGTTGAATGCCTCTTTATTGGCAGTGAATTCAAACTTGCAGATTGAACAATTCCTTTTTGACAAAAGTTAGAGAGGATTGTGCCTCTGATGTTTGACTTTAATGCAAAGAAGAGGCAATCATCCTATCGAAATAGGTATCAAAATGGCTGCCTGGTACGAAATGTCCATACTTTCTTTATACAGTGCTTTACTTCACCCTACTTAAAAGCGCCCTCCTCCTTTACTGCGGTGAAACTTGGAAACTGTCGATTGAACAGGCTGTTATCTATATAGTAGGCTGTGGTTTACCTAACGATGCTACTACTTTCTGACGCCAGTTGGCGATATTTCGCGGCGATCGATGCGATCCTGGAGGGTTGCATCTTTCCTATGAAGAGCAGGCATTTCAACTTTCGAAACTATTGAAAACAAACAGTGCCATAAATTGTTCTACTTATTTTGCCACAAGCAATAATATGTTTTGCATTCATAAATGTTTCTAACTCCACTAAGCAGTGTTTTTTGCTACCAACATACTGAAAAATTTCACAGTGTAATATTCAATGTTCATGGAAAACGAATTGTGAGGTGGATCCTACTTTCGCTGCCATTTTCAAAAATAGCAGTGCCCTCTATATTCACTGAAAGTAGCGAATATTGATAAAGAATAATAAATTAAAGTCAGCATTAATTTGAAGGGCGTTGAGAAGGGGCATATAACCTACTTAATGTCTACTTAAAAGTCTACGTTAAATATTCTCTTACTCGGAAATGGTTTCCTGGATAGCCAAGAATGAAGCGGCCACGTATCACGTGATAACGAAAGCCCCCCCCTCCCCGCGTTACCTGCTATGCTTTGTGGGAACGTCTGCTCTCCTGTCCGTCCCTCGTTGCTGACCCTATGATCCGCTTCTCTGGGGATGCGTGTCTCATTTGTGTTGTAGAAGGTACGACTTCTGTACCAGCATCGGTCTCACGGCGAGCTGATGCAGTTGGCTGTTGGCGTGCCTTCCTTCCGTATCTCGCTGCTCCTCCTCCCACGTCTTGGTCTAGCGGGCGGTGGTCGCCTTGTTGAAGTTCTCGATCGTTTTCTGCTCCCCAACGTCTTTGGCGGTTTAGTGGGCTTCCTTCGCTCGGGCTCCCTCGTCTCAAGGTTCCTCTCGATACGGCTATGTGGCTCGTGTCGACGTCGTGGCAGCTCTCTTGTTTTCCTCTCGTGCCGGCGACGTCGTGGCGGTGGACTTCCGTCTCTCCTCTCGTCCCACTGAAGCTCAGATGGCTTTTTCCTCCAACTACGCCTGGCCTTCTATTTCCACTCCTTCTTGGCTCTTTCGCCTTCAGAACATCTCTCGTCATTTTCCTGCGTCCGTCCACCATCGAGACCAATTTTTCTCTTTTTTTCTTTCTTCCTCCTGCCACGCGAAGTTCCGTATTTCCCTCGTCGCTCGCTCCTCTCTCTTATTGGCTCATTTTCCGATCTTTTGGCCAATGGTTGATCGGCACTCCCACATCTCGCAGCGGGGGTGGGCGGATGATGATTAATGCTATCATCTGTCTCTGTCGCCCCCATATTCGCTAACATCCAGAGCTTATGACCTTCAATGAATAGATATCCTTTTCCCAGATGAAATTCACACACGCGATTTGGTTTTATTTGGCTAGTGCATCCATTATCTCAAACTCTCGTGTTATAAAAATACATAAGTCGCGTTCACAACCTCTTCACTTTTCTCGCTTTTCTCACTTATCTTGCTTAAGTCACTTTCAGGAAAGCGAAGTCTCAAAAGTCACTTTTCTGAACGCGAGTCTGTACCCACTTTTCCCTCTGCTTTTCTTACTTTTCTGGCTTTACAGCTACTAACTTCCGGTTTAGTGGTAGCCATATTGAATGGCCACTTCGCTCATTTCGATGATAAAACTGGATAAAACTTGAAATTTAATGGCGTAAGTAACGTATTTAACGTTGTAAATTTTGTTAGTTATAAATTAAGCAATAATAAAACCATGGAGAACAATAAAAAACTTTTTCCACAATCAATAAATTACTTACTATTTTTCAAACAATTTCAATATGTTCATCATTACTATTTATGGCCGACACAGTTTTTGATGCAAAAGTAACAAAAGCAGCAAAAGTGATATATTCACTTTCGGTTTAATTCACAGTGAAAACCTATTTTCTTTGCATTTCAAAAGCAAAGACAAAGTCACTTTCCTTTAAGTGAAAGGTATTGAATGCGACTATAGTTTAATGTTAGTTTTTTTTTCAAATTACAGATGGGATCACCAACAGCTCTGGCAGATCCTGAGCTTCATCAAAAGCTGTCGCGAGCAGCTGCGTGCAATGGTTTGTACATTCCTGCAGGTGCCTTTTGGGGAGGAGAGGACATCAAGAAAATGGCAGATGCCGGAACTTTGAAGGTGACATTCAAAATTGACATACAGTGCCAGGCCACTTTATTAGATGCGCACCTGTGTTGCATAGAATGATTCGCTTAACCCAGCAATGTAAATTGCTACATGGTCAGATCTGTATGGATAAATAGAGAGAGCAATCTTCCTTCTTATTTTCAGTATCAGTTGAATGTATAAACAATCGAGAATAGAAGTAATCTAACGGACTACAATCGCGAAAACAGATCGAAAGAAATTGGTTAACATTGTGCAAGCTTGTTTGGTCGGGTAAATCAAAATTCCAGTCTTCGTAGTTTTGATGCATTTGCAGAGAAGAGCATGAATTTATGGACCTTCCTGCATAATCACAACGGTATAAGATAGTGGTGGCAGAGTTAGGGGTGAGGAATCCTTTGGATAGATGATTACTTCCAACTAAATAAAGCGCCGACGGGCAGACCATATCTCTAGAGGATGGTGTCACTCACACTCACTTGCTAAAATGTCCCGCGCATTCACTGGATATGAATCACATCGAGCAACCATGGAACGACTTGGAATGACCTGGAACTATTTCTGCACTTCCGTCGAATTTCCACGTTATGCGTGACAATCTAATATCAACTTGCTACTCCTTACCTCTTCAACATTATCAGCACCTTGTTGAATCTGTTTTGAAGATTAAAGATGGCTTCACAAGCTACTTGCTAGGTGTAGTGATAAAGTGGCCGGGTAGTATATGTTACACAATGTACATAGATTTCAACTAACGCCTTATAAAAAAACAGAATTGCTCATTTTTAATATTTTAATTATCTAAATTATGCCCTTGGAAATAAATAAAAGCTTATATATATTTATTAGTAGGATTTTCTTAGCTAAACCATTATATAATGCGATATGTGCAGCTGCTCCATGGATAACGACAACTCCAGTCCTTACTTGAAAACGTCATTAAAAGATTCAGTGATTTAAAAGTTAAATTAATATACACGAGCGCATATATGCGTATTTATATTTATTTTATAAATACAGAATCCGACATGGAAATGTATACACGCTTTGATTTAGATGTTGTCTAAGAATTTTCCGTCACTGCAAAATGGAACGTTTACATACCAAGATTATTCCATGCATTGAACAAAGACGATTCTGATCGAATAAAACCACACAACATCACAGTGAATGGGAGTAGTAGGTCGCCGTAATCAGAGGTGTTTTAAAAAACTTATAGTAATACTTTGAGAACCTGTTGTAATTAAGGAAGTCAAATGTGACTTACACACATCTCTTGTTGCCTGTATGAATTTAGTTTTACAATATTATGCCAAGAATGGATCAAAGTAGGTACAGGGCTAGTCAAAATAATGGATCCGATTTCAGAAGTTTACTCTGTAAAATATAATGAACATATGGTATTGTGAGACATGTGCTACGAAAGTTAAGTTCAAAGTCTATTTCAAACACCTCACATCACCTCAGTCACAGGTGTGATGTAAGCGCCTTGCGTAACCCGACACAAATCAAGCCGACAGTCCATCTCCTGCCAAACCTTTCCTAGCATGTCGCGGTCAATATCAGCAATAGCTGCATGATGCGGGCACGCAGGTCATCCATTCTTGTTGGCAAGATTCTTGGTGGTACGTACACATGATCCCTTACATACCCCCACAGAAAGAAATCACATGGGGTCAAGCACACAGAACGATCTCTGTTCTCCAGTAAATGCCATTCTCTTTAACCGCTCGCTGCTGACCCTTAGCGGTAGAAAATGAAAACACTGCGTGAAAACTAACTGTAAAAGATAACCTTTCAAAGCATATATCTCATATTATGATACGTTCATTAGACATCACAGAATAAATGTTTGAAATAGAGTCCATCATTTTTATTTGCCCTGCATGTAATCTTATACCTACTTTCATCTGTTCTTATATTGATTTTTTCCTTTGATACGGTGTGTATACACCGTATTTGGCGGACTCAAAGTATTGCAATATTATTACACACACCGTCAAAATTGAAAAGTCAACGCAGGGTCGTAAGATCCTGAAAAAAGCAACGTTTCGGATAGAGGCTATATTTTGTCAAAGCAAAGAGTGAAAGCGATAATGACAGACAACATATTAGAAGACGTCTATTTATCTGTATTATAAGCATAGTATTGGGGGTAGCAGTCTTATGGAGATCGAGTCTGTGCGTATGCACTTTTCATTTTTGCAAACCGTGTAAATACAGCATTTATAGTTATAACATTATGAACATTTTTATGTTACAAATAATTTAAGTTCACTCTGTATATCAAATTTCTGTTTTGAAATTCTTACTTCGGCTTCTTAAACAACATCAAAAAGTAGATTAGGAATGTCTGCAAGAAACACCCTCTATCTTTTTGTCTTCATCTATAAAATCTGATTCAAAACTTTAAAAGTTCCACACTTTCAGCCTTTATCTCCTAAACGGTTGGAGCAATTGAAAGCATGGACATTATTTCATAATGGTTTGATTTCGAGATATTTCCATGCCTACACTTAAATGGACACCCTGATTAAGCAAATTCCAGGTTTTTGCTTAGGTGTATAAGCAAATTCCAGGAGGGCTTTTTGAAATTTGAAAATCTAAACTAACCAATAATGAAATGTTATTGTCATTTCCGTTGCTATGCTTGGTGGCCGTAGAAATAGAGATTTTTTCATGGTTGGTTGTCATTTAACAGAAAAAAAAGAGAAAAGTCAGCTAGCCAGTGCGATGTAGATGTTGACTTGAAGCCAGAGCCCGCTCTAATCCCCATGAGCTTAAAGCTCTATATATACACTAACATGCCAAAAGTCATGGTATAGTAACTGATAACGTGTGTGACGTCCTCTAACTCAGCGAAATGCCTCACTGCGACGTGGCACAAGTTGGTGAAAGACATCTGAAGACATTGTCCACTGGAGAGCTTTCCATAATGGCCCATTATGGAGTCACCACCAAGTGCATGCTTGACAAACTGGGTCCATGGCCTTCATGCGGTCTGCACCACACTCGAGCCCTACCATCAGCGCTTATCAGCTGGAATTGAGACTCATCAAACGAGGTCACACGTTTCCAGTTGTCAAATGTCCAGTCGATGTGTTCATGGGCCCAGGGGGTCTAGGCTGAACTCATCGACAAGCTGTCAATCTCGACAAAATCTAACCGTCGATAAGTGGCATATTACACATTTATATATACACAAGATTACACACCTATGGCTAGATGATATACACAAGTTTCCACACATTTAGACATATTTTTACACATTTATTCATGTATACACATAAATACTGTAACGTGCTAGTAATTGGCACTGCAATTACCCACACCTTCAGCCAAACTAAAGGAGAAACCTCTAGTCTAACATAAAAAGCCCCCCTCCCTTATTCTTCTTGTTAAGCTAGTGAAAAATACCATACACTTCAAAAATTATACGTCTCGAAATTAAGGAAAGTAACTCCTTCTGAATACTCAATCAAATAAGAGCAACGCGGAATACGAAAACTTTGACCTAAAAATTAAAATCGCAAATAAAAGAGACCCAACTTAAAGTATCGGGGTACAAGTAAAAAAAAAACAACAAACAAATCCCTTTAGTTAATTAACTCCCAACCGAGTTACCTTTTGAACTTAGTCAAAAAAATGAGCGTAAAGAAACCAACAAAGTTCCAAATAAATATTTTTCTTTATTACACCTTTTTTTTTGTGTTAAATAAAGAAAGCAATGCTCCACGAAGACAAATGGTCCCGAGAGATGGTACTCAAAGACAAAAATTAATCGGTCCAGAGAATCAGGAAGTCCGTTGAAGGCTTGAGGAACTTGTCCGCCTCAGGGAGAGTTGCGACAGGACAAAGGTCACTATACATCGGCAGCAGACTGAGTGGTGACCAAAGAAAATAAGAGCCGTCGACAGCTTTACAAGCAAGGGGTAGAACTCGTAACCATGGACCAACCAGAGGAGCTAGTAGACGAACGGAAGAGCGGCTAAAGCTAGGTAAACGGGACTCGGAGCAAAGACATAAGTAATTGGAAATAAAAAAAAATTAAATTTGACAAGATAAAACAAAAAAAAAATCAAAAGAAGCAAACAAAAATTGCAAATAGATATTCAGAAGAATGGTATAAGTGAAAAAAAAAATAAAGAAGACAGGAACCTCCAACAAACGTTACCTAAAGGTGAAAAAAGAACACTGACTAATAATAAATTACGTGAGAAGCTTAAAAAACATAGTGGATTAATGGGACGAAGGTGACGGACGAAATTAAACGAACAAAGGGTTGCGGACAGCACTGGAGGGAAGAACAAAGACTCAAACAAGAACGAGGTCCTGGAAAAAGAAACGAAAGTATAAATAAAATGAAAAAAAAAATTAAAAAATAAAAGAAACTTAAAGATTAAATAGAGCTAGCTGATTAAATCCACAAAAAAAACATTAAAAAAAATAATTGCAAGGAAAGCGTGGAAACTAAAAAAAAAAGATAAAAGGAGAAAAAGGAAAATTAAATAAATAAGAAACAAAATTTAAGTTACAAAAAAATCTAATAAGCATTTTTTAGTTTATTGTACAAAAAAATAATGAAAAAATAAACTAAAAAAGTATTGATAATAATCATAGCAGGGGCAAATGAATTCTGGAAAAGATAATAGAAGCGAGACCAACTTCTAAGTGGTCTAAGAATCACACACGCCGGTTAAGGGAAGGGCATCAACGACCGAAGCTTGAAAACAGTCAGTGGACACCACTTTGATGAAGACTTGAAATACTTGCGGTACGCATCACGACGAACGAAACATTGGAAGAAACATCGGAAAAAAAAATTGTCGACAGCAGAGTAAAAATTATGATCTTTTAACGGAAAGACATCCAAAAGCAACAAAGTCAAACACAAAAAAAATTCAAAAAACTCGATGAGAATAATCTTCAATCTTCACGAGGGGAAGATAATCAAGAAGGGTTCTCACCACACAATAGTTAATCCTTCGCGCGGGGAAGGTAACCAAGTAAACTTGTGGGACAACATTTCTTCTAAATAAAATTAACACAGCTAGGGGCGTTAATAGAGATAAATTGCTGAAGACGAAGAACGATCGCCAACGTCGAAACACCAATGATAAAATAAAGCAAAGTAACAGGCCTCACCAGCGTGTAAAACATCCAAACGACGGCGGCGTTACCAGACTCAGGATTGGGAAATCCACCATAGGAAACATAAAGAAGGCTCTTCAACCCATGTTCCGAGTGGAAACACGACTTCAAGACAAAATACGAAGTCGGACTACTAAGGGCAGCTCAAGGCGATGTCGACCAACGTATACCGTCCACACTCATGCTGCCACACTAACTGACTTTGAAGACATGATCTGTAGGGCCATGCGGAGGGTAATAGATTTTCCGCAAGTCAACGATGAGGCCAAGAAAAGAGCACTCCTTCAACTCAGACCAGAAGTAAAAGTGAGAAGGAAAAAAAAAATTTTAATATCACCTGGACACGAGACATGAGGACTCGTGCTCCGAGAAAAAAAAATAACGCGACGCTCTAAAAGACTAACTCCAGATAACAAAGGTCTATTTAAATATCAACAATCGCACGCAAAAGTGGAGAGGAAAAAAAAAAGCGTAGTGCGTAATTCAAACAATCAGATTAACTACATGTTCCTAAAGAAGAAAAATTAAAACAATAAAGATAAAAATATTTTCAGAATATTTCAAAAAATTTATAATTATTCTTACAAATGTATATTGAATTTGACAATTCATGCTTTCTCCTCATTAAAATCTCAAATTCTCTAAATCGTAACCACGATAAGAACGAAAAGACAGTTTCTAGGCATTTTTTCGTTCTGCATTAAGCAAAAGAATCAACACTTAGGGAAAAGTGAAAATTTTAGATTCTATCTACTGATTGTTGATCAAAAAACTTCAAGACAGGCAAAAAAACGTCCAAGCCATAGCTAAATTATACACTTATTATGTTTTAGTTCATAAGATATGAGTGAAATAAGAATTGGCCCCTTTAACCGCAAAAAATCGGTTTTATAAAGGAGTAAAGTCTCGAAATCTTAAATTAGTCACACATGACCTGGAGAAAAAAAAAAACGGTACACTACAATACATACATAAACACATACCTGTAGACACAGTATATTATTATATAACAAAATAAAAACCAAATTACTTTAACTGTGGATAAATAACATCAATGGTAACAAATATTATAATAAATATTTTGTTGTGGAAAAGCGGTTTTGGCTCTTTGTGTTACCATTGACAGTATATTATTATTTTTCACAGTTCAAGTTTCATAGCACAAGAGAGTACTTCATGTATGTAAATATTTTTAAACAAGTTTTTGTTAATATTTTTAGCAAATGTGTATGCTTGAGCTATGTGTATTCCTGCAGGCTGCGAAGGAAAAAAGATTTTAATAAGAAATCTGTTGCTAAATTCTGAAATAACGATCGCCAAATGCATAGTCGACTCCTCTTGAATTTTAGACAAGAATAAGGCAGTTGTCGATGGTCAAAGTCTACACTAGAAAATCGACGGTGTAGAGTCTGCACTGTAGATTCTGTCGACAAGTCGTGTTCATGCTAGGTCGAATCGACAAATGCGTCACTAACCACGTGACCATCGACACTTGTCGACAGTCGACTGCTTGTCGATCTCGACAAAATCTAACCATCGATAAGTGGCATATTACATATTTATACACAAGTTTACACACGTATAGTTAGATGATATACATTGATATACACAAGTTTACAAACATTTACACATTTATCCATGTATACACATAAATACATACCTAAACACATACTTGTAGACACAGTATATTATTATTTTCACAGTTTTGTAGCACAAGAGAGTGCTTCATTTATGTAAATATTTTTTAAACAAATTTTTGTTAATATTTTTAGAAAATGTGTATTCTTGAGCTATGTGTATTTAGCGTGCAGGCCGGAAACGAAGGAAAAAAGATTTTAATAAGAAATCTGTTGCTAAATTCTGAAATAACGATCGCCAAGCGCATAGTCGACTGCTCTTGAATTGTAGACAAGAATGTGCATATTCAACTGCTCTTAAGGCAGTTGTCGATGGTCAAAGTCTACAATAGAAAATCGACGGTGTAGAGTCTGTACACTGTAGACTCTGTAGACAAGTAGACAAGTCTACACTGTAGACTCTGTAGATACTATAAACAAGTCGTGTTCATGCTAGCTCGAATCGACAAATGCGTCATTAACCACGTGACCATCGACACTTGTTGACAGTCGACTGCTTGTCGATGAGCTCAGACTAGACCCCCTGGAGAGACTTTGCTGACGATGTCTTGTTGTAAGCAAGGGCGCCCTCGTAAGTTTGCTGCTTTCATATCCCATGGACATCAGATTTCGTTACACAATTCGCATCGATACTGCTCTAGTATCACTGTAATGTGTATAAATTGCGATTATGCAGAATCAGGCGCAATGGTGTCACGACTATTCCTATGCTGAGCTTGGGTTATTGACCTCGACCCTCACTCACCCAGAGAATAGCATAAGTCATGTACAGAGAAGGGAGGAAGCGAATGTATAATGGAGACATAATTTAATTTCAGAATTTATATTAGCTTACAATTGTCCAAATAATACTTGTACCGTTTGTGAAATAGGATTAAAAGCACAACTTTCTTCTGGCCTCACTGAGGCTGCACAATGCGAAGTGAAGCTTGGCAAGTTGGCCCACACGCAGTGGATCCACGTGGTAGAATATCTTCTTCGGGCGTCGAAATAATGATGCCTTGTCACTGTCGAAACAGAGCACGGCGACCCACTCGGGTTTTGGAGATGAGACAGGTAGCTAAGATAGGGGAAAGAGAAAGAACGATATTAATTTGCAATCAATTGGTACTCCCACGGAGTCATCGACCGCGGGTTGACTATCTTTCAACAAGGAAAGTCTACGTTCTCGAATTCCGCATGTCTTTAGTTTATTTGCCTTATATTACGTTTTAATCCTAATGGCTTACCCGGACCTACGATGGGGAAAGCAAAGCGCGACTCGCGATCAGAGCTCTGCGCGTGGCCGCTGCTTGCTAATGGCGTCCCTGGGCTTATGGGTACCGGCTGCCGTCTCAGCCTAGGATTAAACTGTGAAACGTCTGATTCAATCATAGCATCGGCTGCACTGCTGGGGCTGTTGGAGCTCCAATTGCTACTACGGTCCTTCTCACTCGCTGTCTCTTCGAATACGTCAGGCTGGGAGAAATGCGAGATCCACTCTGAATCCGGTGGACCTTCGGCCAGGTCGGGAAGGGGATGCGAAACGAGCACATTGGAATCTATAGAGTCCTCTGCGTCCTTCTCCGTATGGATCGCACTTCGGCTAGGCTCGGGTTCCTTAACGCTCTGTCCTAATCGATCGTCCTTGTGGCGAGATTCCTTTTCCAGTACGCACCGCTGATGGCCCCGTGGCGGATGGCTTCGGGATCGGTTGCCCCCGTTAAGCTATCCTCGTCTCCGTCCTTGATGTCGGGGTCTAGGGCCTTCAGTTCTGGCGGAATCGGTCTGCCTTCGCCGGGGAACTTCTGTACTTAAAACTCAGGAACCGCTATGTTCTGGAACTTGGGCGTGTTCGTCAGCACAATTATTTCTAAGGTCCTTCGAAACATATTTAGAGATTTTTCAATTGAAAAATGGAAGGAAAAATTCTGCGACCCGAATTCGAGCCAGGAACCTCGACTATCATGGCCAACGCCTCTACCAATTGGGCTATCGCAGACACCACGGACAGCCAAGCTGTCAAAAGGTGTCTTAAAGACAACCAAGTTGTCACGGTTGAAAGCCCAATGGGAGACG
>JAHWFO010081857.1:958972-1013318 GCA_023313115.1 Rhysida immarginata
CGATCGCAGTAGCTAGGTCCGTTTTAAATACCTCGCCAGTGGAAACGTTTAATAGGAAGCGCACAGACTGATACGAAAATTGTACCAGCCCGTAATGCTGCCTCAAGAGATCCCAGATCGACTTCGCAAACAGGCACTCGCAAAATATATGGCGGACGGTGTCGGCTACGCCGCAGTATCAACATCCAGCAGACACGACCACTTTCCACTGATGCAGACTTTGAAGGGAAAAGAACCCGTGATGCAGCAGCCGCCATTGATAATTAAATAATGTTCTTTCGAAGGCAAAAGATTTTAGAAACTGCATGACTGCTGCCCATGGGTGATCGGGAAAAAATCGAAGGATGTCGGTCGATTCTCGAGGGTCGGTCTGCTGAAAAAAACACGAAAAACGGAGCACTCCCCAGTCTTGTGGATCAATACGGTGTAGCATCGGTAATACAGTCACTAAGTCGAGGTTAAATTTCTAAAAATGTCAGGATGGAAATGAGACGTCACTACTGGCAACAAGGATGGTAATGGGCCTATTCACCTTGAAAAAAAATCTTAGGTGTAAAAAGAAAAAGTTCGCCCATAAAGGGGGAGGGCAGAGAAATGCCCGTATCATAGCAGCCAATCTAGCAGCACTGAGATAACACTTAATATCAGGTACACCTACTCCCCCTCTCTCAAAGGGAATAAAGAGGAACGCTGCTCTTAATGGATGACATTGCTGAGCAGTTGTCCCCCAAACACAGTTCACAATTGCACTATGCAGTTTCTTGAAGAGGTTATACGGAGGCAACGTGAATAGGCACTTAAATGTTAGAACTGGAAAACATGGTTCTTGATGTATCTCACCTTGACGAACATTGATGTTGAAACCCGGAAGTTTTGGTCAAGGCGAGAGATGCACTTCTCAATCACTTGTTTCCAGTGCATAAAGTCCATAGTCGGTTGGAAAGAAAAGACATATCCTAACACTACAATTCGGTCGCACCATGTTATTGGGAAAGTTTTAAGGTAGTCCACTTCCCAATAGCAATACCTTTAGTCTTGACGAGGTAGATGGAACTCCCCGACAAAGTACAAAAGTGGTCAAAGGTCTCTTTATAGATGCTCAATGAATAGGGATCGGATGCAAAAAGCACTACGTCATCTGCATAAGCCAAAGTCCTGATGTTTATGGATGCTGCTGGCAGATCGTATCCTCGAACATCTTGGTGGCGATTTAGGTATTGTAATAATGGTTCCAGATAAAAGATGTATATAAGGGGGGAAAGAGGACACCCCTGCCTGACACGCGTACACAAATCGAAGGTAGCGGATATGGAACCATTAATCGCCACACATGATGCGGCCAAAACATACAGTGAGGAAATAATCGTGGCATAAGTCCGAAGACGAAGATGACGAAACACTTCAAAGAAAAACTCATGGTTCACTTTGTAGGATGCCTTTTCCTGGTCAAGGCTTAAAATGGCAAGAGTTTGCTGACAGAGCACATGCTTCTTCCATCACACACCGAATCGTAATCAGATTATCGGACATCCTGCATGATGGAATAGAACAGGATTGTCCGGGATTGATGAAATCTTCGGCAAAAACTTTAAGTCTCTGTTGAAATACACCAGTGAAGACCTTGTAGTCGGTGTTAAGGAGGATTATTGGCCTCCACTGGGTAACAAGCTCTGGATTCGGCACTTTGGGGAGTAAGATGATTTCCCCCACGGTGAATCAGATATGATGGAAGACGGGTCTTCAATGATCGAATTAAACACTTGCACCAGGAAAGGGCCAAGAAGATTCCATGTCGTATTGTAGAACGAGTATGGTATGCCATCCATACCCGGGCTGGACTGACGACGGCTGTCCACTGACAGGAACTTCTAGACTTTGTCTTCGGAAAAGGGATGAGAGATAGACTGGTCAGCATCCTCAGAAAAAGGTCTTAGCGCCTTAATCCACTGCTTCGTTTCGACTGGTGGAATGATTGGGTTACTGAAAAAGGATGAAAAATAGGCGTGAAAGGCTGACAAGATGTCGTGGTCAGAATTCACTTCCCCATTTTCCACCACCAATCGATGACATCGTTTTTTGTTGGCACGTCATCTCTCCTTGGCGAACACTGCTGATGATAAATTCCTGACATCAGTCGCCCAGGAAAGTTTGGCTCTGGGCGCTGTGCCGGCTGCCTTCTGGATCATTAGAGCGTTGATCTCGCTCTTCACCTGACGAATCTCCATCTCAAACTCCTCCTTTGGGGTGGAAACTTGGAGGGGTCTGAGGATCTCTTGTAACATGAGGAGATGACGACGTCGACAATGAGCAGCAACTAACCCAATCTTCCGAAAGAACCGTTTGATTTTGGTTTTCAGTTCTAACCACGAAGCAAGCATAGGAGGCACATTATAAAGATGTTTTTCAACGAACTGAGCGAGCCATCCCTTGTATTCCTCTTCGTCGAGCAGAGAAACAATCAGAAACCAATTGCGATGGACTGCAGAGCCTGTAGATGATGTTGGAAATGCCAGGTTCCATGACCACATGATGGCACTGTGGTCGGGGAATGAACATGGAATTACCTCCATTTTACCTGGCGAACCAGCAAATGCATTGTCAACGAGAAAAAGGTCTAATCTTGATGTAGTGGGCCCTTGATAGAAAGTGGACCCAAGCTGACTACTTTGTGGATGGTGTGTCCATAGGTCGAATACATTTTGCTGGCACAAACTATACACATGACCAGACGAGAAAATGTTGTTGTCGTGTGCATGGCAGTTCAAATCTCCAGGAATCACCACAGGCAACGATAAACACTAAAAGTTATTGAAGTCACTGAAAAACGTTGGTTTCTCTGCTGTTCTACACGGTGCATATACATTAAGCAATCGGAAATTTACACCAGATGTTGAAATGTCCAAAGAGATTACCCTGCACTCGCAATCATACACGCAGTTCGACACTAGAATAAAAGGGTCGAAGATGATGGAGGCAACCCCTTTCCCATTTGGTGACGAAGAGTTGATAAAGAATTGTCCGTTGGTGTATTGACTGCGAAGGCCTGGAAGATCGTAGCACTGCTGTGAAGTGGCGAGTTTTACTTCTTGAAGTAACAAGATGTCCGGCCTGTACAGGGCAATGAACGATGACAACACCGATTGCTTAAAAGAGGAACCAAGAGAACGCACATTCAGAGAAATGACCTTCATTGAGAATGTTTAATGGCGCACCTGGTGACCTGTATCCGGTTGAGACTTGGGCTTCCCAGATGGTCCGTCGTTTTTCTCCTCGGAGACGCAGATGACCTGATGAAGAAGAAGGGCTGCACTGGTGGCTCGCGCGGCTGTCATTCTCGGAGGAAGAAGTGGCTCTTCTCTTGTCCCTGCTGCCACGATCCCGTCTGGATATTTTCTTGCGGGGACTCCTCTGCCTCACAAGATGATCCTGCTGTTTCTCTGCTGATGGAAGCGAGGTCCCAGCAGAAGAAGTCATCCAGGAAGGTGACGGCGTATTATTAATCCGCGCAGGCTGTGATGTTGTTGACTGCGCTGGTGGAGGAAGAGCTGGAAACTCCTCCACTGAGAAGGTGGATTCTGCTCCTATTGAAGCATCTACGTCGTCAACTCCAGAAGCTTTGTCTTCACCCATCGTCACATCCAGTGATGACTGAGGAACAGGTGTTATCTCTGGGAGCTTGTAAGGAAGTGACGGTGACCACTCCCTCCTGGACCCCGAAGATGTAGTTGGAGTCGAAGATGTTCAAGGCGGTGGTGGCATCATCTCCTTCTGCTGCTGAGGAAGAGTCGAAAGAGCTGGTGAAACTTGGCACTTCCGCGATGGTGATCCAGGCGACGAAGCTCTGGTTGGCCCTGAGGACTTGGCCGGTGATGACATCATCTCTTGCTGCTGGGACGACATTCCTTTAGACGAAGCTGGAACATCTGCTGGCGCTGCAAACACCCTCTTGGGGCACTGGTGGTACTTGCTCACAATGCGATAACATGCATCGCATTTCTTTAGGAGAGCGCAGTCTTTTCTGATAAGCGACGTTTTCTTGCAGTACTAGCAGCACTCCTTTGACCCTTGTAAGACACGTGAACTTTGTTACTGTGCATTATAAGGTTCTCTGGAATGTCCCTGTGAAGGTTAATGTCCACAATGATATCACCAATCTTCTGCAGGGGAGAATCTGGATGCGTTGGGTAGGCTACTTTCTTCTCCTGATCATAGTCAGACATGTAACGCTTCAGGTAATCTTCTTCCATCATCGGGGAGGCACCCTGGGTACAGATGGGCAGATATCCGGGCTCAGCATAGACCAGGCGGACAGTGGTTTGCCCTACCTTGACGTAATCCGCAGACACGACACGGTCTGCAATGTTTCGCTGTCCGCAGAGCATCCTCCATTCGTTTGGAGATAGTCTTTGCACGACAGAAACAGCAGGATCGCCAGACGGCAACACGGGTGGTATGCCTGTCTTTAAATATAATTCCTTCATAAACATGCCGACGGCTTTTGGTCCATCAGCAACCATAAACACCATGTTCTCCATAGCTTAGAGAAGAAAAGTTCGGGGGAGGAGGAACTTCCCCCGGGGTCGCCGGGGGGAGGGTCACTATAAGGCACAAATTACTCACGCATGCATTGGATGGTTGATTGCTGCATGAATAATTCCTAAGTCCAAGAATTCAAAGTCACTGACACATACAATCACTGTTCGACTGGCTTTCTTTGGCTGTTGGAGCTGCTGCAGATGGTGTTGCCTCAGCGGAAGCCTAATCAAAGGATCTTATGTCTAGGTGCCCAGGCGCGCATGCCTTAAGTAACTGGCAGCCCATATTGGGCTGCGCGACTTATATAAATGCCTCAAAAAGGAGGCCCGTTTGCAACTGGCGAGGAATTAAAAAGCCAACGGGAATGTTAATTAGAAAGACTGGTTCCCTCCGATGACCTTACATAAGCTCCTAGATGTAGTGATGCGCTTTTTAAATGCATGCGGACCTAGCCGTGACCATTCAAGAAGTAAAAAGGAATGAAGCTGAAAGGCCACTCTCCTCCACACAACTGCCAGAGTGGGAGGGTATGCTTGCGATCGATGCCATCGGGCCAGCCAAAGTTCTTTGTTGATGTAAGCGATCGCAATTGCTAGGTCCGGTTTAATTACCTCGCCGGTGGAGTCATTTAAAAGGCAGAGCACGAACTGGTATGAAAAGTGCGCTAATCCATAGTGGTGCCTCAAACGATCCCAGATCGATTTCGCAAACGGGCACTCATAAAAAATATGGCTGACTGTCTCAACTACGCAGCACACGGAGCATCCAGCAGACACGACCACTTTCCACTGGTGAAGACGTTGGAGAGAATGGAATCCGTGATGCAGCAGCCACCATTGATAGTTAAACAGTTTTTTCAAAGGCAAAGGATTTTAAGAGATTCATGACTGCTGCCCACGGGCGATCGGGAAGTAGACGAACGATGTCAGTCGAATCACCTGGGTCGGTCTGCTGAAAAAACCATGAGAGTCTAAGAGTTCCCCATTCTTGTGGGTCAATACGGCGTAGGATTGGTAAAAAGGTCACTAAGTCAATGTTAAATGATTTGTAGATATCCGGTTGAAATTGATACATAACTACTGGCAACAAGGGAGGTAATGGAAGCCTATTCACCTTGAAGAAAACTCTAACGTGTAAGAAGAAGAAGTTCACCCATAAAAGGGGAGGGCTAAGGAATACCCGAATAAAGGCAGCTAATCTGGCTGCAATGAGGCATCGCTTAATATCGGGTAAACCCAACCCCCCTCTCTCTAAGGGAATAAAGAGGAACGCTGCTCTTAATGGATGACGTTGCCGAGCAGTCGTCCCCCAAACACAGTTCACAATTGCCCCTCGGAGTCTCATGAGGAGATTATACGAAGGCAAGGTGAATAGGCACTTGGTTGTTAAAACTGGAAGCACATGAGTCTTGATAAATCTCGCCTTAACAAACATCGATGTTGGAAAACGGCGGCTTTTATCAAGGCGAGAGGTGCACTTCTCAACCACTTGTTGTCAGTGCATGGGGTCCATGGTTGGTTGGAAGGAAAAGACATACCCTAACACTGTAATTCGGTCGCACCATGTTATTGGGAAGGTTTTAAGATAGTCCGCAGTCCAGTTCCTAATAGCAATACCTTTAGACTTGACGAGGTTGATGGAACTCCCCGTCGAAGTACTAAAGCAGTCAAAGGTATCTTTAAAGATGCTCAAGGAGTAGGAGTCAGACGCAAAGACCACTACGTCT
The DNA here is from genome assembly GCA_023313115.1 of Rhysida immarginata. Taxonomy (NCBI): domain Eukaryota; kingdom Metazoa; phylum Arthropoda; class Chilopoda; order Scolopendromorpha; family Scolopendridae; genus Rhysida; species Rhysida immarginata. The sequence goes on from JAHWFO010081857.1 coordinate 965,235, forward strand.
TCTGCATAAGATAAAGTCCTGATGTTTGCGGATGCAGCTGGCAGATCGTATCCTCGAACATCTTGGTGGCGATTTAAATATTGCAATAATGGTTCCAAATAAAAGATGTAAAGCAGGGAAGAAAGAGGGCACCCCTGCCTGACACCTTTACACAGATTGAAGGTGGCAGATACGGAACCATTAATCGCCACACATGATGTGGCCGAAACATACAGTGCGGAAATAATCGTGGCAAAAGTCCGAAGACGAAGGTGACGAAACACTTCCAAGAGAAACTCATGGTTCACTTTATCGAAAGCCTTTTCCTGGTCAAGGCTTAAAACGGCAAGAGTTTGCTGACGAGCACACGCTTCTTCCATCACACACCGAATCGTAACTAGATTATCGGACATCCTGTGTGATGGAATAGAGCAGGATTGTCCGGGATTGATGAAATCTTCGGCGAAAACTTTCAGTCTTTGTTGAAATACACCAGTGAAGACCTTGTAGTCGGTGTTGAGAAGGGTAATTGGCCTCCACTGGGTAACAAACTCTGGATTCGGCACTTTGGGGAGTAGGATGATTTTCCCCACGGTGAAGTCCGATGTGATGGAAGACGGGTCTTCAATGATAGAATTAAACACTTGCACCAGGAAAGGCCCAAGAAGATTCCATGTCACGTTGTAGAACGAGTATGGCATGCCATCTATACCCGGGCTGGACTGATGATGGCCGTCAGCTGACAGGAACTTCTTGACTTTGTCTTCGGTGAAGGGACGAGAGATAGACAGGTCATCATCCTCAGAAAAAGGTCTTAGCGCCTCGATCCACTGCTTCGTTTCGTCCGACGGAATGATTGGGTTATCGAAAAAGGATGAGAAATGGGCGTGAAAAGTTGACAAGATGTAGTGGTCAGAATTCACTTCCCCATTTTCCACCACCAAACGATGACAATGTTTTTTGTTGGCACGTCGTCTCACCTCGGCGAATGCTGCAGATGATAAATTCCTGACGTCAGTCGCCGAGGAAAGTTTGGCTCTGAGTGCTGCGCCGGCTGCCTTCCGGATCATTAGAGCGTTGATCTCGCTCTTCACCTGACATATTTCCATCCCGAACTCCTCCTTCGGGGTGGATACTTGAAGTAGCCGAAGGATCTCTTGTAACATGAGGAGATGACAACGTCGACGACGAGCAGCATCTAACCCAATCTTCCGAAAGAAACGTTTGATCTTGGATTTCAGTTCTAACCATGAAGCAAGCGTAGGAGGCACATTATGAAGATGTTTTTCTACGAAATGAGCGAACATTCCCTTGTATTCCTTTTCGTCGAGCAGAGAAACATTCAGAAACCAATTGCGATGGACTGCAGAGCCTGAAGATGATGCTGGAAATGGAGGATTCCATGACCACATGATGGCACTGTGGTCGGAGAATAAACATGGAATTACCTCCATTTTACCCGGCAAACCAGCAAATGCACTGTCGACGAGAAAAAGGTCTAATCTTGATGTAGTGGACCCTTGATGGAAAGTAGACCCAAGCTGATTACTCTGTGGATGGTGTGTCCATAAGCCGAACAATGCATTCTGCTGGCACAAACTATACACATGACCAGACGAGAAGATGTTGTTGTCGTCTGGATGGCAGTTCAAGTCCCCAGCAATCACCACAGGCAACGATGAACACAAAAAGTTATTCAAGTCACTGAAAAAACGTTGGTTTCTCTGCTGTTCTACATGGTGCATATACATTAAGCAATCGGAAATTTGACATTTGACATTGGACACAAGATGTTGAAATGTCCAAAGAGATTACCCTGCACTCGCAGTCATACACACAGTTCGACACCAGAATGGAGGGGTCGAAGATGATGGAGGCAACCCCTTTCCCATTTGGTGACGAAGAGTTGATAAAGAATTGTCCATTGGTGTATTGACTGCGAAGGCCCGGAAGGTCATAGCACTGTTGTGAAGTGGCGAGTTGTACTTCTTGAAGTAACAAGATGTCCGGCCTGTACAGGGCAATGAACGATGACAACACCAATTGCTTAAAAGAGGAACCAAGAGAACGCACGTTCAGAGAGATGACCTTCATTGAGGATGTTTTAATGGCGCACTTGCTGACCTGTATCCGGTTGAGACTTGGGCTTCCCAGATGATACGGGAGGCTCCATTGTTCTTCTCATCGGAGATCGCAGGCGACCTGATGAAGAAGAAGGGCTGCGCTGGTGGCTCGCGCGGCTGTGTCTCTCGGAGGAAGAAGTTGCACGTCTCTCGTCCCTGCTGCCACGATCCCGTCTGGATTTTTTCTTGCGGGGACTCCTCGTCCTGACAAGAAGATCCTGCTGTTTCTGCGCTGATGGAAGCGAGGTCCCTGCAGAAGATGTCATCCTGGAAGGTGACGACGTATGAATAGTCTGCGCAGGCTGTGATGTTGTTGACTGCGCTGGTGGAGGAAGAGGTGGAAAGTCCTCCACTGAGAAGGCGGATTCTGCTCCTATTGAAGCATCTTCGTCGTCAACTCCAGAAGCTTCGTCTTCACCCATCGACACATCCAGAGATGACCGAGGAAGAGGTGTTATCTCTGGGAGCTTGGAAGGAGGTGATGATGACCTCTTCCTCCTGGGCTCCGAAGTTGTAGTTGGAGTCGAAGATTTTCGAGGTGGTGGCGGCATCATCTCCTTCTGCTCCTGGGGAAGAGTCGGAAGAGCCGGTGAAACTTCGATGGTGATCCGGGCGACGAAGATCTGGTTGGCCTTGATGACTTGGCCGCGAGGCTAACGAGAAAGACAGGCTCCGGCACTGAAAGCGGAAGTTTAAGTCACGTGATCAAGATAGTGCCATGCCAGCAGTACGCCAGGTTAGGAAACTTCTGTGTGTCTGTCTTCCAATCTCCTGATAATTAGAATTATTCAAAGGATTACAAATTTGAAATATTCAACGTATGGAGATAATGCTGTAGCTGCAGTTACGTTTAAATTCATTGAAAGTAAGTTTGCAATTCTTTTATGTTATTATTATGTATTTAATTTAGGTTAGGTTAGGCATAATACCGCGTGCTTATAAAAACGAAATGAAATTAGGGAGATTACTTGATGTTTTTTAAATATGTATATTATCATTACTACGATGTGTCGATATTTTCCTTCTGATATATTCGAAACATAAATGATATTCTTTCGATGTTATCGAAATAAGTTCACCGACTCCGCCAGTAGCAGCTTGCCTAATCCAAACCCGGGTCCGCGGCAGCCACTCGGCGCCGCGACTGCAATGCAATAAAAAATGCGTTCTTGCAATTGAAACTATTTTGTTTAACGAATAAAATATTCACTTATCGTTATTTTTGCAAGTGAATATTCTATTCAAAATACTATTACCCCCCCAAAAAAAATAAAAAAAAAGATCGATTCCCACCCCAAAATATCGAAACATCGATGTTTTAAATATTCATGTGAGATATAACATCGATATTTTTATTGGAGTTGCATCCCTAAATGAAATATCGATGTTATACATTAGCAGTTGGTTTGTTAGTAGATTATTTATGGAAAAAAAAATCTAAATCGAAGTAAATGAATCGTAGAGACTGCAACTCCACAAAATTAGTTTCTTAAATGTATCATAAAGAAAATAATTTTGTAATTGCTTTATATACAGTCCATTCATGTGTTTCTTTAGTTTATTGAATTTTCATTTATATAGTTATATATTTCTTTATAAATTTTAAAATACGTGTAATTTACATTCATATCTGACATGGATATATAGAAACTAATTTTGTGGAATTGCGTTTTTTAATTTCTACGTTTAGTAAACTTCCACATTTTTATTAAGATTTTGCTTACGTTAAAATTGATACAAATTTTTGTTTCATATCACTATTCTAGCATTTATCGTGCAATAAATCATCGTGAACAAGGATGCCAAGGTGTTGCAGTGTGTTTGGATGCAAATCAAATTATCGTAGTGAGAAAAATTCATCTACAATAACTACTTTTTCCTTGCCGAAATCTGCAGATCTTCGGGACAAGTGGCTTAGAAGCATCCCTACCGATCTCTCAAATTTAAAAAACCCAAGTATTTGTATCAAACACTTCCATGAAAGCTGCATTATCAGAATCGATGAACTAGTTGTCAATGGCGTGCTCAAGCAGTTTCAGAGAAAAATCCCAAAGCTGAAAGAAGGTTCAGTTCCTACAATATTTCCAAATGCACCCAATTATTTAACTGTGATTCCTACAACCACACCAAGGCTTGCAGACCGGGAGAGTTTGTCTTTAGAACAAGCAATTAGAGACAGCATTTCTGAACATGAACATTATATGCAAGAAAGAGCAATTGGAGGTTTGTCTGATATAGAATGTTTTTTCAATACAAATAAGGCAAAATTTCATCAGGAATGGACTCTGATAAATAAGAATAATGAAAAGTTAGTTTTATGCTATATAGATATTCAAAAGGAATGCCCCACTATATTTGGATCACTTGTAATAAATGACAGTCTTGAATTTGAGATCTATTGTGGAAAAACAAAAGTCAGTAAAAATAATTTTATTCCTAGCAGCTCTATTCTCAACACAACTAACTTACTTGAAGACATTATGGATTTTATTGAAAAACAAGTTGATCAAAATATTGTTAAATCTAATCTTGTTGAGAATGCTGTGAATTTGTTGGAGTTAGAAATATCTCAGAATGAACAAGAATCAGAGCAATTGTGTTTTTTAGTGGAACAGTTAAAATTCATGCAGGTGAAGAAAAATGCTAGAAGATATTGCAATAATACTATGATTTTTGCAGCTGCTATATATGTTTCTTCATCATCTACATATAACATGTTGTACAAATCAAGATATTTAAGCATTCCTCATCCAAGGACTTTACAAAAAATTATTTGCAACTTTTCTCTTAATAGTCTAAACTTGCAAGGCAGTGTTTCATACTTAAAAAACAAGATGAAATATTTGAAGAAACATGAGCTAATTGTCAACGTCTTGCTCGATGAAATTTACATTGAGCCTCAATTAAGTTTCAAAGGAGGTTCTTTATTTGGTGCAAGTGAAAATGACTCGTCTAAACTTGCGAAAACTGCTCAGGTATTCATGATATCATCAATTTTGTCAAAATTTAAAGATGTTGTCAGTATTGTTCCTGTTTGTATCTTAACTTCAGAGCAGCTAAAGGACATGATTATGAATGTTCTCAAAGCGATTGAACAGCTTGGATTCCAGATAGTATGTTTAATTAGTGACAATAACTCTGTTAACCGTAAATCGTTCGAGCTTCTTGCCCCGAACAAAATATTGGTACCAAGCATACCCCATCCTCTTGATCCTAAAAGATTGTTATTTCTTGTGTTTGACACCGTACATATTATCAAATGTGTAAGAAATAATTGGATCACCAAGAAAAGTGAAAACACTGTAATCTGCTTTCCTGACTTTGACAATGTAGAAGTCCTATTAAAGGCAAGTTTCAGACATCTGGAAATGATGTATGATCTGGAGCAAAATTCTGTAATTAAGTATGGTCATTTACTAACAACTAAAGCGTTATATCCTTCAAGTATACAAAAGCAAAATGTGAAATTTGTTTTAAAGGTCATCAATGAGAAAAACATTGCTGCTCTTAAATGTATTGCAAACCAGCATCCTACAGTTTTTATGGGTTATGAAGAAACATGCAAATTTATAGATATTTTTTCAAAATGGTGGAAAACTGTTAATGTTCAAAGTGTGTTCGAAGGGCGAAGATTCAATGATCCTCACAGGGAGTCGATTAGAATAGATAATCCTTTTCTTCTTGACTTTTTAAATAAGTTCTCAGTATGGTTAAAGAATTGGAAGGGGTCAGTTCCAATTGCTGATGCTCTTTCTGCTCAAACATTTCAGGCAATAATTACAACGAATGATGCTTTCATACAACTGATTCCTTACATGTTCACTACTTACAAAATAGATTATTTGCTTTTAGGAAAATTTCAGAATGACAATTTGGAAGGCCGTTTTGGTTGCTATAGGCAGCTCAGCGGTTCTAATTATTACATCAGTTATGTTCAATTACTTGAAAGTGAAAGAAAATTACGTTTTCAAAATGCGGTTGTCTTATCAATGAAAGAAAAAGAAGTTTTATTTAGAACTTTAATACCACATGAAAGTGAATACACTACTGTTGTGGACTTGACTCCATATAATGCCTGTCTTGATTTTGAGTTTATTTTTTCAAATATTCCTGAAAACCTCCTTCCTGTAATAACTTACATTTCTGGATTTGCTGTTCGTAGAGAATTGAGGAAACAGAAGTGTGATGTTTGCTCAACTTGGTTTCAGACTGACAAGACAGTTCAGGTTCATGAAGAAGACATTTATAAACTCATAACAGAAATGGATAGGGGGAAATTAATTTTGCCAACAGAATGTTGTGTAGTTGGCGTAAGCATTGTTTGGTTTGTTTTTCAAAAGATTTTTGAAAACTGTGAAAAAGTGTTTTTAGGCACTAAGCAACAACTTTCAATTTTTTTTAAAATATGTTGCATTCATTTAGACAGACAGAATAAAAATTATTTCCCTTGTGAATTTTTAGAGGAGTGTTCATGTAAAACTACTTTAAAAAGTAGGCTTCAAAATATAATTTTACTCTCATGCAAAGTATTTTTAGGTAATTTAATAAAAAATAAAAATGATCATAATAATGAAGCTAAGTCAACACAGAGAAAACTGAAGAAATTAAGGCCTGCATAATAAGTTTTTGCTTTTAATGTAAATACTATAAATTCAATTACTGTTATTATTTAAAATTATTTGTATTTTTGATTTTTTTTATTTCCCCAAGTTAAACTGTTATTATCTAAAATATATTATCGTTCATTATATATTGCTTTCAAAAAAAGAGTGAAGATTGAATATGTTATTAAAACATTATTTTAAAACCCATTTCTTGTTTTAAATTTTTATTTTTATTCATTTATTTTAAAGAATTAATTATTATTCTTTCTTTTTAAAGAAAACAAATTGTAGAAATTTTTTCGTTGAAATTTCCTCAACTCTCTTAGTAGTTAAAAGAATATTAAATAGTTTCGTTCACTAAGCTAACGAGAAAGTCCCAGCACTACTTTGGTCACGTGACTTTCCAGTGCCGGAGCCTGTCTTTCTCGTTAGCCTCGCTTGGCCGGTGATGACATCATGTCTTCCTGCTGGGACGACATTCCTTTAGGCGAAGCTGGAACATCTGCTGGCGCTGCAAACACCCTCTTCGGGCACTGGTGGAACTTGCTCACAATGCGATTACAGGCATAGCATTTCTTTAGGAGAGGGCAGTCTTTTCTGACATGCGACGTTTTCTTGCAGTACCAGCAGCACTGCCTTTGACCTTTGTAAGACACGCGAACTTTGTTACCGTGCATTACAAGGTTCTCTGGAATGATATCACCAGTCATCTGCAGGGGAGAATCTGGATGCGTTGGGTAGGCTACTTTCTTGACCTGACCATAGTCGGACATGTATCTCTTCAGGTAGTCTTCTTCCATCAGCGGCGAGGCGCCCCGGATACAGATGGGCAGATATCCGGGCTCAGCATACACCAGGCAGACGGTGGTTTGCCCTACCTTGACGTAATCCGCAGACACCACACGGTCTGCTATGTTTCGCTGTCGGCAGAGCATCCTCCATTCGTTTGGAGAAAGTCTCTGTACAACAGAAACAGCAGGATTGCCAGACCACAACACGGGAGGGATACCCGTCTTAAAATAAAGCTCTTTCATAAACATGCCGAAAGCTATTGGTCCGTCGGCAATCATCAACACCATGTTCTCCATGGCTTAAAGAAGGAAAGTTCGGAGGAGGGGGTGAACCCCCCCCCCCCCCATGGGGGTCGCCGGGGGGAGGGTCTCTCAAAGTCACAAAGTTACTCACGCACGCATAGGATGGCTGGTTGCGGTGTGAATAATCCTAAGTCCAAGAATTCAAAGTCACTTACTAACACACGATCACTATTCGGCTGGTTTTCTTTGTCTCCGAACTGGTAGGCTTTTCCAGGACTCTCTGTCTCTTGGGTCTCTGTCTTCTCTTTTTATTGGCCGAACCTATTTGCATATTTTCATCCTTAGCAAGTGAACGGCCACCAGCTTTCCTTACGCATTTTCGGTTGTGTCGAAAAAGCTCTGAAGGAGGAGGGAAGTTGTTGACGAAATTCGTCACCTAACCTTTCTCTAACCCCGCTCGCCGTTGCTTAACTGACGCGGACTTCGTTGTCTGATCATCTCTCACGCTCGCAGTCTTCCGTGCTCGAGAGAAATGGTTTGACAAGTGGAAAAGTACACAGTACATAGGACGGCTAAAGTAGGTAAAATTAAAGTTTATTCAACACTGTTTAAACTAAACAAAAGGAAATTAACGCAAAAAACTAGATCAGCTTAATATTAGGTTAACTAGGCATAAGCTTGAATATCAATGAATAAAGTAAACTATAATACTTATTCAGTAACTTCGTCATGGAACAACAACAATAGAAAATAAATCTAATACAACACTTCGTCGTTTGAACAAAAACACACAATGTAAACTTAAACGTAAATCACTGATTAGGAACAATCTACATTTTAGATCGTATTATTCCGATGGAAACGATGTCGAATTGGAGCGCAACACATTGAACATTGGCGGCTAAGGAATCGACCTCCTTATGCCGTCCTATACACTTTCTGAGGTAAGTAGACACAATAATGGGTAAGTATCGTTAGACTGCAGAGATAAGCAACATGTCTCCGTTGGGTAATTCTAAGGCGAGTAGACACAATAATAGGTAAGTATCGCACGAAACTGTAAATCCACCCAATTGGGTGACTTTCGGTGAAAATCATGAATGTTTGCCAAAAGTGTGCACGTTAGACTGCGGAGTTAAGCAACCGTCTCCGCTGGGTAATTCCAAAGCCAGTCGCTAAACGTCAAGCTACGGGAAAAGAGCCAAGAATAAGATGAAAAAAAATAGTAAGTATGCTCTTGCCTTCCTTGCATAGCCGATACCACAAGTCACAAAGAAGCCGGGACGACAGGATGAAATAAAGCAACCAGTATAAAGCCTAATTGATGCTCTAAATAACTGGCAAGACCAAAGGGCCACAATCCTGGAACTCTAGAACAATAACGGAGCTTGTAACTGAGTAGTTCTGAGAACGTTCGCCGGGCTAGCTCTATACTGCTGCCTGGATAGAATTTACAAGAAACGAGGGACGAAAGAATAATGCACTTGTTCCATACCTTTAGTCTTTCAAAGGAAGTGTAGCAAATGCGCCTATTACGCTGTACGCTCTCACGTTCAGAACTCTGGGCTGACGGCGTCGTTTTAGAGAGGGTTTCTTCATCGCGACGACGCTCCTCGCTGCTCTCTCCGACGCTCATGCATTCGTTCCCGTTAGGAAGCTTTCTCTCTCTGGTATCTCGTGTCGATAAGTTTGATGAACGACGATTAGAGAAGTTTGATGACGACGATGGCCCGGGAGGAGAAATTACTTCATCCCAAAAAGTTCTCGTGAAGCTACGCGAAGAGCACGAGAGGGGGGGGGGGAGTATGGAATTCAAGGAAGAAGGACGTACGGTGCGACCGAGCGGAATTCAACTACATGAATGATAAAGGCCGGGGCGCTTTCCACAATTTCCGAGCGCATGGGAACGAAAAAGCCAGGCAGGAGCCAATTCTAATGAGGCCATGCGACTTCAAGCGCGACGTCGGCGACGACGGGGAGACAGCCGAAAAGGTCGGCGAGGCACGCAACCGAGAACGGCAGCAATATCTCGGGCCACGTCGAACGCACGTTGAAGAAGCAACGGTGGACGCCTCAAACAACAAGAGGTGCGTACGAGCCATAGAAGACCTTCTTCAAAATCTCTTCAAAACGGAGGCTTCGAATGACGACGAAAGGCAGGCGGTAAAACTACCTGTTACCTGCGGAGACGAGGCAGCAGCAAATGGAACGTGTCCAGCGCCGGCATAAGTCATCTCCAATCGTCTAACCAGGACTTTTAATTACAGTAGGCCAGCTTTCACGTACTTTGTAAGGTGTCTGAATATTTCGACCGCTACAGAAGGACTAGCCGTAATTAGTTTTCAAATCCCTAAAGTGCAAACCGAACTGTATAAGCTACGGTTGAACTACGTTTGGCGCCCTCTGATGAGAATGAGAACAAGCTTTTGGCGTGAGGAGAGAAGCTCAGCAGTGTACTGTAATCGTTTTTGATTGCCGCAATGAAAACAAATTTTCAATTGTTTCACCTTTTGCATATAATTCCTCTTTCATTCCACCCGGTTTAAGCCCTTGTTGTGGAATTGTGGTCTTGGAATTGACTCGTTCTGTGTTGATGGCTTGGATGACAGCAGCAATATGCTTGCATTTTTTAGATAAACCAGCTTTGCATTTGCAATAGGCTTCAACAAGATTTCTTTCATTATCAACCTTGAAAATATCATCTTCATTAGCAAGGCACCTTCACATTTTTATCCTATAAATATTATTAAGCTAATATTTTGAAAAATGAAATATGTTACCTCAATTCTTATTTCATAAGGTGTTTACTTATGCTGGTCTCTCGAAGACACTTAGCTTTAAATGTACTAAAGCTTCCTTGTTGGACCTCTTACAGATCGTGTACATGGTTGCTCTGTAGTAGTTTTTTACCCTTTTTTATTGATGTTATACTGCAGAAATCAGCTTTATATTTCACTGCATTAAAACCAACTCTCATTATTTTCAAGGTATCCTCCATTATTAGAATAAAATAAACTAAAACAAATAGTTAAAATAATTATTTAATGATTGATATGTAAGAGACAATGCTCGTATGTTTTGCTTTGGTTTTAGCAGCCGCTCACGCCAATTCTTTTTATTGACCATCACGAGAGGCTCCACCAGTCGAAAACGGCGGGTTCTGACGAAGTGTATAGCATTCTCTTCGTGTACAAAGCAAATAATTGGCACGAGGGAGAGAATGTTATTGGGATCTTCCCGTGGTCATAAAAAAGATTAGATTGACAGCGGATTGGGAGGATTCGTGCGGAAGCCTCATAGCATTACTTTCCATTAAGCGAACTATAAATACTCAGCGGACGCTGTGCGAAGTGAGTTGCGGAGGTAAACGACAACGTAGCGTCGTCATGTAGCTCATCAGTTTCGTCTGTGCAAGCTCCGTTATAATTTAGTTCAAGAATTGTGTGTGTCTGCTTCATTACAAGGTTAGGTATTAATCTCTGCGTATGCTAATTAACGACGACAAAAGCAATTGTGTTGGATTAAGATAGTGCTTTACGATATTTTGGATTCGGCGGGCTGAATTATATAGTGATTTTAATTGTTGTGAATAGCGTTACGAAGTGTTTAGCAAGGCATTCGGCAGTCACGATGCGATGTGTGTCTCGCAAATGATAAATGGTTATCGAGGTGATTGTTTATATGCAATTGGTGTTTCATGTGTGTGTCTATTAAACGAAAGTGTGCTACGATCGTACCCTTTGTAATTAGAAAGTGCTATTTGTGTATTCATTTACATATTCGTCGCTTCCCATATGTTTAGTGAAGGTCATTGGCCTTAACAACGACATTAGTGCTTTTGTGCGTCATCTATCTCAGCGCAGCATCTATTCTTCTTTTGTCTGCTCTTCTGCCAATAGAAAGCAGTTCATCGAGTGTTCTATGACATCAATTCAGCTTTGCTCATCACTCAGCGAGCGTCATCAGGTTCAGCTACCCGATATCGACAGATCTCTTCACTTCAGGCTCGCATCAACCAAGACGTTCCAAGACTTGGATCTAATTATTCTTCAGGATCCTTCCCTTGTTCGTCTTGCCAAGTCGGGGACGTCCAGCATTCAAGTCTTCAATCGAACGTCATTGGTCGGACTATCGTCACACCTGAATTTACGTCATCTCGATATTTGATCTGTGATTGTGACTTTGTATTTATTTCGACTTACCTGAACTTTGAACTTACTTGATATTTAAATAAACTTCCACTGCCAAAAACTTTATTTTTTTAATGTATTTTCAAGGCACTGAAAATTCATCTCTTTACAATTAAAAAAAAAATTTTAAGAATCAATAAAATATTTTTCTTTCATTATTATATCGTTCCCTCCTCTTGTCTCTAACTCTGCTTAATCCACGTGACATCTCGCCTTCTTTCCATTAGCAATAGCCGCCCGTATGTCGGGTTGGCAGCCCTGGCATGGTCCTCGGATTTTTCGCCTCCATCCCACTTGCTCCACCTTCGTTTACCGAAGTTTTTCTCCTCTCGTCGACCTCACGAGATCTCTTTCCTTCTCTCCCATTCGTTCGTTCCTGGTTGCGATGGTGGCGACGAGGATTACGTCGACTAGCTTTCCATGTTGATGAGTAAATGATACGTGTACGAAAGCCACTGACGCTGTCGACGGAATCCTCGATGGATTGCGGATTCCGTGACAATCACCTGGTTAAAATCCGATGTCATTTGGCGTAATGTCAGTTGCCTGTTAGCGGTGATCATCCTACTCAAACGCCGTTGGTCCCGTTCATTGAGAATGTGTGGTCGACCACTGCATTGTCCATGGTGGGAGGTAATGCCATCAAGTTGGTACTCCCAGTAGACTCTTGAAACTGTGGACCATGGGATGTTGAATTCTTGAGCCACCTCCGATATTGAATGATCCATACGTTGTGCTCCACATACCAGGCCACGTTCGAACTCAGATAGCTTTCGTCGTGTAGCCATTGTCACACTGAATACCTCACCCCTTACTCATGACAGTTGAACTAAACCTACTGACACTGATTTGCATATATATACCGTTTGCACGTGATGCTACTACCACTTGAAAAATAGTCCACTGCTATCCCAAGACTTTTGGCATGTGAGTGTACAGTTTATGTACAGCTTTAAGCTCGTGGGAATTAGAGCGGGCTCTAGCTTCAAGTCACAGATTAACCTGTGCATGCAGTAATCCAGGAGTGTAATCCAGTAATTTTTACACTCAGTCACCGATTAACTTTCTGGATGACTGCTAGGATTACACTCCTGGATTACTGAATGCACAAGTTAATCTGTGAAGGAGTGTAAAAATGGAAAAAACGCGCACATGGGCCATGAAGGCCGTTCTAATAAACTTTTATTATCAAAAACGATGAAATAAAGTTAATTAATGTTTGTTTTTTTCCCATTAGGTACTCCTTTCAGCTTTGAATTCATTAAAATTCATCAATAAGTATATAAATTAAATGTCCGTTGGATTTATGTGATACAATAAAATTACAGATTATTTACAGAATATCTTAATGTTTATGAAATTCATTGCAAACACAGTTATCGGACCACTTCGGATACTTATTATTATTAACTGAAGAGAGGAGCACATTTTATCCGATATTAAAGTAATTTTTTATAATTCTTTTGTATTTAATAAAGTTATGATATTAACAGATTTTATATTATATGGGTTTTATCAAGAACAGATAAAGAGAATTTTTATTTATTACTCCAGGGTTTTTTTTTACAAAATTAGTTTCAGACAGGCCTTTGAATTAGGGATCCGGCCAAAATCCCCACCCTTAAAGTGCAAAAGAGGAAAATAAAGCAAACCAAAAAAAAACAGTAAACAAGCACAAACGAAGTCAAATGAAGCCTTAATTTTTATCTAATTTTTTTATAATTTGTACATCATTTTTATCGAAGTATCTAAAATATACAGAGTCGAGTCACATTATTATTATCTAAAAAATACCCAACCCACCAGCTAATATCCCAAATAACCGCCTTTAGCGGCACGGACACCAGCTAGATGGCTTGGGAGTGAGTCAATAAGATTCTGGTAGGTTTCTACTGGTAGCTGTTGCCATGCAGACTATGAAGCACCCGATGCCTGCTGAGGAGTACGTGGTGGTTGTTCCATAGCACGCATATGACGATCGAGGTGATCCCAAAGGTTCTCGATTGGGTTGAGGTCTGGGGAATTAGGGGGCCAGGTTAGTACTTGGAACGCTTGGTCGTGTTTCTCAACCCCCCCCCCCCCCGAAATATTGCAGCTGTATGACACGTCGCATTGTCTTCCTGCAACGTGCCATCCCCCTCTGGAAGGACAGTCGCCATGTATGGGTTTATTGATACGCAATTACGGATAAATAACCAAATCGGTTGAGAGTGCCTTCCACAGGTATCAGTGGGCCCAGACGCTGCCGTCGCCAGCCTGGATTCGTCCAACAAGAGTTGCAGGATGCTTGTTCTCCTAGGTTTCTCGCCTCATCTGCCAACGGCCATCACTTCTGTGGAGCAGGGGTCCAGTCAGAAGGGGTCCAGTTTCTATTGTGTTGGGCAAACTGAAGCCGTTTTTGGCGATGAACCTTCGTCAGCGTGGGTGTGATGAGCATCCGTCTGCTGCGGAAGCCCATACGTAGCAGGGTCCTCTGTACTGTGGTTTTAGAAACATGTCTGGTAGCACCCTCTTTGGTTTGAGTGGTAAGCTGGTCCACCGTAGCTCTTCAGTTGGCCTTCACACATCTTCGCAGCGATGTACACCTCTCTCATGAATGGCACGTGGTGCTCCACAGTTCCCATATTGTTTATTCTGAACGGTCCCATTTTCCCAGTCATGGTACACTTTAACTACAGCAGCACGAGAACTGTTCACAAACTGTGCGTTTTCCGAAAAACTGCCACCCTTGGCCCGAAAGCCGATTATCATCCTCTTTTCCAGATCTGATAAATCACGTTTCTTACCCATTGCAGCAACAGATGATATGTTTTTAACCTACTGGAAACCTACCTTATATAGTCACCTAAATAATTCCCAACACATGACATACTTCCTCGGCTGGGCAAACCCGAAGACAAACTTAGGGCGTGGTCATAATAATATGACTCGACCCTGTAAGTTTCTATAAGTTTTTTTTTTAATCTGAATTTACCGAAGTTTGTTTTGTTTTTCTTATTTAGAGGGGGGAATCTTTTTAAAACTTTTTTTCTACTATTAATTTACCGTATTAATTAATCATCGTAATTGATGATCGCGTTGGCCATAAATTTTTTTGATATTATAATTTAAATTTATTATATATTAAGAAATAACCAACCCTATTATTAATTATTATTATTATGACATTACATTTAAACGATAAATGAAAATTTAAGCTAAGGGCCTACAGTCAGTAATGGCTTAATTGGTCAGAGCGTTAACCGACAGTTAATGGTTCGATGCCAGGTTGCGGAATTTTCGTTTTCATTTATAAATTTTTTTAACTCCACACATTAGGTATTTAATAACGCCATTAAAAATCTAAGGTATGGCGTTTAAATAAAACCTCTCAGACCATTCATCAATTATCTATATAAATAAAAGGCAATGTTCGTATGTGTGTGCCCTATAGACTACAAAACTACTACACCGATTTCAGTGAAAATTTCACAGTTTGTTCTGGTTAGTACCGGGAGTGTTACCGGGAGTGTTAACAGAGTAGATTAGGTTAGGTTAGGTTAACAGGATTCTCCCCAAGACCTTTGAAGGAGCGAGCCGCCCGGCTGATTTTCGTGCCCTGACGTCTGATTTTCATGCCCGTCCAGTTGAATATACAAAAAGCTGTTTGTTTGTTCCTATAACACCAGGACTCTTTAGAGAGTGGTTTGAATGAAATTCGACAGGTAGATTGGGTTAGATTAGCAGGGTTTTCCTCAGGACTTTTTAAATGGGCGAGCCACTTGGTTGAATACATGAAAAGCTGCACAACACTGCATAATGTGTTGTTTGTTTATAATTGTTGTCTGCCAGGCTATTTTATCATTCCACCCATATGATAAATTTTTCTGGGGAGAACACTCGGTTAGGTTCAATACGGAACTTCAATTGCATTTTTTAAATTCATATACCGGGTAGTTATAATTATTTAATTCATTTACCAGAGGAAAAATTGCGCCGTATGCAAAAGCGCAATGTGTCTGTGAACAACCAACCTTGGCCTTCACTTCCGGCCACAATGATAGTTACGAGCCATCATGGTTCCTCGTAGCCAGATACCACATGGATTAAAGTTTGATAAATGGGCAGACCACATACTGGAAAGGTCTCGACAGAACACGTTCATCACCGAACTGGGTACGAATAAGTTCCTTTATTGGGCGACCCATATGTGGTGCTGCGCCATCTTGCATGAAGACTGTTATCTATTATGATAGAGTTTCTCCAATGCTCTTCAGATTGGTTGTTCAAAAACGCATTGCACTTTTGCATATGGCGCCATTTTTCACTTGGTGGCAAGCTACGCAGTGAAAAAATTTCCGTTGGAATTCTCTATCACATGCTCTGCATAGAACGGATATATATTTAGAGAAGGACGAGACACAAGAACCCTGGAATACAATAAATAATAGTTATTAATTAAAAATACAAAATGAATAAAAAATAAGATATAATAAACAAAAACAATTAAAAAAATAATAGATAAAATCAAAATCAAAATAAAAAATTGACGTTTTGGATAGAGACTATCTTAATCAAAGCAAAAAGGATAATTCTCTAAAAGCAAATAGAATATTAGAGAATTATCCTGAAGTTATGAAAGGAGTACGACAATCGACAATCGAACAGTAAAGTGTACATTTCTTCGGGTGGGACGAAAGCAGTGCTTTCACGAAGCTCACTCTACCAGAATAAATTCCACAAGAAATATACTGAAATAGGCAAGAAGCCTGTCTAATCCAAAGACGTCTTCCACATTATGAAAAAATAATAAGATTGACGATTGTCAGAAGATTGGGAGAGGGGGCGGGGTGGGTGGTATCACATCTTCCAATAATCCGGGAAGGAAACGCTGCTAATGTCTTCGAAGTTGACATCAAGAATATGCCTCGGTTTTCTATACTTTGTATGCCACTTCATTATATCGGGTTGTGTAGTATTCCAGCCACCAGGTCATTGTCATGGCTCTTCATCGTCTGCACCATGTTCATCAGGAGATCTTGCACACCCATACCACGGTGAGTCATGTTCAGATCCGAGTGTATGGATTAGCTTTTCACAGTCCTTCTGTCAAGCTGGGCGATGGTCCTCAGGGTAACATTCTGGAACGACTGAAGTTCACTCCATCTACTTTTACATATGGTTGCCCACGCAGGCATGCCATAGAAGAGGATGGTCCGAATCATCGTCTTGTACAATAGCAGCTTATTGTCGATGCTAAGGGCACTGTTTCGACCCAGGAGAGCTATGAGGCTGTACTTAGCCTTCTTTGCTTTGTTCAGAACGTAAGTCACGTGACAGTTCCATGAGAGTCTTGAGTCGATTATAACGTCAAGGTACCTGTAATTGTCGACCCATTCGAGTTCTTTATTGAATAAAACAATAGAATCCGGGGGACGCTTAAGCTTTTTGTGGAAGTACACCGCTTTGCATTTTTCGACGTTAAGGATCAGCTTCCAGCAATTAAAGCAGTCTTCAAATTTCTTCAAGGCGTTCTGCAGACGAGTGATAACGTGAGATGGCTGGTGCGCCCAAGCCTTGATGGCAGTATCATCAGCATAGAAATATAAATTACATTTTTCTGGTTTTGGGAAATCATGTACAAAGTAATTAAATAAAACGGGCCTAAGGACAGAGCCTTGTGGGACACCGGCCTTTACCTTGCGAGGAGGGAGAAGTTTTCGCCAACTTTAGCTTGATAGAACCTGTCGCTAAGAAAGGATTTCACCATCAAAATCAAATTAGCAGGAAACTCGTCTCCAATCATCTTGTAGATTAGCCCTTCGTGCCGCACTTGATCGAAAGCCTTAGTGACATCAAGAAACACCACGCCACAGTACCTTGAAAGGTTCAGTGGTGTGCTCAGATCTTCAACAAGCCTCCATATCTGCATCTGACATGAGTCAGCGTCACCTGGTGAGAATAGTTTTCTCCAAAACTTTGGACATCGACGGTAGTAGACTCATAGGTCGGTAGCTCGCAGGAATTGCAGGATTTTGCCCCTGCTTGGGGATACTTAACACAATAGGTTGCTTCCAAGGCGTCGGGAAGTAGGAAAACTTCCAGCAGTCGCTTATGATATTTGAGATGTCATTAATACTGTTGTTCGGCACATTCCTTAGGGCGTTATTACTTACATTGTCTCATCCTGGAGCCTTCCTCAGTTTGAGATTTCTGATGATGGTAGATATCTCGCCAGTCTCGATGTTAATCTTCGATGTAAATTGCAGGGCTTCATCAAGCTTGATAAGACCATCTTCCACATGGTGGGACATGAGTTGATTCTAGGAATTATTTTTATCAGGAGTAACAAACTGCATCTCTAGGAAATCTGCAGTTAGTTGTGCTTTATTCTGATTAGTTTGCACGTAATTATCGTGAGGGGTGCGAAGTGGAGGAAGCATATCATTCTTCATCTTCTGCAGAGCTCTAGCCCTGCTCCAAATGGAATTGTCGCGAGCCAACAAGCTTTTCAGCTTGTCACTCCACCTAGCGTCGCGTAACTCACTTATTTCTTCCTGGACTCTTCGTACTAACCTGTTATATTTGGTTTTTAGCCAAGGTACACGATAACGTTGTCAAAGCCTACGGGTCCTGTTTCTTTCTGCGATCAAGTTTTGGATTGCTGGGGTAAGCACAATTCGATGAGGAGATTTATTTTCCAATGAATAAGCACTAGCTTCAGTGGCACTATTTATTCGCCTGGTGATGTCTTTAACACGTTGATCGATGTCTTCCGTACAGTTTGCTCTATCGAGTTGGCCGTCATGGTCCTTGAGGATTTCTTTGAAGAGCTTCCAATCTCGCTGGTGCTTGACTTCTTCTCTAAAATTGATATTGACATTGTCAAAGTTTAACACCACAGGCTTGTGGTCAGAAGAAAGGCCATCGATCGTGAAGGTGTTGTATGGCTTGAAGAAACCCTTCATCAGTAAGATATCCAACACGACACTTACATGGGAATGGTCACAATAGTAAGTGTCCTCCACTGGCCCTGCAGCAATGATATCATCCTTACTTTGTATAAACCAGTATAGAATCATGCCATTGCAGTTCCGTGTTCTGGAGTTCCAGTTTGGATGTTTGGCATTAAGGTCACCAGCCAATATAACTGGAATGTCACCATCGAAGAGTTCATCGAGAACGCTAACGTCGAGAATATGTTTAAGTGAACTGTAGAGCGCCAGGAAATTCACTTCACCAAGGGAGACGTCATTGATGATGATGGACGCCGATTTCATACCTGCGTAAGATTTGGAGACCAATTCTTGATGTTTAATTCCATTCTTGATGATGATCTTGTAGTGTTTGGAATCATACGATCCTTACAGTACACACAATAACCGGGCAGCTTGAAATCCCGGCTTGGCTTGAGGTGTGTTTCACAGAGGAAAGCAAAGGAGTACTAACGGACGGGTTTATATATAGTTTGCGTAGGGAATAATAATATGGTACTGGCTGAAAAAAAAAAGATTTCGTAAATTTCCCTTAATTTCCCTTGATTTTTCCTGATCATCAGCAGACAAAAGAAGGCTATCAAAACAGAACATTATTGACATTGTGCAAAATTTTCGGTTTTAAGATTCCCTGACTGTTCCCGGTTACAAAAAAATTCCCTGACAATTCCCGGTCGCTAGTCACCCTGTAAAATAGTACCATATACAAGAGCGCCGGGTCAAAGGTCACTGAAATAAAAAAGTACAAGAAGCCTTTGAGAAAAAGAGAACTTTAATTATAACTATCCGCGCAATAACGCGATCTGCAGTCAGCGCAGCAGTAGGAAACTTTAATTTTAACCACCTGGTATATGCTATTACTAGCTGATATATCCGGCATTGCACTGGCGGTGTTTTGATGAAATTTTGCACTATCCGAATTTGAATGTGTATGAACACATGAGAAATCCTTTGAATGAATACAATAAATATTCACTTAAGAAAAACGAAAGAATTCTTTAAAATGCTCGTACTGGAATTTGACCAGGAAAATTCGACATTGCATCCTCAACTCTTTAGAATACCAAAGAAACTTATGAGTATTGAATTATTTCTACCTATATTAAATAAAATACTTTATATATGGCTTTTGAGAGTTAAGGAACTCTGTTTACAGCCCCATTAGCATGTCTGTTCAATAGATCAACAAAATGGGTGTCCTTAGTATTGTTTTTATCAATCAATGAGATGATAGCTTTATGGTATTTAGGGGTGGGGTATCCTTTATCGTTCTCTTTACATATTCAAGGTCTGTGATTTCTTTTTCTCCAACAATTTTATCCTCTTCTCTTCCGACCCCACCCCTAAATACCATAGAGCTATCATCTCAGTTAATTATAAATCCCCTCGTTTTAAACACCTTCGTCGCCTTATTCCTCCCGAACCCCTGCCCTCCTACCCTTACTGCGCTTATCAAAACCCATAGGTCTAATAGCCCATACGCCCTGTTATGTATTCCCCAGCTCCTGCCCATGTAATAGCTAAATCCCTCTTCTCTTTCCTCTTCAACCTTAATATCTTACCTAACACTTATAACATTAAAAACTCCCTTACCCTGACCAATAATCTTTCTTCCTTCCACACAAAAGATTTCCACTGCCTCTTGTCACTCGACATAACTAACCTGTACATAATGTCCCCGTCCCTGACACTTTTCCATCCTTGAACGCCTTCTTTGTTCATCTTTCTTCCCTGTTCCTGACTCCATTGACCTCCTCGCTATTCTCTCCATCATATCTAACCAAAGCTATTTCACCTTTTATAATTCCTTCCATTCTCAACCCTCTGGCCTAGGAATGGGCTTCCCCCTTAGCAGCTTTTTCTCTGAAGTCTACTTCCAAAACCTAGAACTTACCTTTGTTCCCCCCCCCCTTTCTAATTCCACTATCATCTCTTACCACTGTTACGTTGACGATATCCTAATAATATTAGATTCCCGCACTACCTCTGCTGCTATTATCTCTACTATTTTTAATTCCATCTCCCCATATCCAGTTCACATTCGAAACCGAAGTGAAAAAGTGTATCCCTTTCCTTGACGTTCTCATCACTAATGACCCTGTCACCCATCACTTCTCCTTCTGTTTACCGTAAACCTACCTCATCTTCTAACCTAAACCACAATTTTTAATCACACCCTTCTTCCCATAAACTTGCTTCCCTCCGTTTCCTGATAGATCGTGCTCTCAAGCTACCCCTCAACCCTTCTTCTCGTTCCTCTGAATTCCGCATTATCCACACCTTGCCTCTACGAATGGTTTTTCTCCCTCCGCCTTTTCCCGACTATTAAGTCGCAGAAAATTCACCATCCTCGACCCTCAGCCTCCAGTCCCATCCCCGCCTAAGAAATGGGTTTCTATAACCTTCTTTGGCCCCTATTTCTCCCGCCTAACTAATTTCCTTTCTTCGCTTGGTCTCCGCATCTCCTTCCGATTCTCCACCCCCTGTTTCCATACGTGGAATCCTCTCGCCCATACCAGTACTAACAACTATTCCCGTTCCAGTGTTTATCGCCTAGATTGCGGAGTTTGTGAGAAGTTCTACGTAGAACTTTCATCAGTAACTTCTCTGTTCGTTTTAAAGAACATATGACGTCATTCCAGAAAAAAGATAACAAGTGGCATTATGCAAACTCCGCCATCACTGGACACGCACCTAAGAAATGTGAAGAAGTGATGTCCAGTCTTCGCTTTTGTAATGACCCTTTTAAAACCGCAACTCTGGAATCCACAGAGATTTTTGGGAATCCGCAAAAATAGTCCCACATGTAAGAGCATCGGGTCAAAGGTAAAAAAATATGAAAGGACATTGAAGAACATTGAAAAGAAGAAATAAAAGATAAGATAAAAAAAGAAGAAAAGGACCCATAGGGCTTGCGACAAATTAAGGAATAGCTGAAGTTGGAAGGGGACATGGGAAAGGTAATGAGGGAATGGTGCCTTTGCTAAGGTTAATGCCATTAGGGGTGAGGGAATTAAATTTCCAAATAAGAAGAGACTCGAATTGCTTTCTTTCTTTTTTGCTATGGAAGTTACTACGAAGAATATAAATGCTGATGGCCTGTAAAGAGTGACCAGGGGAATTAAAGTGTTTAGCGACAGGGGTGTCAGCATTGCTAAGAATATCAAACTTATGCCCGGATATAAAGTGTTTTTGCTTTGATAAAGGATAGGCTCTATCCGAAACGTCAGCTTTTTATTTGATTTTATAGTTTTATTTTGATTTTACTTATTTTTACTATTATTTTGTTATTTGTTAATTATTATTTTATTTTTCATTTTTATTTATTAACTATTATCTATTATATTTTTATTTATTTACTATTATCTGTGATGAAAAGTAATACATTGTTATATCATCATAGTTAGGGCAAATTTATGGCTTATTATTGGTAGAAATACCAATAAAAATGCCCTATTTATGAAAATGTAACAATGTATTATGTTTCATCGCAGAGGCCTTTTCTCTCGGTGGTTATGGCCGGGGCCTGTCTTTCTCGTTGGCTACAGGTGAGAGCGAACAGACATCGTCATATCTGCTTCATACGTAGCCCACGTGAAAGACAGGCTCTGGCCAACACCACCTAGACAAAAGGCCTGTGCACAGAAACTGTATACAATGTTACATCATCGTCAAACGGTGCGCAGGCCTTCTGTCTAGGTGGTGTTGCCCTGGCACGGAAAAGTCTGAATAACAATGTAACCTTCATTGTTTCCATCTTGGATTTTAACAATCAGCAATTTTTCGTTTGTTGGAAACAATTAAGATTGGATTGTTGCTTGGACTAAGATGGCCAGATAACTTTTCTGCGCCAGGGCAACACCACCTAAAAAGAAACCATAAGCGCGGAAACGTCATACATTGTTACAAAGCCATAAGTAGTCATCCAGGGGCCAACGATATAACGGGCCCCAGCGCGAAAAATTCACCTGATCATCTTGAGTCCGAGTAACAATGTAATCTTCTTTGTTTTCATCTTGAATTATAATAATCAGTATTTTTTCGTTTGTTGGAAATAATGAAGATTGGATTGTTGGCCGAACTAAGATGGTCAGGTGACTTTTCTGCGCTGCGGCAACACCCCAAACCGACGCGATAAAATCAAGCCGTGGCGCTGAGTTTATGACATCATGCAAACAGATGGATTTCGTGACATCTTGCAAAAATAAATTTAAGAACAAAATAAGGATATTTAAAATTTAAAGTAAAATGATTTATTTAAAAAGTAAATGACCCATGTTAGTTATTAATGCATTTTATTCTATTGTATTTACTTAGTTATCTAAAATAAAAAATTCATATTTAAAATACGTCACGAAAACCGATGGGATTTCAACAATGCCAAGTGACGTAGTGCCTTGGCTTTTTATAGATCGCGTCGGCTTCGCAACACCACCTCTACTCAAAACCTGAGCGCGTAAATTTCATACATTGTTACATCATTATAAAAAGTCATCTTTAATCGCATTTCTACCAATAATAAGCTTTAAATTATGACTTCGTATCATGATGTAAGAATGTATGACGTTTCCGCGCTCAGGCTTTCTCTTGGTGGTGTTGGCTCAACCAACGCCACCTAAAAAACAAAGCCTGGTCACTGCGTCATCACACCTGGGCTGACAATTCAACTTTCATTGTTTACAACAAACGAAAAAGCATCTGTTGTAATCAGCGTTTTTTCGTTTGTTGTAAACAATGAAAGTTGGATTGTCAGCCCTGGTTTGATGACGCAGTCCACAGGCAGTGAGAAGGCTTTGTTTTTTAGGTGGCGTTGGTTGGCTGGGGCCCGTTCTATCGTCGGCTTTCAACAATCCATCCTTCATTGTTTCCAACAAACGAAAAAATACTGATTGTTAAAATCCAAGATGGAGATATTGAAGGATGAATTGTTGCCCGGACCCCGATGATCTTGTGACTTTTGAGTTCCCTGGCCTGTCTCTCGTTGGCCTCGTAGTCATCCTTAATCGTATTTCTACCAATAATAAGCCCTAAATTATGACTAGGTATGATGATGTAATAATGTATGAAATTTTCGCGCTCAGGCTTTGAGGTACTCAAATTGAGTAGAGTTGGTTGTTGGCCAGGGCCTGTTTTTCACGTGGGCTACGTGCTTCATATCCATCTCTCATATATATCAAAACAAAAGTAACAATAAACAAGCAGAGATCAGTTGCCATTGTTATCAGCTGCCCTCCCCGAACAACAATACGGAACAAATTCTGTTAAGCATTTTAAATTACTCAAGAAAATAAACAGACAACATAACAAGAAAGCAACAGCAAGGAAGCAATAATATTAAAAATAAACCAAACCTTTCACTTAGGTTACTGAGTCGTTTGCTCATAGAATTTACTCAGCTCATAATCTAAAATTGACCCACTTAAATGTCACAATTTCTTACCAACGAACCAAATACCAATTTTTATGGATTTAATGATGGATTTAACTTTAAAATGACTGATTTTCATGAAAACTTGCATCTCCTATTTGACCCCCTTAGGGGATGAATTTCGTAAAATCCTTTATTAGTGAGTCTCTAAGAAAATAAAACTACAGACCAAATGTCATATTAATAGCTTCAGCGGTTTCGGCTCGGCGATGATGAATCAATCAATCAGTCCGGACATGTTATTTTATATTTATAGATTTAGCAATAGCGAAGCATTGCCCGGTCCGCTAGTATAGAATAAAACGGAAATAATTCCCTGCATTACAACGATATATTATTTATGAATGCCCTGAATAATTTTTTAACTAGACAATGCAGTGCGGCATTTAGAATGTTTTTGCGATTGTCAAAAATTTTTTAATATTCTTTCAGTACCATGTCAGATAAAACGGAACGTTGGTTAAGAGAATGTTGAATAATCGGGACTCTAACATATCAGTTGCAGGTCATTCCATTGGCTTAATCGCTGCTCCCACTCGACGACTCTCCTTAGCAAGTGTTTCTAAAAATGATTCCTGTTGCATGCATGAGGGGATAAGAATTATTCTTATTCCAACATGGTTGCATGTACCGGATGTGTCATAGGCTATGACCAACTTTTTAGTTGAATAACTCGTCAACAGGTGGAGCTAGTGCCATAAAGGTTTGTACACATATGCAGGAAGTCGAAGGAAACGGATTTGGCTTATTTTCGACGAATTTCACGATGTGTCATCGCAAGAGGTTTCCGGAATCGCTTTGGTGATGGACTGTTTTGGCTCCCCTATAGCCCTGACTTATCACCAATGGACTTTTTGGTTAATGTTTACTATCTGCACAATCGCAAACGTAAGTCCCACTCTCGGCCCTGCGGGCCTCGCTGGTTCTGTCTACGACGTCCCCCTCCGGGAGCAAATACCCCAACCTATTTGGTTACAGGGGGCAGTTGGTTTCCCCTCGGCCGGTTACAGGAATCGCGACAATTCAGTTTGCGGATTCAGTCATCGCGCGATTGTGCAGAGAGTAAATATTAACCGACTTTTTTATGGAGCTATATTAAAGATCAGGTGTACAGAAATCGACCAAAAACTGTCAAAGACCTGAAAACAGCGATAACAAATGTGATCGAGTCGGTACAACAGAACAACTCAATCATGTTATCATCAATTTTGAGCAGAGACTTCGTTTCGTTGTCTGTTCCGACGGCAAGCATTTTGAGAACTTAATCCGTTAATTTCCTTTATTCTCAATTGTTGATCCTGAAAGTTTGAAATAAATATCTTTTTCCGTTCAAATTTTATTCGCCTTTTTCTTTGGTCTATACCCTGTGAAATACCCGGTATATTCATTATAATCAGAATACTATATAGTGAAGAATGGATTAATGCTCCAGCAAATCGCAATTCCCTTAAACTCTGTGATCCAGACAGATGTAGACGATAAGCAGCAACTTAAGCCCATCATGGGGATCAGAGTAAGCTCTATCTTCAAGTATGTTGTCGTTCAAGACTGATCACCTCCCAGGCTTTTCACAATGGCGAAAAAAACACCCGTCGCTAAATATTTTAGAATTACCGGTAAATAATTTTACCACCATGCCCTGAATAAATAGAGTAGAAAAAATTCTGTTTGTTCAAGAAATCGATTATGACCCGAAACGAGAAAGAATCAAAGTTAATTTTGTTTAATTAGAGAAGTTGGGTCGGTGCTAAAGGACGTATTGATTTTAACAGCGACAATATCCTCATCTAACGGCAAAAATTTTAACCCTTTTCTTTATCGGAATTTTGCAGTGTGAGCACAAGGATTTAACGATAAAGCTTTCACTTCGAACGTTTGTTGAATGATCATGATGACTGAACAGGTTTTTACGCTATTTTATAGAGTAAACATAATTTATGATTTTGGTCTCTTTTATATTTTAATATACAGGGTGAGTCAAAAGTGGTTGGGCACCTTCCTATCTTGGATACCAATGTAGTTACGCAAATTCAATACAGGGAATGAATAGGGACTTGAGGATGCTCTATCTGATGCAGCACCTTTCATCATCTCAAATATGCAAATTAGGACACATCCAAATTCTATCTCGAAAACCGTAAGAATTTGTTTTGTTTGGATATTCCAATTGCACATTTGTTCAACAGCAAATTCCAAACAAAACAAAAAAAGTTCACGAAAACCCACACAATGGAATGTTTGTGTATTTCTTAAGGTTTACTAGATAGAATATGGATGTGTCCTAATTTGCATATCTGAGATGATGAAAGGTGCTCCATCAGATAGAGCACTCTCAAGTTCCTATTTATTCCCTGTATAGGAATTTGCGTAACTACATTGGAATCCAAGATAGGAAGGTAACCAGCGACTTTTGATCCATCCTCTATAATTTACAGCATATTTAAGCGCTATTTCATCAATAAGCTACAAAACATTTACATGTACAAGGCTCCAGTAGATTGTTTCAAATTTTTAAATTTAAAAGTTCGCCTATAGGCGCATTTTAGATGCTTTAAGAGAATTTGTTTGTTCTCATTAGCGTTCCAGCGAGTTAATTTATTATTATTATTGATCATTAGGTTTTTCATGTCCAGAAATAACGGAAGTGATTGTGTTTCCAATGAACTCCGGCAGGTGTCTCCACGTGTTGCGTTTTCTCACAAACAATGATAGGTTCATGAAATCGTCAACAGAAGTCGCTGTCTTCAATTGAGTTTCTCTCCTTAAGTACTTCCGGTTAGGGAGAAAAAATTGCGACGATAGGAGGTAGTATTTGGCTTTGAACTTCCAACTTATAACTGCATTAAACAAACGTTGGAAACCTTTCCAGCTAAATACTGTTCATCTCTCCAGTGAAGGATTTCATTTTTCGCACAATAAATAGAAAAGTAACTTATGCGATCGGTTTGTTCAGACGTCCGTGGACACAATTCCAACAATGCATTGCGTTCGAATGGGGAGAATTGCTAGAAGAGACGAATCAACCTTGCACTGGGGAAAACGCATGCCGAGCACTTCGTTATGGCTCCGCGCGTGCTCTAAACGTTGAGATGGTACGCGCGCAGGATGCACGTGATTGACGATTGTAGAAAGGGGATATCCGTGCCTAAACCAAAAATTCTTTATTCGTAGGGAGCTTATTATTTATTACGATAACTTGAAATCGAATTAACTTTTTCACACTCTGTTTTCACCATTCCATTAATATGAGACAGAGCACGAACAAGTTTGAAGGTGAGATAGCCGGAATAGGTACAATAGCACGTGCTCTAATGGGACTATTATGATACTCTCTTAAAAATTTTCAATGACCAGATATGGCATGTAATATATCTAACAACTCGTAACGACGTATCATGAACGAATATAACGAATACTTAATGAGGCCGAAATTTGTTTACAAATACCAGGCAGGCAAGAAATAACGTGAGGTGTTCAGAGCTCGCTAGCGGGAATTCTATTAGGCCAAATGCAGTACATTTTGGTGTATATACTTAGTGGAACATGCAGTTTCGATTTCTGCATAAAAAAAAGTACCAAAAGTCGCCATAGGGGGCGCTTATTTAAAAAAAAAACCAATGAATACCTCATTGTCAAATGAACAAATACCGTATAAACCAACTTTAGTAACAACAATAAAGAATGTTTTATTTTTAATTACAAATGTGTTTCAATATGACCACCAGTGTGCTGTTCCAATAGCTGCATGCGGTACACGACATTTTCTACGGCAGGTCGCAGCATATCTGCATTAATTAGTCTGATATGCAACGTTATTTGATCCGTTAAGGTTGAGAGGTCAGGAACATGTGCTTGATACACAAGGCTTTTCAAATATCCCCATAACCAAAAATCACAAGGGTTGAGATCAGGCGACCTGGGTGGCCATACCATGGGAAATGCAAGACTAATTATTCTGTTGTCTGAAAAACGTTCTCGCAAGATCTGCTGCACCTGTGTCCGATGTGCGGTGGCGCACCATCCTGTATAAAAATGGTAGAATCCAGACAACCCTTTTCCTGCAATCGTGGTATCACAAAATTCTCAAGCATATCGGCATACCTGGCAGAATTGACAGAACAAGTCAGCGGTCCACAGGGACGGATTTCTTCAAGAAATTACGGGCCGATGATGAAAGAAGCAGTAAAGCCGCACTATACTGTTAGTTATGGTGAATGCATAGGAGTTGGCAGACGCACTTGTGGATTTGATGTAGCCCAAATACGACAGTTGTGGGTATTGACATCACCATTCAAATAAAAATTTGCCTCATCACTCCATAAAATTTGCCATGCCATGCATCATCCACTTCCATACGTGCTAAAAATCTCAACGAAAAGTCAGTTCGGGTACGTTCATCTCCAGGAAGCAATTGTTGAACAGGTGTGAGTTTATAGGGATAAAATGTCAATATCTTATGCAATACCGTATTTTCCTCACCGTCGAATATGGGATATCTGTTTGGCGTGCTATTGCGTGTGCACTGCTGGTACCCTGCACAGTAGTCATCTCCTGTTCCACAACAGCAGTTGCAACTTCTTCAACGTGTTGCTGCCTGATTCGTTTGCGTCCCCGGCCTGGTTGCACTACTAGAGTTCCGGTAGATTCAAATCGTTCAATCATTTTTCCGTAAGTTAGTTATGCTCATAGGTCCTCTTCGTAACGTTTTCAATTGCCGGAATTCACGAAGGGCAGCACTTGCATTGTCGCTCTTCTGATAAAACAACTTGACTAATAACGCCCGGTCAGGCAGAGTAAGCGTCATCGTCAGGCCATTCGTTCGTGAATGATGGGAAATCCTCCGCCTTGCCTTTTATTGTCATGACTGCTCAACACGGAACACGCTTATGCAAATGTATTCATTGTTTTCTTGAAATAAGCGCCCCCTATGGCGACTTTTAGTACTTTTTTTTTTTTTTTTTTTTTTTTTTTTGCAGAAATCGAAACTGCATGTTCCACTAAGTATATACACCAAAATGTACTGCATTTGGCCTAATAGAATTCCCGGGGGTGGCCGTGGCCTGGTTGTCTTGTCGGTTGGCTTGCTAATCGATGGAGTTCAGCAACTTCAGGCGCGGCCAGCTGCTGGCTGGGTGACGGCCAGGGCTTGAGGGCCACTGCTAGCGGGACAGCTATTTGGGGCACGGCTGTTGGAGGACTTTAGTCTGACCCATTTGCCAAGTGACCATAGCTGGTTTTCCAACAGTTGGTGACAGCCACTGGTTTGTTTGTCCGCCAGCAGCTCTTCCATCATGAAACCCCCCGTGCTTCGGAGGGCACGTTAAGCCGTCGGTCCCGGCTGCTACTGTCATATCGTAGCAGTCGTTATTTACTGGGATGGCGCAAAACTCCCTCTGTACTAGATACTAGATAATAGAATTCCCGCTAGCGAGCTCTGAACACCTCACGTTATTTCTTGCCCACCCGATACATGTTCTAATGTTTCAATGTTAAGATATAGCATGTCATATATCAAACATCCCATAACGATGTGCCATGAATAAAAATATAAAGTAATTAATAACTGTTGGAATTGGTTTAGTACTACGTGTTCTAATGGTAACTTAAGGTACCGTTGGAACTTTCCATTATAAGATATGGCATGTAATATATCAGACAACTCGTAAGAACATCTCATGAATGAATATAATGAGCAATTAATGATAGTGGTAATTAGTTTAACAGTACGTATTTTAATGGTACCACTTGGTACTATTGGAACTTTCAGTGCTAAGAAATGGCATGTAATATATCAAACCACTCGTAACGACGCGCCAAGAATGAATATAATGAGCAATTAATGATATCGGAAATGAGTTTAGTAATACGTATCCTGATCGTACCACATGGTACTGTTGGAACTTACAATGCTAAGATATGGCATGTTATATATCGAACAACTAGTAACGGAGTGCCATGAATTAATATAATGAGCAATTAATGATAGTGGTAATTAGTTTAACAATTCTGATTCGTCGATTGTCCAAAATCATCTCATTAATGCAGGCAATGTGCTCTGGAGTGTTGGACATGGTTGGTCTTCCTGCGCGGTATTCATCCGTCAAATCTGAGTGCCCATTTTCGAACTGCTGGCACCACTTCACAATTGCAGGACGAGAAATCACTTTATCCCTCTAGACACTGTAAATTTCCTTATGGATTTCAGAGCAATTTAAGCCTTTCGCCCACAAAAAGCGGATTATTCAATCAGTGTACAATCAGTTGCTGAGCCATGACGATAATAAACACGTTGCAATTACAGACATACAGGCAACATCCTTAAAAACGGTGAATGTTGTCGGCGCTCTTCGACCATAGATGGTGTGGTGAGGGTATCTTACTTTTTGATTAATCCCCATATTATAAGGTTTAAATTTGTTTGTATCACTTTTTAGCACGTGGCTCACGCTCGCTTTACCTTTAGGTCAGCGCGTCGCCCGCCTTTGGTACATGCCAGGGAAGTTCTTTGTTTGATAAACGATGACGAAGCTGTATGTTTGGATGAAGAAGATGTTGACACATCGAATGTTCTTAACATTATCTAAATCGAGAACGAGGAAGCTGCTATACCAGTCATAAATAATATAAAGGAATGGGTTCAAAGTCCATGGACACAAGACGATTAAATTTTGATCGTTCATTTGATTGGTTATGTTTTGTAAATTTTCTAAAATGTTTGATTTATTGTTGAGTTTATGAAAAAAGATTTTAAATAGAAATATATAAATGATTTTAGAAGTGTTTATGTATGTCATTTTGTATGTATTTGGAAGTGTTGTTTTAATTTAATAATTTCTAAGTTTAAAATTGCAAAATATGTGACGTCACACCAGGGGAGAGGGAGGTCACACAAATGTGACCATCTGTGACAAGGACGGGGGAAGGGTCCAAAAGTCATGAAATTCGTGTGACGTAATTTATGGATGGCCCCTAGTCAAAGCTGGCAAAAAAAGTCAAATTTAGTCATTGAAAATTTACCCTACTCAACTAACGCGCACGAAGCCATGGTAAAGGAAAAAAAAAAAAAAAAAGAAAGGATCACGATGGCCCCGGTACCACTCTAGTTGGTTCCTAAATTATCAATTGTAAATAGAGAAAACGAAGTTACGGTTGCATTTTATTTTTTGTTTATAACAGTCTGTTCAGTGTCATATGTATAAAAAATCCCTCCTAACGATAATGGGCTCAAATCTATGGTAATAAATTTGGATAAAGGTAATCCGCATGTTGTTAAAATCATCGCTTTCATTGACTGATGCAGCAAGTGATGTAGTCAATGGTAGTACTTTTTGCCTAAACAATCATCAGCAAATCAAATATGGCTGACATTGCAGTTGAATTATATCAATTCAACGTTCAACGACTTAGCAGGGCCGTACCCAAAATCCTTCTTGTGGGGGGGGGGGTCCCCCATGTAACAGATTTAGTTGACATGGAGGCCAATTTCGGGGGAGGATGCAGCCCCCCCCCCTGGGTACGGCCCTGTGACTTAGTTCAGTGCCACAGCTTAGTAAATTAGTCCCCGGGCAGATTGTACTATCTAATTGTATTTTATGCCCCCTTAATGTATAATGTATTCTGTATTCTGATGCCTCCCCTTATGCAAGGACCCTGAGCCAAGGCCCAGTTAGGCCCCTCTCCTCACTACGGTTTTGAATTTTTACGAGAAGAATTTTAATCGGTAAAAGAAAAAAATAACGAAGATATTTTAACTGAGCAGTGGTTTGTTATTTCGATTTGCCTAAAAAATGGGCAAAAGAATTTATTACGTAGGGTGGTTCTATATCTGCACCGTGGGTTCTTCGCTTCATATGTCGCCATCATTTTTTGTTCGCAAACGGATCACCTAATCTTGGACTAATAAGTAAGTCCAAGACCTAATCATCGAAGAAAACATCGCTTCAGGTACTTGCGTCTAGCCCCCGCCACCATATCCTCCAATCAGCTTGCATCACGAGGATAAATTGAAATTTTGGAGGACTGTTTACAGAAAACATGTATTAAATAGTCGTCTGAAAGCACTTAGTATACACAGAAAGTTTTATTTAATTTTAGATTTAATTTTAGTGATTGTGCATGTTAGATACAAGCTCGAGGAAGGACTAGTAAAGCAGCCCGCCGTCCGTCGAGTTTGGTTTCCGAGGACTATTTCCCCGTAATCACGTCTCATATGACTAAACATTTAATCTATCCAGAAGTGAAGAAATAGGGACGGGTTATCACCAAATAAATAATTCCATAATCAGTTAAAATAATACGTACGTACGTAAATAATTTCGATTTACACTTTTAATGCAAAATGGGATTTGTTCTAACACAAGTTCATTGCTAAGTGATGAATTGCATAGCACAAAAACTGCAATCTATTATGTCTTTATTTTAATAATAATAAAATTATAATTAAATAAAATGAATAAAACAAGTTTATGTTACTGGAAAATTTGATATTTATTATTCCACTGTGTCGTTGTTATCTTATATAATAAAAAAATACGGAAGCCAAAAAAATATGCTTGCACATATTGGTAAAAAATTGCACAAGTAATTTGTTATATCTTAGGCCTGCAAATATACGCTATTTTTTTTAAAATTATACTCAATTACTAGAATACTTACCTCCACCCCTCCCCTGCAAATATTCACTGACAGGAAAAGTAAGAAATATCCTTTCTTCTCCAACCCCCCCCCCCATTTGTTTATTTTTACTGACAAAGAGGCAAATTCTTGAAGTAGGATAGAAAACTACTCGAATGATAAATCAAGCATTTAATATTTTCAGATAAAGTTTAAGATTCCAGTCATCTGTAAGGTGCTATAATAACTGAGCAAGACACAGTGAGAAGGCACTATATAATTTTCCACACCATGTGTTACAGAGATACATAAAACTTGATATCTAGAAGATCCAATAATAATATTGAAATGCATGTACTTTTCAATTCCGATGACGTCCATCGATACCGAACCCGGGTTTTCCATCAATCGAAACCGGAAGGTGGACAACAAAGCCGAGGACGTCATCAGGTGAAACACGCAGGAGGAG
The DNA here is from genome assembly GCA_023313115.1 of Rhysida immarginata. NCBI lineage: Eukaryota > Metazoa > Arthropoda > Chilopoda > Scolopendromorpha > Scolopendridae > Rhysida > Rhysida immarginata. The sequence goes on from JAHWFO010081857.1 coordinate 998,649, forward strand.
CAAATCAGCGGGAGCCGCGGGAGATTCGTCGTGGCGATCTGGAAAACGACGATCTAGGCAGTCGTTGTAGTTGAGCCAAAGGAGACGGATCAAAAGATGGCAGATCTGGATGGCGGAAAAGGCCTCAGCGGAGCCGAATGCTTCTAGCCATAAAGAGAGGAAGGGAAGACGACATTCGACCCGTTTCTACATGGGTAGCTTCCCGAGCTGTGGCAAAAAAATGCAGAACAACAGCGGCGGCGAGTGAGAGAGTCCCCGCCATAACGAATTTGCCGATGTGGCAAAACGGCGGCCGGCGCGAAGGAAAGCCGTATTCAGCCAGAGCTGCTGGGTCTACACGTCTCCCGACATGGACACTGGACCAGAGAACTCTACATTTGGTGTGCGCCCATTTTATTTTAGGCCTTAATGTGGAATTAGCGAGGCAGTGCCAAAGAACGTAAAACAGGAAGAAGTGACCGTTCGGGGGAAAACATTTAACGCGTGTGACGTCATGTTCGCGTCATAAATCAGTGGCGGACTCTAACGGCTAGTGCGTATCAATAAATTCCTCCATGCATTCTCAATGATAAAAAGTTATATTTTGATAATTTTTTTAGAATTAAACAATTTTTTTTAAAAATGTGATAAAATCGTATTTACAATTGTTTGATATTCAACCTCTTATTGTAAAAATTCTCGTTTAACCTGGGAAAAATAAAATATGTATTAAAAAATCATTTTATTGTGCTTTTTAATTTTTATTTTCTTCACTGGATAACTTCATCATAAAATATTTGAAATAAAATAATTAATACATATTTGCTTAGGATAAACTGTGCATATACTTTTACGTAATATTGTATTAATTTATTATAATAATAAATGATAATTTTTTAACAATTTATGATTGTTATTTTTTAAATTTCATAAAAACTTAATAGAAAAAGTTAATACACATAGATGAAATTAAGTTATAAAAATATATAATTTTATATACATTTATTTATTATATTCAAAGAAATAATGAATTACCAAAAGGAAGTTTAAATTTGTAATATTTTTATTTGTTCTAACGCTGCCTAAGATGAACTTCCTTTTCACTTTTTAAAGATTATTATTGCTGGATAGTCCCTTCGCTCTGTGTTGTATTGATTGAGTTATTATTCACCCAAGTTGGGGTTTTAATTTAACTTCTTGAGATTGTTCTGCTTACCTACAAGTGTAATTATCCTGGGCAACGCTGGTATTCTGCTAGTTATATATAAAATATATAAAATGGAGGAATATTCCGTATGCTTTTGGAAATTAATTACTTGAAGCTTGTAACTATAGGTTAAAAGATTGATACCATGATGATTTTCAACCTGAAGTTATGAAAATTGTTGTTTTTCCATCAGTAATTAATTTCCAAAAGCTAATTATTCATTAAAAATTTTTTTATTCAAATACGTGCACTTTCATCATCAATTATTTTCCTTTCTTTTCTCTATCTGATTGATATCGGAGGTCGGGCGTGAAAAAATCCTTCAAAGACCCATTTTCTAATAAATATTATTATTTATTTATTATTATTATTATTATTATTATTATTATTATTATTGGCTTTTATTTCAACTGCTACATATTATCATACATCACGCTCATATGAATTTATATTTCTTTTCATACTCTTTTCATACTCTTTTAATCGTTCATATGTCAATACTTCTTATACTTACCATTCTTATAATGATGTACTTATAAGAATAGAACCCCTTTTTTTTAGTTATTGTTATCGGGAAAAAAAATTCTCAAGTTGAAACCGACTTCTGTTTTTTTCAATGTCCTGAAGATTATTTAAATCAAAATCACAGAATAAATCCAAAATATATTTTTTCTACCATATTTTTTCTACCATTTTTTTTCTTTTTACAATAAAAATCTCAAATTGTGTAACGTTTTGAGAATGAATTTCTTCATTTTTTTGTATTATTCGGACAAAATAAAAAACTACTCCAAAGCAAAAAAATAAATAAAATAAATATCTTTATTCGAAAATTGAGAATCAAATGCATATCGTATTTAATCAAATGTCATTTATATGCCTGAACTATATCTTTGGTTAAGAAAAAATATTTGTGTAAAAAAGCCAAATTGATGTAAATTTTCTCGCGAAAGATTTAATATAATAATTTTTTTTTTGTCGCCTGGAAAATATGCTACATTTTTACTACAGCTTAGATAAAAATAAATTCCAAAATTTACTTTTTAATTCCAATAAATATTCTGAGAATAAATTTTTATTGTTACATTTTGCTTTCATTGCAATGTAATATTTTTTAATGACACCTAATACGCGTGCGATGGCGCCACAAGTCTGTTCGTCTTGCAGGCGTTACATTAAGATCAAAGGTTACGACGCCACGGTCACTTCTTCCTGTTTTACGTGCTTTGGCAGTGCTTTGGCAGTCACTTCTTCCTGGTGTCGACAACAACCCTGGAATTCTTCTCCAAGGGTTCACCCAACTAGTAACGCGATGGCGCAATGCGTGGAAAGGGATGAGGACTATTTCGAAAAATGAATAGTGCATTACATAGAGGACAAATGTAAGTGTCAGATACAAAAAGAATTTTGAAAATCGGTTAAAAAATAAAGTTACAGCCATGGAGGCATTAATTTTCAATATGCTCTCGTACAAGAGTAACAAACATGAACGAGTAATTACACTAATTACAGAAAGCATTAATTAGCAAATCGCTGTAATAAAAAACAAACGTATCCTATCCTGGAAAAATGTTAAAATTTTAGCAAAAAAAAAATGTAAATAAGAGATTAACCAACTGGCTCCTTTACTCTTTCTCACTATCACTGTCTCCCTCTCTTTTCTCACTACCACTGGGTCTACCCTTTCCCACTTCCACTGTTTCCTTCACTCTTTTCCGCTATCACTGTCTCCTCTCTCACAGCCATTGTCAGTGTCTCCCTCTCTCTTGTCACTGTCTCCTTCAGTTTTTCCCATTACCACCATCTGTTCTCTCAAGGCCATTTATTCTGCTACTATCACTGTCCCTTTATCTCTCACCATCAATCTCTTCCTAACGATGTCCCCTCTCCCTTGCCCCCTCTCTCTGTCTGTGTAAAAAAGAGCGAATTTGTTCGCATGCCAAAATCTTTTGGGAAAATTTTTAAAGGTACTGAGGAAGGTGGAATGAGGGAGCTGGTAACCCCCTTTTCGATCAGGGTCTTTTACCTTAAGGACAACGGGTAAAGATTTCTGAACGGAAAAAAAAACGCCTTTTAGGTTAATGCCTTAAGAATATATAGTAAAAAAAAGAGAATTGTTTGCCCAGCATTTAAAGCATAGAAATGGTCGGCTTAGTATAAAAATCATATCTCAAGAATCGCCCATAAGCCCCCTAAGGCCCAACCTAGACCACACGTAATGCAAAAGGAACCAAACGGTTTGGTCAATTTGCTTACGTTGGAGGCATGGTTCACTGTTCAAACTTGGACCCTGCACTATCATAGTTACAGTATGCCAATTGTTCCGATGGGCATATAAATGATCGCGGGCCCAAGGCCTATCAAAAAAAATCACTTATCCCTTGTTTCTACAGGCAATAGAACCCGAGATTGAGCACCTGAAAAATCGCAATTTGCTGCGCGCCATTTTCAAACATGGAAACTTTATTCATAAAATCTAAAGAAAATAATTTAGTCAAGCCAAATATTGAAATATCAGATACAGTCAATTATTTAAACAACTTTATAACAATGAGGAAAGTTACAAAAAGTTAAAAATATGGGGGGCGTTCAAATTTGACCTGGACTTTACATTTTGTAAATTTCATTGTTGTAAAAATCTAAACTTTCATTGTTGGGATGGCAACTACCGCCTGATACAAATGCAGCACCACTCACCCGGTTGCCATGACAACCGATTGTTTGTTTAAACAAAATGATCGACAGCAGTGTGTCGACCAAAGTGAAACAACGAATTATTATCAAGTTTCTCTACAACGAAGGTGTGAAAGCATCTGAAATTCATCAGACTTCAAAGACAGTTCACCGAGTCATGTTTGTCTCGATCATCCGTATTTGCTTGGTGCCAAAAGTTTGAAGTTGGGCGAGAATCCACCGGCAATGAACCTCATAAGACCAGGCCAGCAACTGATGTCAATGATGGCATCATCGCACGAACAAATGAGCTGATAAGAAACAGCAGGCGGATTCATGTCTGAAAATCAGCTTCAATATTGAACATCACTGGCAGTGTGGAGACCGTCATCTACTATAAGCTGAAATTCAACAAGATCTGTGCCAGATGGGTCCCTAAGCAACTCTCCGAGGATCACAAAACCACCCAGCTGGAAATCTGTTACATGCTGCTGCTGCAAAATGACAGGGAAAGTGAGAGCTTCCTAAGCCGTGTTTTGACCACTGACGAGACATGGAAATTCCTGAAAGCAAGCGTGCGAGCATGGAATGGCGACAAACTGACTCACCACGACCCAAGAAATTCAAGATAACACTGTCGGCAACGAAAGTGATGGCGACTGTATTCTGGGACATTAATAGTATCATTCATGTCGATTTTCTGGAAGAACCCCTTCCCTGCTACTGTGACATTTTGAAGACATCCCTGAAGCTGGCACTAAGGAAAAAGCGTCCAGGACTCCTTACCAGTGGTATTTGTTTTCTGCCAGACCACACACAGCCAAACTGACTATGGACCACTGACACACTGATTGAACTCAAATGGGACAACTTACCTCATCCTCTATACCGGGTCTCTCCCCTTGCGACTATCAACTTTCTGGACCATTGAAAGAGTTCTTAGAGGGCAGAGGTTTTACTCCAATGAGGAAGTGAAAAAGATTGTCCTGACGTGGTTTCGATATCAGCCTGAAGATTTCTACAGAACTGGTATTCAGATGATCCCAGAACGCTGGAAAAATATGTAGAGAAGAAAGGAAAATTCTTTTACAAATAAATGGTGTATGTGTGTGTGTGTGTGTGTGTGTTTTGGAGTTTCCTAATTTTATAAAAAATAATGTCCAGGTCAAATTTGGACGTCCCTCGTATGTCCAGTTAAATTTCTAATTTCAATTGTTAGACATTGCTAATTTTACTTTCAAAATTAATTGGACACGGCCCGTCAAACTTTCGTTTAACGGAGTATACATAAAAACTCAACAAAACAAACAAATAAAAAGTCTACAATATTTAAATAACAAGTAATTCTAAAAATCTGACAACTTAAAATCATGATGATGAACCCAAAAACAAGGTTTGAAAAGTTAATTTAGTATGCTTATTATTTTATATTTATTAATGCAACATTATCAAAACTACATTAATTTTGATGAAATAATATCATCTACAAAGCCAATCACCTAGCAGTTATTTGTGATTCCTCCACTAAAATAAACCATCAAAAAAGTAACATCAAACACAAACATAGTAACATCATAAAAATAATCTATTCAACAGGGACCTCAGTTGTATGAGATTTAAAGGAGTATCGTCTGAGAAAGAAATATTAGGTTTCAAAAATAAATTTGAACATCGAAGAAAAGATCCCAAAAGGCTGCAGTATGGCCTCAAGAACACAATATCAGGGAAACCACTTGCCCAAAAGGACTTTTGTGTTTGATATAAACAAAGAAAGAAAGAAAAAAACATCAAAAATTTAAATCTGGTATATTTTATTATTTATCAGTTTCAATTTGGCTATCAACATCTTACTTAACTTAGTTTATTTGAATTTATATAATTTAACGAGAAATAAATTAATAACAAAGAAAATCAATGAGCAATGATGACCCTTTAGAGCTCTTAATAATTTACTATTAATGATGCTTTCCTCATGAGACAAAATGACTTAGATTTCAACATGCTTTTTGTTGCTATGTGGAAGGAAATAGATTCCCATTTTCATGGCCTCTTTTTAGAAGCATAATGATGTTTCTTAAATTCTGAAATTGGCAGTCTTCCAGATTGGAGGCAAATTCTTGCAACGTGTTTCATTCTTCTGAAGTAGAAAAAATTAAGAAGTATCGTAATTTTCGGGAGTAGCGCCGCGGCGTTTCTGTTAATAAAAGTGAAAATTTTGGCGTGTGCGGCGCTACTGTCGGAGATTTTACAAAAATTAAAAAAAAAAAAAAAATTCTATCCACGATTTTAGGCCTACTTCATATCGTTCTCTCAACGATATAAAATGAGTAGTGACAATATATTACTTGATTTATATTTATTGATGAATTTATCGATGAATTCACATCCTGGGTATTAAAAATCCTCGGGGCTGACTATCAGAAAGATTCACGAGCACGTGCGCGGGGATAAATGGTCACGAGAACGCTTGAGATGTGTTAGAAACACCAGTATTATATATTATTTATTATTATTATTATTATTATTATTATTATTATTATTATTATTATTATTATCATAAGCAAGGGCACGGTGGAGTATATCTTCACCATGAGCAGAGTATGTTTCAAATTCGCCAAAGCGACGTGCAAGCTATACAGCAGCTTTTAAACTAACAGCCAAGATTGAAAAGGCCTAAGAGCAATCGTGCAACAGCGAGGCAGTTACGACTCGATGAAAAATGTATTCGGCGCTGGAGGAAATGTATGCAGAAATAAGTTATATGTACGAAATTAAAAATTTTTTCCCACTCAAATGCGTATAACTTTTATTGAAGCATATAAAAAAACTGTTTTTAGATTACCGATTGTGTGTGTGGTGGGGGGGGGGGTCTTATCGGCCGCCGCGGCGTTACTGTTGGAGATTTTACATTTATGTTAAATTTTTGCTGCTGCGGCGTATCAGCCGCCGCGGCGTTACTGCTGAAAATTACGGTAGTTTTATTAATGGTTTAAAAATATAAATTAAATTCTCTACGTGTTAGCCAGAGCTGTGGGCTGTACTCTAAATCTTCCCCTATCCCTTAGGCATCCAGGATATATTTCTAAAGTCATCATGGCAGATACAAACCAACTTTGTAAATTTTTGAGACCGTTTTCCAGAGCTCGTAGTACTTCCATGGCATTAATTCCACTTGTTTGATACTTTCAATCGAAATCGCCATGAAATCTTCCATCTTCTTATCTCTCAAATGTTTCGATCACAAACAGCACAGTGTCTGGTAAGAGATCCTACTGATACCTACTTTATTTCAGGTTAAACTTTAAATATTTTAAATATTTTGTTATGATTGTGGTGATCTGCTCGAAACATAAATGCTAATAAGTAATAGAAATATCTTCAGTACTTGTTCCTCGCATATTTTGTTTGCCATGCGATGTGCGGAGTTTCACAGATCACCATCTCCATGCGTGCGCGCCCTCGTCGTCACTTTTCCATCGGTAAAGCCCTTAAGTGCTTCCTCCTCCAGTGAAGGAGTGACGGCTTTCCTGCAAGCAATGCGAACGTGCTCTGTTACGTTGCTTCCGGTAAAGCTCTTACGAAATACATATTCGCCTCCGGTTAACAATTCCCTGACTTGGCAAGACGCGCGAGGCACGGATCTGCTCTAGATGATAGATCCAAGTCTTGCAACGATGCAATCCCGATGAACTCGTAGAATGCAGAAGACTTGTAGAGGAGCACCACAGAAGAGGAATTACTGCAATGAGAACTCAACAGCTTTGACGTCACTGCAGAGTCGTACCCCGCTAACTCGTTGTGGATAAGAACACGCACACATACAAGTTCTTCGACAACAAATGAGCACTGTATGACAAACACTGTACTGTCATCACTAAAATTTGAACTCGTAGTTACGCAGTGATAAATTTATAAATTTAACATCAATTCACAAATATCATGCAGACACATTCTTCTACACAAAATAACAGGCGCTGTTTCAAGCTTATATTTAGAATACACATACATATACCACTTAGCTTGATTTCCAGCTTTTAGATCAGACACTACACAAAAGATTACACATCGTTTTGCGATCGTCGATCCAACACGAAGCAATGAACACACATAATTTAAAGAGTCGCACTTTTCGCTACATTGTTAAGGCGTTGTTTCCCAGGTTGCATACTTTGACGTTGAGAAGCTCGTCGTTTACGGGAAATACGGATTAGACCCAACACTTATAGACAGCAACGACTTTCATAAAGAACAGAATAACGGAGCTTGGGCTAGACGAGACGATATGCTATCGGCCGACGTTACTTGTCGCTTGCTCGTCATAAATGCCAAAAATTACAGCATCCGCTAACAGTTCATTTGTGGCGAGGAATTATGGAAGACCTTTGATGAACCCTCCTGTTCCTCTTAATACAAACTGTCGCAAAGAGAAAGGGAACACTCCAACGACATCCTCTCCCTCCGAACAGTCAATGGCTTTGTATCGAAACAGCACTTGATAAAGTTCCGTTCGTATGGCCGGTCTTCTTATTTGGCATAAGGCTAGCCTTTCCGTTGCGAACGTGAAGACCTGCACGTTAATAAATAATTAAAGGAAGGCCTACCATAATCTCTGGAACGTCCTCGTTGAGGGAATTCTATCTCAGCATGCGATGGGCTCCTTCCATTCGCCGCAGTCGCTTCGCCGTGGGTGACGGGTAGTTCGGCCGTCTGCCCTTCGCTGGCTATCGCTGAATTCTCCTCGTTGAGACTCTGGATACAATACTCCAAGGCCCGTGCAATTTTCCTGTCGAACTCGTCATCTGCCTCTCCTCGTTCGAGTGCTTTCAGACGCTCCTGCTGGTTCGGTTGCGTACCTCGCTGACCTTTTTCTCCGACTCGCCATTGACTCCTCCTTCACAACGAAATGTGCCTGGCTCCGTAATAAAACGCTCTTGTCTGCATTGGGAGTCCTCGTTCAATCGGTTTTGGTGGAGAGTATTCCGCTTTCAGGTTTCCATTGATTCAAACCCTGCTCGGCTCCTTTGCACATCCTTCCAGTTCCGTCGCCATACTTTTTCTCCCCGTTTTCTTCTCTCTCTCTCACGTGAACTTTTTTGGGATGACGCGTTTTTCGTCGCCGACGTCACTCACGACTTTCTCCTCTCAGGTCGACACAAACGCTGCCGAAATCCACGTGACAATAGCCTTTTTTTTTCTTTTTTTTCTGCAACAGTCATCTTATTTCCAATCCTGAATAAACTGTTTGCATTTTTGTTAATAATTCGTCTCAATATATTCGACTTTTATCTGAATATTCTTTTAACTTAAAATTCACTAATAAATAGCTCTATATACACTGGCTGACAAAAAAAATTGAAGCATCCAGAAGGAGTGGTCCAATATTATCCTATTTCGGTACGCATGCATACAATTGATGTGTTAGTAAATGATTAGATTCACACGGATCTGTAATGTCTAGAACGCTTAAGAGAGAGCATCTGTGATGTCACCGCCATGTTTTTGATAAGTTGTTACCAGTCAACTGCTGTGAGTCCAACAGTTACACAAGTCGTTCAGAGAGACCAATTGATAACACTTGACAGGGGCCGCATTGTGGGACTGCATGAGGCTGGTTGGCCGTATCGTGCAATTGCCAGGCATGCAGGCCATTCAGATATCACAGTGGCCCGTAGTTGGAATCAATGGGTACATGAGGGTACCCATGCACGTCGTGCAGATTCGGTTCTACCAACAAACACCACCCCAAGGGAGGACCGTCATATGGTGCTCAAAGCATTAAGGAATCCCATGGCATTGGCATCCACCAACCGCAAACATGTACTGGAGACTCTACAACACCCTGTGAGTTCCAACACAGTGTTTTGATGACTCGTATTCACCGGATTGGGGATCTATCGCCCCATGCTTCGGTTGCTATTAACACCACAATACCAATGCCTGCGTTTAGAGTGGTGCCTTGCCCGGGAGGCATGGACAGAGGACGAATGGCGTCGCATCATGTATAGTGATGAGTCTCGCTTTTCCATGACTTCCGATGACTGTCGTGTTCGTGTATGATGGCGTCGACGACAGAGAATATGCGAGAGACACAGGCGTAACCCCTTACATCTTTGTGTGGGGAGCCATCGGATATGCGTTCAGGTCATCTGTAATAGTGCTTTGGCAGACTTTGATGGCACAGCGATACGTCGAAGATATTCTGCGTCCTCACGTCCTACACCCTTCTGGCACAACACACTGGGACATTGTAGCAACAAGATAACGCACGCCCACACGCAGCACGTGTGTCTATGGACGGCCTACAGCATGTTGAGGTCCTCGCATAGCCAGCAAGATCCCCGAAACTCTCCATCATTGACCACGTGTGGGATGACATTGGAAGGCCACTCCGTCCCAGTACCAACCTGCGGGATCTGAAGGGACAACTGCAACAACTGTGGACTGGCTTGCCTCAGGAGAAGACCCAAAGGCTGTTTGACACCATTCCGAACCGCATAAGATCATGCATTGGGGCCGGAGGGGGTGCCACACCCTACTGACCTGGCGCTAATATTCCACCTGGACTGCCAACGTCGTTGTCTGTTTCATCCCATATTGTAATCAGTACAATAAAGTCACATGTTCTTGCATCATATGTCGTTTCATTCACTTTCAAACACTCCTTCTGGATGATTCACTTATTTTGTCAGCCATGTAAATTTGCATTTTTTTGAGATATTTTAAAAAGATGTTTACAGCAAAATCAGTCATAAAAAATTCCCAGATAAAATAACACGGCCGAACTTGTAGTATATAAAGGAAATTTTAACAATTGGGGGTGATAATTTTTTTACCTCAGAGCAAGGAAATCATCACCAGTGCGCCCACCCTTTGTATACCCTGCTAGCTATGCGGCCTTGGTTGCTGAGGCTCAGTCTGGTTAAATGGAAAAGAAAGAAAAGAGAAAGCTGTCGTGTCTTAAATGTTTAAATGAACAATGGATAGCATAAAAGCCTTTTGCATGAAAAAATACTTACATGTGCCGACTTCCATGGTGATCGGTCAAACGATGTTGGAGTTTATACATCTCATACATACCAACATCCATTTTTATAAATATAGATTGGTCGATTGGTTGATGATGATTCATTTCGAGTGAGCAAAATTGAGTTGCCTTGAAAATGGGTGTGGTTGCACCTTTTTAGTTGCTGCAATCTTTTAGTTAACAGTGTGCAAGCTCCCACAGAATTCCATGTAATCCATTTTGGTAAACTATGTAGTTGATGTATGGAAGGAGATATGATTACTACTTATGATGACTACTTATGATGACGTTTCTGCGCTCAGGCTTTTTTTAGTCCGTCTAATTTATCTTGGCACATAAGCCAATATGTTGCGGTTCCATGAAAAAAGTGTACGTGAAAAAAACGCACACGAAAATTGAGCCCCGAAAAAGCCCATGGTCATATATCCATACAGGAAAAAAGCATTCACGGAAAATTGCCCACATAGAAAAAAAAGCCCATGGGTAAAAATGCCCACAATGAAAAATACCCACACATACAACGCAATGAGTTAAGCAACTGTGGACTGACTTGCCTCAGGAGAGGATCCAAAAGCCGTTTGACACCATTCCGAACCGCATAAGGTCATGCATTAGGGCCGGAGGGGGTGCCACACCCTACTGACCTGGCGCTAACATTCCACCTGGACTGACAACGTCGTTGTCTGTTTCATCCCATATTGTAATCAGTACAATAAAGTCACATGTTCTTGCATCATATTTTTTTCAAAATGGATGTTCTTGCATCATAATAAAATAGCAACATCAACGGCAATAATAAGGTGAATAATAATTAAATAGAATGATATAATTATTATCATACGCGATCTCCCTTCAACGGGATTAATGAAAAAAGGAAATAAAGAAGTTTTAACTACTAATAGGTTAAAATTACATTCTGCACAAGCACAATTGCAACTACTGTTCTGTGAGAACTGAAAAAAATTAAAAGCGTTACTAAAATTAATATTAAAATGTTTTAAATTTTATTTACTTAAAGCGATGAAAAAATTGCAACCATCGACCAGTTTCCACCCAATATCAATATCAAGCATTGCTCCCAAAACACGTCCTTTCGGCCACATATGTGCCCAAAACACGTCAATTCAGCCACGTATGTCCCCAAAACAATGAATCCAGCCACGTATGTGCCCGAAATACAAAAATCCAACCATTTGGGTAATTTTCTGTGATAATCATGAAAATTCGGCAATGTCAACTGCTTCGTCGGCGAGTGGGGGAGTAAGGGGGTAGGATAGTCACGTAATGCGCATGAATTGTCTCTGGTCAAGCGACATGACCATCGAAGGGTCTTTTGTAATGGGTTTTCTTGTCCCTCGTCTTCCACTTCACCGCCATCGTTGCACTTTCATTGCTTGTTTAATATTTATTCCCGCCGCTTACCCGCGCTTGAATGAATTGATTTCAGCTCCACCACGATCGAGCTCTGTTCACTAGCATAGCTGAACAGTCTCGTACTTCCCACGCCGCGGTTTTACCCGCGCTTGAATGAAATTTCTTTCATGAGCTATCTTGGAAGTAAACAATCACTATTTTTCCTTTTGTTGGAAACAATGAAGGTTGGATTGTTGCTAGCACCCAGTTGGTCAGGTGACTTTTTCGCTTCCAGGCCTTGTTATCTCGTTGGCCTCGGTTACTTTACAAGGCCAACGAGAGACAGGCCAGGGCACTCAAAAGTCTTATGATCGTCGGGCGGTCCCCACATTCTCTGGGGAGGACGGTGGAGTGAGCATCGTGGCCTTCCTGGCGAGTGTAGAGGACATGGCAGAGATCAGCCACTGAACCCCAAAGGTCAAATTGTTGGTGGTTCGATCGAAAATAAGGAGAGTCGCTGCGAGGCGTGCTTGCCACGACCAATTTATTAGAGACACCCCGCTAATAGCGTGTTGGGCTTCCTTTAGCGGCGAGAGCTGCCTGAATACGTGCTGGCATAGATTCAACAAGGTGTTGAGACCATGCTGACATCACAGCGTCCCATAATTGGTGCAGGTTGGACGGTAGTGTGGGAAGGTGTCGGATGGTTCTCTCCACTTCATCCCATAAATGCTCGATCGGGTTGAGATCAGGCGACCGAGTTGACCACTGAAGCAGGTGGAATTCCGCGTCATGTTTCTCGAACCAATCCAAGACCGTTCGAGCATAGTGACATGGAGTATTGTCTTGCTGAAACTGTCCTTCACCACCTGGGCATAGTCATCATGAACGGGTGCACCCGACCGGCAACAATGTTCAGGTACTGTGTCGCATTCAGGGATGTGTCTACGGATATCAGAGGACCCAGTGTGTCCCAAGAGAAGGCACCCCAGACCAGCACTCTTCCTCCACCCCCCTGCACGGTTGTCTGCTGACAAGATGGGTCCATCGCCTCGTGCGCTCTGCACCAGATGCGCAGTTTGCCGTCCGCATGCTGAAATAGGAACCGGGATTCGTCGAACCAGGCGACCTTCTTCCGCTCATCCAGTCTCCAATGGCGATCCTGCGTGCTCATAGCAGGCGCGCTTTCCTATTTTGCAGTGGCAGCGATGGTACTCGTACTGGCCGCCTGTTGTAAAACCCAGCGCGGTGCAAGGTGCGCCACACAGTGTGCTCCGAAATGGATTGGGATGCTCCCTCATTAAAATGCCCTGTAATTTGTTGGGCCGTTCCCATCCTGTTGCTGTGGATGATTCGTGGCAGTCACCGTTGGCCTCGTTCATCCACGGCCCTGTTTTGTCCGGACTTGTGTTTGTTGGAGGTTGTATTTTGGCATAACTGCCATTCACGGAATACCCTTGACACTGTTGCACGGGAAAACCCGAGGAGGTTCGCGGTTTCCGAAATGCTCAATTGCGCCCGTCGAGCTCCAACGATCATGCCTCATTTAAAGTCGGTCAGATCCTTGGATTTACCCATATTCGGTCCACTTCTGCTGCTGATTGCAACTTGTGATCCAATGTACCCCTTTTATAAACCGCTTGTTCCATTGTTTGGGTGTCACTGGGAGGCCGATGCATTTTCCGTAAGTGGTGTTTTTAATAAATTGGTATTTCAATATATTTGTAGATAGATTTATAATAATCCCATTATAAATCTGTAGAGCTGGTCACCATTCTGGATATGTAAGTTTGGCACCAGATCTTTTTGTGCCAACTTTGTGAATAATTCCCATTTTATTAAAAAAATTTCATTACAACTTATTTTGCCTTCACATAAAAGGTAAACTTTGATAACTTCTATCAGCCAAATCATATAAAATAATACTAACACGTATATATATTTTTAAAAGAGCTTAAATTTTTTTTCTAACTATTAATTTTCGTCTATAAGCTATTTACAGCATTGTTCAAAATCCTGAACCGTATTTCAAATGCCGTAATAAATTTTGCTCATTAGAAGTGTTTCAAGTAATATTAGATAAATCAACGATCAGTATATTAATATCTTCAGCAAACATTCCATTGTCACCATAAGTCACCTGCTTTAAGATTATCATTCACATTGTAATCAGAGATGGGCGATTATTCGAAAAATTTAATTATTCCGGTGTCTTGGATTAATCGCTAAAAATTGTGAAATGAAAAACAGTACATTTGAAAATGAATGAGAATTAATGAGTCGTTACCCTGAAAAGCTAATAAAGTTCTATTAAGTTCTAATAAGTAATAAAGTTCTAATAAGTTTCTAATGAGTTTTTCTGTTTTTGTCTACATTAGCTAGCCATACTATGGTGATTGTGCAGTCCTTCCCTCCCTTTTTTCGCTCTGTGTAT